>WBNH01010828.1:144348-173749 GCA_013401255.1 Urocolius indicus | reverse complement strand
TCTCTGTTGCTGCTGCAGTTCTGCAACTGCGCAACATCTTTTTCTACTCAAATATGTCATTCACAGAGGCATTACCTGTACCACTAATTGGCCAGACCTGGGTCAGGTGCAGGGTCCAGCTTAAAACTTACTGGCCCTAACCCTGTCAGCTACAGAGGAAGCTTCTGGCAACTCTCTTGTTTAAAGAAGCCTCTCCTTTAGCCCCCCTGCTACTGAAAAAAAACCTGGCCCAGGCCAAAACCACTACACACTCCTGCCATATGACCAGTTACTATGCACGCAGGCCATGTTACCAGGACAGGTCCATCAGGAGGTTTTGTTACCTCAAGACTTGACTGGTAGAAAATTACTATTACAACATTTTGTATTTTTGACAGGTGAAGAGCTTTGTGGGGTAGAAGAAATGCCAGATGGTCCGTCACTCACCATGGAACCATCACTTGTACTTCATTGCTGGCTTATCCAGCCAGAGGCACAAGCTTCACTGTTCTGTATCTGGCAATTTCAAGGCTAAGGAGAAAAAATAATAAGCCATATATGCTATGGTAGTTACTCAGATAAATTTGAATTATATACTGGGTTTTTTCTATATATTTTCTTGCAATTGCCAGCATTTGATCTGCTGTTGACCATAACTGAGCATGGGACTAACATTTTCACAGAAATATCTATTCAGAGATTTGGAGCTATTTCCTGAGCAGGTCTCACAGCCTATCTCAATTTGAGATTATTTATCGCGACAGAAACAGTGTCTTAGGAAATCTGTGGTGTCCTATTGCTTACCATTGCTAACAGAGCGTAGCTTTCCAGAAGCTGTTAATTCAGCATTTTTAACGTGAAGAAAAGCAGTGCCCTTTCTCCTGGTATGTGTCTCTTTTATTAACACTTCATATTGTCTAACATATATCCATGAAATGTTCTTTCCATCCTCTTTCCATGTACCTTGATTTTACAGTTCTGAGCAGTTTCTTTTAAGGATTGCCAGAAGCAAAGAAGCATGTGATGGGGACATGGAAGCGAGGGCTGGGGATGTACTAAACCTGGCTTGCCACCAGAGACAGCATAATGTTGGGTGACATCCTAGAAATAATGTAAGTTAAATAATGTATACTTAAATTGTTTTAATTCTTGTCTCTCAAATGCTAAAATAGTTCTTCTAGCTTTCTTCCTGATGACACCAAACTGGGAGGACTAGCTTATTCACCAGAAGGCTGTGCTGCCATTTAGTGGGATCTCAACTGGCTTGAGAGTTGGGCAGAGAGGAATCTCATGAGGTTCAACAACGAAGGAACAACCTTGTGCACCAGTACAGGCTGGGGGTCGAACTGCTGGAGAACAGCTCTGCGGAGAGATCTGGGAGTCCTGGTTGGTAATATAGTAAGCAGGAGCCAGCAATGTGCCCTCGTGGCCATGAAGGCCAATGGTACTCTGAGGTGCATCAAGAAGAGTGTGGCCAGCAAGTCAAGGGAAGTTATGCTCCCCTTCTACTCTGCCCTGGTGAAACCTCATCTGGAGTACTGTGTGCAGTGTTGGGAACTTCAAGAGAGAGTCTAGAGCAAAGCTACTAAGATGATCATAGGACTGAACATCTTTCTTATGATGAAAGGCTGTGAGACCTGAGGCTGTTTAGCCTGGAGAAGAGAAGACTGAGCGGACATCTTACCAACACTTAAAAATACCTAAAGGGCAGATACCAAGAGCATGGGGTGAGTCTTTTTTCTGTAATGCCCAGTGACAGGACAAGGGGTAACAGGCAGAAGCTGGAATACAAGAAGTTCACAAGGAAAAGCTTCTTGCCTGTGAGGGAGCCCTAGCACAGTTTGCCCAGAGAGATTGTGAAGTCTCCTTCTCTGGAGGTTTTCAAAACCCTCCTAGATACATTCCTGTGTGACCTGATCTAGGTGGACCTGCTTGAGCAGGGTAATTGGACTAGTTGATCTCTAGAGGTCTCTTCCAACCCCTACCGTTTTGTGATGTTGTGATTCTGTAGCTGTGGCTAGGTGATGACTCAGCAAGGGATGAGTCTGAAGAATGCTACTGTGCCCTCTGATCCAGTGATGCTCCACTGCTGGGAATTATTATCCCTGCAGCTCAACTTAGGAAGGAGAACACTTGTGACTATTCAGTTCACCAGAGTAAAAATGAGTTGAGTTAGTCTAATGTGTGAATCAGTAGAGTGAACTAAGCAGGCTGATTTAGTTAGAAACTGGCCAGGTGCATCCACATGAACTGTTTCACCAGCTGAACTGGAAGAGCAATGGCTCCTGGCAGAAAGGCAGCAGCAGCTGCTGGGGCTGAAGGTTTTCCATTGGGCTCTTGGGAGGCAAGAAAGCCTTCAAAAAGACTCTCTTGTGCTCAGTGTGGTAAAATACTTGCTGTGTATGCACAGAAGTATACACTATGAAGAACCCAGTTTCCAGTTCTGCAAGACTTCTTGCCTCCAATACAAAGCCAGCAAGGAGGTACAGGTGAAATATTTGATGAAAAAAAACCCACTCTTTTATCAATAAACTGGTATTCTCTTATGGTCTGATGTGCATCAGAGTGTTCATGTTGTGAAAGAGGCTCTAACTGCTTTTTGCCTGCAACTACAAATTGTCTAGCGGCCTCACAATTTCCCAGCACAGTCTGAGGGACAGCAATAGCTTCTGATTGATCCCATTGGGCAGAACGGTTGAGGCTACTTTGCTTTGAGAAAGAGAAAAGATTTACATCCCATGGACATAAGGACCCTTGGTCCTGAAGGCCAAACAACTACCACTTATTTCAGAAGGAAAAAGTAGAAGTTGTAAGTATGAGTTACCTTTTTTTTTTTTTTTTAGCTAGAAGATTTGTTACAGGAATTAATTCATAGGAAAACCTAAGAAAGGAATAAATAAGACCAATAAGTAGTAACTAGAGGTAGCACAGTTAGCACAAAGGAAAGCATTTGCATTCAAATGAGAACACTATTCCTGATAATAAAACATAGATATAGAAAAATAAAGTGGCTTAATGCATGAAATACAATCCTTATGTTATTAGATGATGTCTGGAGATGACAGTTACAGATCAGAAAAGACATATATCTCAAACTTCTGCCTTGCTTCATATTTAGAAAGAAAGATCAAAATAAGGCTCTGGAAGAAAACTCATGAAAAAGAGTAAAGTAGAACATAGATAGATTTAGTGATGGTGTGCAATGACAATGTTAACAAATTGGTTTTGTGTCTCTGATGTGATAAGGATACAGAAAGTAGCCCAATAGTGCATCATACATATTCAACCCATCTCTATTGTCAGCCTGATACTTTTGTGAGTAGGAACTCTAGATAATACCAGCCCCCAAATAAACAAGAGGTAAGCCTAACTACAGAGATTTTATCGTGTCTGTATTAAATGTCTCAGTTACAGCCTGAAGTCCAGGGCTCCAAGACAATGTGCATTATTTGGTAGAAGCTCTCAAACATATGACCTTGTGGCTGTGAATGGTGGGCCCTGGGCATTCTGCTTCTTTGGAAGGTCCTGGTGTCACCTCCACTGTGGAACACCGTAGTGGTTCTGTGAGGCCAGGTTTTGGTAGTGGGAGGCTACAGGTGTGGCTTCTTTAAACAAAGAGCTGCCAGAAACTTCCCCTGTAGCTGATAGGGCCAGTGCCAGTTGGCTCTGAGATGGACCCACCGCTGATGAAAGCTGGGCTAATTAGTGATTGAGGTAACGCCTCTGTGATTAATGTATTGGAGAGGGCAAGAAATTGTTGGGCAGATGGAAAACTGCAACAGCAACAGGGAGTGAGAATGTGCGAACAACATCTCTGCAGACACCAAAGTCAGTGAAGAAGGAGGGAGAGGAGGTGCTCAGGCCCTGAAAGAAGGGCCCTGTGACCTATGGTGAGGACCATGGTGAGGCAGCTGTGCCTCTGCAGTCCATGGAGGCCACTGAGAAGAAGAGACCCACTCACAGCCAGTGGAGGAGCCCACACTTGAGCGGGTGGATGCCTGAAGAAGGCTGAGACTCTGTGGGAAGCTCACCCTGGAGCAAGTTCCTGGCAGGACCTGGGAGTCTGTGGGGAGAGAGGAGCCCGTGCCAGAGCAGGTTTGCTGTCAGGACTTGTGATCCTGTGAGGGACTCAGACTGGAGCAGTTGGTACCTGAAGGACTGTTCTCCTGGTGGATGACCCATGTTGGGGCAGGGTGTGAGGAGCTGCCCCCGCGGCAGGCCCCATGCTGGAGCAGTTTGTGAGAAACCGTGTCCCATGGGGAGGACCTCTGCTGGAGAAGTTTGTGAAGGACTGTCTCTCATAGGAAGGACCCCACAGTGTAGCAATGGGAATTGTGAGGAGGCCTCCCCCTGAGAAGAAACAGCGGCAAAGTCCATCTGTAATGAACTGATCATAACTCCCATCCCCCATACTCCTGTGCTGGATGGGAGGAAGGAGAATCCTGGAAAGAAGGAGGTATGGGGGGAGGTTATATTTATCTCTCTCCTGTCCAGTTTAGGAGAGTGAGTGATAGAATGAGTTGGTGGGCACCTGGCACCCAGTCAGGGCTAAATTACCACAGACACCCTGCCTGCTGGGGTGGTACAGGATACAAGAACCCATCTTTCTTTTCCCTGGGCTTCCTCTTCTACAGACATATTTCTATGTTTAGAAAGCAAAATACAGAATGAATTAAAGCATGAAAACTTCAGTCCCTGTGGTAATGCAAAATACAAAACAAAAACCAACCTGACAAGCACATAGAAACTTGGAAGAGGGGTCCGAGCACACATACAAGAGAGTGAAAATATAGGTATAAACCAGGCTGATACACCAGCCAGGAGGAATAAGACAACACTGGGTGTAGGTATCAAATGTGAATGGAGACACAGATATACAAAAGGGAGAAACAGATGTTACAGTTTTTATCAGACTAGAGAAAAGGGAAGTACTGGAAATAGTATTATGAGGATGCTGTGCTATTTAATTACTCTGGAATCTCAAGAGTAGAACAATGATAAATTATATTAAAATAATAGAATAGCTTATTCCTGTGGATCTATATGATGTCTAAAAAGCTTTTAAAGGAACTAAGAAAGTGTGACAGTCATTTTCCGAGTAATTTCAAGCCATTATTTGGGTAATCAAGAGAGTTTATGAGCAGGTGATATTACATATTGAATTATCAAACTAAGCAAGAATCTACACACCTCTTATTTTTAAATTAATTTTTCAACAATTTATTAAAGAAATTAGATAAAAAAATGCAGTTCCCTTTCTTTTACTTAGTCTTTCCACATTTAGACAGGAAAATAAAAGAATGTGTGGATGGTACACTTACGGATGATCAGAAGCACTCCTCATCAAGGCATTGGAAATGAAAGGAAATTAGCTGCCTGTCCTGTGGTTTTGGCTTGTGGCCAAGAAGGAAACAAAAGAAGTTGAAGAGTTGGATTAAGAACAGGAGTCAGTATTTGTCCTAACACCAGTGGCTCTTTAACTGAATGAAGTGATGGTCCACCCAATAACCACAATACCAAGTCAACAAGGACCATCCCAGCAGGCTGCTTTCCAACGCCTAGAATACCAGAGCTGAGGCAAACAGAAAACGTGTTGCTTTGAGCAGAGTCTGTACACTCTCTGAAAGCAAAAGGAAGAGCATTGTGAGAGTTGCATTTCATTGTTTCAACAATGAATTGCGTTAAAATTGGCTATTGGCTTCACTTCATCAAATTCTCAGCACAGCATAAAACTGACAATGCAACTGTGAAACATCAGAGGTACATCATGAAATGTTACGAGACATCAGAAATAGGCCCTCTCGCTCAGTTCAACTGTGGGTGTTTTGGGAAGATAGGTCTTGCAGGAACTCCATCATCCTACCAGAGCCGGGCATCTCAGTCCAGCTTGTCTTGTGGAAGTTGCTGTGGCAATGGATCAAGTGCAGCCTGACTGAATCCTCTCTGTCTGTTGCAGCAAGCAGCCCAAGCTTTCCACCCACCTGACTTTCCCCTGAGAGCAGTGAACAGTAAGAGAGCCACATGAAGTGTTTTGAGTTTTCAGAGCAGGCATCATATTTGGGGAAGAAAGGCTGGCTAGGACTCAGAAGGTCATTCAGTTCACATTTTGAATGTGAATCCAGTACCATTAAGTGTTGGGGACTTTTGACGGCAGTGTAGGTGCTGCAGAAGAATTGTGCAAGAATACACGCTTGAAATGGAGCTGTTAAATTACTTAAACATTTCAATTTAGTTGCTTAGGACTGATACTACTGAATTTTTATACATAATTTCTTAAAATTCCTAATGTTTCTAAAGGCCTCAGGTCCTTTGTATAGTTAAAGTTTCTTATGACCATTAATCACAGAATCACAGAATCTTAAAAGTTGGAAGGCACCTTGAAAGATCATCTAGTCCAACCCCCCTGCCAGAGCAGGACCACCTAGAGTAGGTCACACAGGAACCCATCTAGGTGGGTTTTGAATGTCCCCAGAGAAAGAGACTCCACAATCCACTGGGGCAGCCTGTTCCAGTGCTCTGTTACCCTTACAGTGAAAAGAATCTTCCTTGTACTTCTTTGGAACCCCTTATCTTCCAGCTTATACCCATTGCCTCTCATCCTATCACTGGACATCACTGAGAAGAGCCTGGCTCCATCCTCCTGACACCCGCCCTTTATGCATTTGTAAACATTAATGAGGTCACCCCTCAGTCTCCTCCAAGCTAAAGAGCCCCAGCTCCCTCAGCCTTTCCCTCAGCCTTATGAAGGGAGGTATTCCACTCCATAATCTTTGTGGCCCTGCGCTGAACTCTCTCCAGCATCTCCCTGTCCTCCTCGAACTGAGTGGCACAGAACTGGACACAATATTCCAGATGTGGTCTCATGAGGGCAGAGCTGAGGGGCAGGAGAACCTTTCTTGACCTGCTGCCCACAGCCCTTCTAATATACCCCAGGATGCCATTGTCCTTCTTGGCCATGAGGGCACATTGCTGGCTTATGCTCGTCCACCAAATGTTTCTCAAGGCCTTACGACTCAACAAAACAAAGTGTTATATAGAAAGACAATACCCAAAATAAGACCAGCAGATGTTCAAGGTGTAAGTTAAAAAAAAGAAAAAAGAGAGACCATGGCATCTGGGTGGACAAGAAGAGAGGAAAGATCTGAGATGAGTGCAGGTAGCATCGGACACTCTAGAGAAGGTATCTTTTGAATCTATGGTATCAGATAAAGCAAGTAACATCTTTATGAACCTCACAGCCTGCAAGTGACGTTCTGCCAATCTTCAGGGATTCATATGTAAGCGATGAGAGATTAGATTACCAAACTGATTTTAAAAATGAAAATAAATCACACACGAGCAGACTATTATGGAAACACCAGCCTTATGGCATTTTGATAGATTTTGCAAGAAGTCCTGTAGTTTTCATGCCAGAATAAGAGGAGATATAAAGCCTGTCATCAGATGCATTGAGTAGCACTTCATGAATTTATTTTTCCTTTCAAAGCAGTTCTGTGCATACAGATATTTGACTTTCAGCACTCAAAGAAAAAGTGATTTTCATTGTGGAATTCACTCAACTTCCTTGCCTTTGTCAGTGGGATTAAGGCTGTCTGTATCACAGCACCGGTAGCTCGTCTCTGCAAACAGGAGGTATTTTGCCAATGGCTTTCAAAGATCTTTGTGATAGCAGCATAATATCAGGTGTTACCACAGTGACTGCAGAGAAATGATCATAGTTTCTGCTCCTTATCTGTTCCCTGTAGGATTCATTTACTCCATCTTTCACTCATCAAAGCCTTTGCCATCTTCTTTTGCTATCAATTGCTTTATATTTATCTCTTACACATGTCCCTCCTTGCTCCTCAGCACAGTAAATCCTACTGTTAGTTGTAATCTCTGTTAGCAGTCTTGGGCTCCTTCACAGGCTACTTTCAGCCTCACTAATTTTGGAAAAGCACTTGTAAGAGAACCATGTGGCTTTGAACTTGGTATTTAGAAGCTGAAAACAAACAAGTTTACAATGCACTGGGATATAACCTCCTGCCATGAGATACTGCTTCAGGACATCCCTCTGGTTTTGTTAGTAGAGTTCTTTCAGAGTAATTTTGACCTGAAATTTTAAAATTAATATTATTGTTGGTTGATATTGACATATCTATTTTGCTACTTATTTTAAACCCCAGCTGCTGAGAAAATAGGCTTTCACTCCCACCATTTATTTTAAATTTCACTTTAATTCTTTCTTTTTTCTCCTGATGTGGGCACAAACGTTTAAAAAGTGCAATCTTTTGCTGAAAAGGGAGTCCACAGTATGTTGTTTCAAAAACTCCAACAGACCAAATTGGTTTTAAAGCCAAATATGCTTCCGAACTCTCTAGCAGGCAGTAATGAGTGAAGTACAACTTTTAAAAGGGCTTTCTTTATTTACAAATAAAAAACATTTCCTGATCTTTACAATAGGTTTTCATTAGGAATTAAATATGAAGAGATGTTTTCTGATAATTTTTTCTTTTGTACAAATGGGACTGTCCAGTACCATCTAGTTACTGTATCTGGAAAAGGTATTTCTTCAAGCTGGCAGAAGCCTCTACATCTGCTGAATTTGTTGAAATGTCACAAAGCCCAAGAAAATGTAAAGCCTGTGACTCTTCAGACTTCTTTGTTCACTTCAGAACATGCTGCAGGAAGTCTGTGAGAATTCCTGTTTTTTGAGCTGAAAATGGAAGCACAATCTCAAATGAGGCTTTCAGACTACAGGAAATTAAAGTTCCAGTGCTACTTAGAAAAAAAATAAAAATAGAGTCCGTAGATAGATCGCTTTTCTTTACCAATAATGCTTTTTTTTTTAAAAAAAAAAAAGATGTTGAGATTTTGTGTATTTTTCTTTTAGAATTGTCTTTTTTTTATTAGAGGTCTTCCTTTGCTTCCATATTTTTGAATGAAGTGTAAATTTTTTTGGTTACCTTCCTCTGTGAACGTGCATGTGCAATGCTTGGCTCTTTTTAATCACAATGACCAGAGAAGTAAAACATGAATTTTAATATCTCTGATGGGAAGTAGCTATCTGCACTTGATTGCATTGTATGCACAAAAAGCATGTTGTGCATAGGCTAAGACAAATAAAATCTCAGGTGAAGATTTCTTGAGCAGCTTCTTTGCAAAGTGTAATGAAAAGTTTGATCATAAAAATGGATGACTTCTTATCACTAGGACAATCTCTTGTGCTCAGCCATGCGATGATTTCACAATCATTTTGTCAGTTTTCTAGCTTCAGAATAATTCTTACTTCCTTCAAGTACTCATTTGTTTTGGTGTTATTTTTAAGTGTGAATTTAAATTCCAAATGCTAACATGGTACATATATTCATAAGTTATACAGCAGGTGTTAAAAAAGCTGTTATTGAATTGGTTTGTTATAACTACACAAGTATTATAGAAGTAATATAATCACAATTTTTAGACCTCTGTAATAAAATGAACACTACACAAGCAAGGCATGCCATATGCTATGCTTTTGGTTTGTCTTCACAGCATTTTGACCACACTGGCATTCTGAAATGCTTGACTGCCAAGATTCAGTGATAATTGCTGAAATATTTAAATCTTGACTGCCTAGTGAATATTGACTAATGTGTACTTTCATTTACTGTGTCCTCAGCATGTTGAGAGGAGTTAACGCTGTAGGATGCCTTGCCTGAAGCTATTATTGGAAGTATTGCATTCTGAGCACCTGACTGTTTCTGAACAGCACGATGCAGAAACCACACTGGAAGGACCTTGGCTTATTGTTTATTACCACAATGCTGTTCTTATAGATTACGGTTGATTTCTACATTAACACAGGCTGGCTCTGCCACTCAGCAACTAATCACTTCATCAGCAGGACACCAGGTAAATACTTCTGTAGTAAATAAGATGGTTAGAGCCTAAATTTGAAATCTAAATTCAGAGCCCAGCCTCTGTAACACAATATACAGAATTGATTTTCCTTTTTTATGATCAGCATCTCCCTTATTCTTGGTTCAGACACAGCAACTGGCAGCTGGAAGAATTAATTACTTAATTATTTTTAATTAAGTTGCAAGTAAAAGTATGAACTGTTTTAAATAACCTTTTACATCAGTATAACAAATGGATTTCATGTACAGTAATTAAATCACATCATGGTGCTGTGCACAAGTAGAAAAGGCAAACACAAGTTTGAAGAAAATAGGGGGACAACATCGCTTTGGAAGAAGCAACGATAGACCAGAGCCAATTTACTCAAAGAATTATCCAGGCAGAAGATGTAATTCAGCCCAGAGATTCAGATTCATCTCTCTGTGACCTAGAGTCCAGCTTGGTGCATCACGTCTGTGACTTAGATCTTTGAGAAGATTATTTTTGAGCTGCAAGACACTACCTGAGCTATAGCCATGTAAGATAAGATTAGTAATAACGCAGACACAGCTTAATTATTAAGGTTCTAATTTCTAGTAACTGAAGGAGGGAAAATAACAACAAAAACAAAAAAGAATTGGAAGACAACGGTGAACATATTAATGCTTTGCTTAGTTGCATGTTAGTCCCAGATACTTTTGTGCTAGCCAATAAATAATTGCTGAATAATCTTGAACTCCTTGTAAAATCTCTCTATGAATTATTAAATATGACCAGACCTGTACAGAGAGAGTTATTGAATGTCTCTCTGTAATCTGTTGTACATATATGAGGCAGTCTAAAGTCCATTCAAGGAGCTGGATTTGTTAGAAAGCTGTGTGGATTCTGCCTTGTGATTCCTCAAAAGAGCAAGACTTCTCTTTTTGTGAGATGTGTCCACCCAAACCACACAAATCTCCATATTTTTGTATGATCACAAAATGTTACCCTCTGTCTTGTTTTTTGATTGCCACTAAACATTCAGCTAATGATTTCAAACAGCTAATGATAATGCTGAGATCTCTTTTTTGAGCTGTGGCTCAAATATAACTTTCTTCTAAAAGCACTTTGCAATTAGTTACAAAAAACAGCATTCAACTATTCTAATATGTCCATAAAATGAGCTATGTTGTTACTTAAGTGAATTATTCAAGTGAACTGATTCTAGAACTGATTTCGAACTACTTTTATTGAAAATGTCCACTTAGATCAGGGAATAAATTAAAGCAGTACAAATGTTACCAGGAAGAAAATTATTTTCCTAATAACATTGCAAAATTTATTTGATAGATAGGAATCTTAATACTGAAAGTGTATGCATTCTAAGTTACTAAGAAACATGTACAGGACACTGTTCTCTTAGGGATAAATATTGCCTAAACATCAAGATAATAGGATGCAAACTGAAGGTCTCATTGCACCTCCAGGAGGGAGGATGAAAGCTCAGGAGTATCAAGGTAAACACCAGAGAGCTGTGCCTTCAAGAAAAGCCCTTCCTTTATAATCTTACTACTTAGATGAGACTGCATTAAAAGTAGAGGAACTAGATATACATAACTGGTCATATCCTACCTTGGTAATCAGATCTAACTTTAAGCTAATTTTGTTATTCTGTGGTTATCTAGACCAGTCTAGTGTTCTACCTTGTAGTCACTTCTGCCAGAGGTGAGCAGTCCACCATTTCTTCAGTTCTTGCCTACAGTCGCTTCCTTTGGTTTTCTCTACTTTAATATTGCCTTGTGGCCTAGCTTGGATAGAAACTCAATATATAACATTTATTGTGGCCTACTTAAAGGTCTACTACAGTTATTACTTCCCCTGCTGCTTTTATTGAGAATGTCTTTCACTTGTTTTCTGACGGAGCCCTGGCAACAGGCTGCCCAGGGAAGTTGTGGAGTCTCCTTCCTTGGCGGTCTTCAAGACCAGCCTGGACACGTTCCTATGTGACCTGATCTAGGTGGACCTGCTTCTGCAGAGGAGTTGGACTAGATGATCTCTAAAGGTCCCTTCCAACCTTACCATTCTATGAGTCTATGATTCTTAGATCAAGTGCAGATCTTTTTGTGTTAACCTGGTACTTAGCATAACTGGGTTCTCACACTGGTGCTTTTAGACACCAAGGTAAAACAGACTCTGAAAAAGAGAAGAAAGAGAGAGAGGTAGCATAAAACACACCACTGGCAAATGGCATCAGGTATGAGTGTAGAAGGTGCTGGGAAAGGATCAGATGAGGTCTCACCCTGATTTCAAGAAACATATTCTAACCAAATATAGACAATGTTGCCTCAATGTCTGCCATAAGGTAGGCAGGCAGATTGATAACAAAAATCTACTATCAACATACAGGTTGAAGTGAACATTACAGATAATTGCAGTACATTGGTTATCATCAGAGAGGCTGAAATCAAACCAGAAGAAAATGTGAGGAATTGCATTTCATCTGCTTAATGTATATGACCTTTTGATCTAGAATAAATAAAGGAAAATGGAAATGACACAGAAAAACAACACTTATCCTAACTAATTTTACAAGTTTGATGTGTTTGATCCAGCTCTCCTTGACAAAGCAGACTGAGGAAACTTAACCACTGTGAAGGTTTGAGAAAAAGATGTTGCAATAAAGCAAGTTTGAGTTGTATTCTCACTGTAGCAGCGAGAAGTGTGAGGAGGCCTCCCCCTGAGAAGAAGTAGTGGCAAAGTCCATCTGTAATGAACTGATCATAACTCCTATCCCCCATACTCCTGTGCTGGATGGGAGGAAGGAGAATCCTGGAAAGAAGGAGGTATGGGGGGAGGTGTTTTAAGATTCTGACTTTATTTCTCATTTCTCTGCTCTGTTTCGATTGTTCATTAATAAATCAAACCATATCTCCCCAAGCTGAGTCTGTTTTGCCCATGATGCTAATTGCTGAGCAATCTCCCTGTCCTTATCTTGACTCACGAACCTCTCATTATGTCTCTCTCTCTCGTCCAGTTTAGGAGAGGGAGTGATTAAAAGACTTGGTGGGCACCTGGCACCCAGCCAGGACTAAATCATTACAAACCCTGATCCCTCTGGACTGCAGAGCTGCTCACTTTCTCATTTAAAATGTGAAATGGCTGTCAGTCGGAGAATAGTACAGATGGCTGAACTGCGTTTAAAGTAGAGATGGACAAGATGACCGTCAGGGTCTCTGCATTGTATTTTTATAATTTTACACAGTTGGTATTTTTTCACAGAAATGCTGCTGAATTTTATGTGAACTTGCATAGAACTTGGATATGGTATAATAACTTGAGAGGATGATAATAGGATGGATATTCTGAGATCAAGATGCCATGAGTCTCAGCAGCAAATGTTTTTGAACATTTCAGGTCACTATTGCGGTACCTGGCTATTTTAAAAAAAATCTTGATGACCCTTTTGTGGAGATATAGCACATAATAGCAGAGATGAAAAAGACATTTTTCCCTGCAAAATTCAGATTTCTTTTCCAAATCAATTGGGAAAAGTGGCAGTTATCCTCATACGCGCAATTGTTACGCTTGAGGAGCTTTTTAAAACTTTACAGGGCAATAGTAACATGTCTATAGAACAGGAGTTTCTAACCTACCAGATGTCCAGTTGTTGTGCTCTAATGAATTTTGTCAGAAATTGCCTTTAACTTCCCTCAAAGGGAGGTTATTATTACTCTCATTTATGCTGGGAGTTGTTTTCTCTAGCTTTAGCTGTGAGGCAGGGTACCTTTTCTGAATCTGGTGCCACACATTTAACTCTAAGCAAACGTTTTTTAGAGGATTAGAAACAATTTTGTGTAAGATGATGAAAATTAATCTTCATTAACAATGAGAATGAATGGAATATGAAGTGGTAATCTTGTATTAAAATACATCTAGACCTGTTGAATTTTGACCAGTTATTTCAACACAGTGGAACTCTCACTATTACATGGAGGGAAATGCATCTATAACACTTTTGAAACCCTTAGGATCTTTTAATTTGGTTTTGTATAATTTAAAAGTAATTTGTACAAACAAGTATTAAATAGGAAGGATTAAGGATTAAAGTTTGTTAACATGAAGTCACATATTGCCAATCTTAGGCTAAATACTGCAATGTTAGCTGATCTCTTTTGTAGATGAATGTGGCATAATTTTCCTCTCACAAGATGTACATATTAGTTGGTACAAGTGGGTGTAGATGCACCAAGCCATCAAAAGTACTAAAAATCTTTTGGTTTTTAACATCACTGTTGTTTTTCTGAAAATTTATTATTATCTAGGGTCTTTTATGAAAATATTTTTAGAAAGAGAACAAAAACCAAAAGCTCACGTATCTAGACATACATAAAATACATAAAGAAAAGAAAAAATATTGCTGCAGAAAGGCTCTAGATAATGTCAACTGTTATGCAACATTATTTACAGGCACTGCTCTACCCAAGATGATTAGAAAGACTATTTCCACATCTGGGAGGTGTTAATGGAAGAGTTTATTATTATTAATTATTGATTACTGTTTATGAAATACAACTTTAGTATCAGCTGTATGACTTACAGTGTCTAAGCAAATGACACTCAGTTTCAATGACGATCTTGACCCATAGACGTAAAATCAATAAGTGGTTTGTTCTTTCACTTTTACTTTAATGATCCTGGGAAGTTCTAACCAGGATACAAAGTGAGCTTGAATCTTGAAGTCTCTGCCTTTGAACAGCTTCTCAGACTAACCACATTTGTGATGGTCAGGAGGTGCTTTTTTCACTGAGGCATCATCACACGGAGGCACACCACTGAGGCAAGAAAACAAAGAAAATAAAAAGCTATCCAAATCTTTCTCTTTTCCCCAATCATCTATTTTCAGCTGAAAATCTAGCAGAAGGGTCTTGTTGAGTGAACAATTCAAAGACACTGTTCTGATAAACCTATAGGGTATAGTGGACAAATGTTTTGTTAAAGGTCTTTGGACTATATTACTATAAAGCAGAATTTTTGACACTCATTAATTGAATAGCCTAAAAATTTACCTATAGTTTATGATTTTATACAAAACGTGTAATGACAGCTGCACTTAACTGTAGGCAGGCCTCATAAAATATCCTCTACTTTTATGCCTAGTTTAAGAAACGTATTTTAAGAATGTAAAGAAAATGAACAAGAATCAAATAAAATGAAAAGAATGTAAGAAAAGATATTTTTAGTGTATTTGTCCTGATCTAAAGAATTAAAAAGAAAATTTTTATTTTAGGTACTGTTTGATTCATTAATTCAACTACATGTTCTCAAATATAAATTGTAAAAATGTCAGTAGCTTCCTACCTGAGGATGATAGGACTAAGGACATATTACCAGAAGCAATGGTATCATGTGTACAGTATCAGTTGCTAGGTTTGGAGTTATGTGGACAACCAGTTCCCTTGATGGCTGGAAATCAGAATGAACTCAGCTGTAAGACTGAGTCATGGAGAAGACAGGCAGTCACCAGGCCTAGGGCAGCAGCTGGAGGAGGATTATTCAAGATAAAATCTGTAATGGCATGACCAAAAAATGAGGGAGTGTACTCTTTAGGACTCATCTTTTACCTATCAATTAGAGGTAATAGCATATCATTTAAAACCACATATTTCTCTTATAATCTTCCATCAGAATTATTCCACTCCTTAGGGATTAACAAACCTTTTCTTGTCTGTCAAAGGTCAGTAAACTAGGACTATTTCTGACATGAGAAACTCCTGAGCCTGGATCCTGTATCAAATCTGCTACTGTATTAAAAACTAGCCAGATTATGCAATCAGTTAGTTATTCTCAGCAGCAAAGTAACTGGAGTCTTAAAGGTGTGCTATCCGTGTGCAGGTTTGCACACTGGTGTGCCTGGTCTTCAGAGCTTGAAGACTTTTCATTCTTACAGTGAGTATATAGGTCATGATCCTTCCTGCTCCCTTTATGCCCACTGCGTGAGTATGTGGAACATAAAATATCTGGTGTTAGTCAGATTTTCTCCTTATGCCAAAATCTCAGAATCTGTGTTCTTAGCAGATTCTGGAAGAGAAAGGAAGAATGGCAAGAAGTAAATATCCATAAATGCAATACATTTCAAAGGACTGCAGCTGATGGAAGCCACTTTAAGTTTCAAGTGACTGTTTATATGCATGTTAACTTCATAGGAGATGTTCAAGAGCTGTTGACAGTTACTGAAAGAGGAATTTCATAATCCCTGAGGCAAATAAAAAAGGTGGAAGCCTTTCTCCCTAGTGGAAATCCTTCTGGAGGGCTCAGTACTGGCAAGGTAGTTGGAAGCAGTATGGATACAGTTACAGATGGGTTGTAGGTAACGTGAGAATTGCAGAACACTGAGGCCACAAGTACAGCTTGAACTCTGATGGTGTGGGCTGTGATGACAGAAGGACACTTTTATCCACCTTAGCAGTGTCATAGCAAACCTCAACGCAATCTGCTCTGTAGTTGCACTTTCTCGGTTTGGAGGTGACTACGGCTCTGTATTTCTTGGCTTCTAACGTGTACAGCTTCCCAGGCCATCTGAGGAAAAGAGTTTTGAGGAGGTAAAAAGAGATGGCCTCCTTGATGTCTGCAGCACACACCTCAGCTTCAGAATTTCAAGGTTTAGGAAAGAGTACAATTTAATTCTCTGGTTAGATTTTAACATTTGGGAAAAAAATTGTCTCAGAGGTACTCAAGCAAAAAAGAATGCTACATTTGAAGAAGCAGCCACACTAGTCTTGATCTTTTCCAACCTTATGGCAGCTGCCATCACTGGAAAAAAAAATCTTCCTGAATACACATAATGATGAACATATTTCCAGGGGTGCATGAGGAGGATGCAGGAAGGCTGCCAGTACCAACATCAGGCCTTACTACATGATACTCATTGGCCAATCCTTTACAAAAGTTGTGTTTGATTAGACATGAAAAAAAGATATCTTTGTGGAAATATTGAAACACAAAATTCTATGCAGTGGCCTAAGTTAAATACCAGCTGAGCTCCCAGTTGATATAGTTCTTGACTGACCTAAAAAAAATTCCTCCAATTCTAACCAAGAATTCAGGATGATTAAGAAAAAAAAAAAAAGAACAGATCGAAAAGTCCAAGAACAGAATAGACTGATAAATCAGTGTATTTTGTCAAATTAGTTTAATGGATCCATTCTTATAGTCAGTGAGCACTTCTTTCACAAGGAGAGAACAAGAATTTTAAGAATGCAGATGAGCAGCTGTTTGAGCCATTATAGTCATCCGTAGGTTGGGATGGAAGAAGACCACAGAGTTCTGTGCTAGTAATTTGGGAAGCAAAAGGCAAACTCCTGTGATTTCCCAGTGAAAAAGACAGTGACATTTCATATGAAAACTATTTATTTAATTCATTGTTCTGTTTCATCCACAATAACATTTCTGGGAATATGCATGCTAAATTATGAAGTGTAATTTTAATCATGACATGCAAGAACAGATGGGATTGACCAAGATTCTGTAATTTTCTCAAAGGCAGAGATGGCAATCAGTGTTGAGATAATCTCTAGCCAATGCTTGTTACCTCCTATTTATCTTCCCATAAATAAAGACAAAAGAAACAAAACTACATCAAAGCGCTTTGTTCAGACCAAGGCTAGCTGTAAACATCATAGAATTATAGAATAATTGAGGCTGGAAAAGACCTTTAAGACCATCTTAGCACCAGATGATCAACAACTTCAATAGACTGTTTGGTGCCTCAGATTCCTTATACAGAAATATCTTCCCGGAAATCACTTAATGAACTCTGGAAAAAAACCTCTAGTTATCCAGACAGGAAAAGGAAATTAGTTCAATCCTTAAATAGGTGGCAGCAGTATTTATTACAGAATACACTCAGAAGAAAATCTAAGATGAAGGATAGGTGGCAGCAGTATTTATTACAGAATACACTCAGAAGAAAATCTAAGATGAAGGGTGATTTTTGTAATTCAAGTTATGTTATTTGACTCCAGGTGGCTGAGCAGAGGCACATTCACATGGTGAGCATGGGAATGAAGATGTGTGAAAATGCAAGACATATTTTAAAAGTGAACTGCAATTTAAATGAATTGTATTTTTATTACACAAACTGCATTTTAAATATGAACTGCATATTTTTTTAAAAAAATCCTTATTTTAGACCTATCTTTAAGACTATGGAGAAGCCCTAGAAATATATAAATAGTAGCAGCACTTCAAGTGTCCTCATACTTTTAAAACAGTGTAAAATGAGCTCAAAGGTGGATGAAAACCAAGGATCCTGCTCTGTAGAATCCGCAGTTATTAAAAAGATCTGTAGCACAGTTTAACACATTGCAGATGTCTTCTAAATTGAGGTTCACACTCTAAAACATGACTGTGCAAAAAACTGTACTTTTTTCCTTCATGGATGGCTCTACTATAGAAAAATGTTGAGTTAATTTGTTAACAAAAAAAGTTTTTATCAATAGTCATTGCAGTTGTAAATGTAACCTTAGAGAAAAATGAATCTAAGATAGGATGACGTTACTGTGTTGCAAATCAGCAATTTAATTCCCTACTAGTCAGCAAGGTTTTGAAAATTCCTAGTTTCATCAAGTACAAAGTATGACTGTCTGAAAATTTAGAAACTGAAAATCTAGAAAAAAAAAAGAACTAAATTCAAGAGACACTTTGATGCTTTTTCTGAAAGGAAAAGAGGCTTGAAAAACATGCAGGGGAGAAAAATGGTTTACAGCAGTCTAATTAAGAAAGTATGACAGTTTGGATTCAATTTCTTATTACTAAAATACAAGCTTATTTTGTTCCCCAGTTTTTCAGATCTCTTTCAGTTAATAGTATTTATTGTGAGAAATTACTTGAAAACATGATTTATTATATTTTAATTGCAAAGATTACTTCATTTTACCCACCCCTTAAGAGCTCTTTTTTTTTTTTTTTAATATACCAGGAATTGAATACTGCAACAATTGCAACAAAGAAAATGGATGTGCACCTGTGATTACTACTAATTTCAATACAATATTGAAGTGTTTTAATTCATTGTCTTTCAATTCCTCCAAACAAACCAATCTCTTATCTTCTGAAACATGTTTGCTTTACAGAAGGCTCAGAACAAATTACTGTTATTGAAATTGGTCTTCTTATTAATAATAATCATGACCTTGTAGCATTGTGAGATAATATCTACCACTAGATATTTTTTTTTTATTTGACTGATACAGACAAATATCTATGAAGACACAGACTCGGAAGACGCTGCCTTAAGCATAGAACAGACCTGATCACCTCTTGAGGTGACCTTTTCCGTTCCAGTCTTGCTCTCGCAATAGAAATTTGCCTCTCTACTTCCTTGAATAGAAGAATTACGCAACATTTTTGTTTATGAACTGATACCAGACATTGTCTCTGCCCTTCTACAGTTAAATCCATCAGGTGTGGTTCAATTCAGTTCCTTGTGTTATCGGGATCAAAGACAAAAAAATCTGGCCCACCAGTGATGGTAAAACCTGATGTTAAATACATGAAAACAAAAAATAGTCCAAATGTTTCTGTGTGAAAGTTTGGCTTACTGAACAAATGGTTAAAATATTTTAGTGATACTGGACTAAGTACGTTATGCAGGCATTAATCTGTTGGACTTTATATCAGAAGAAAAAATTGCTCACGTAAGAAACTTGATTACAGCTTCTGACTTCCAATCAACCTACAGCTCAGGTTTATCACATTTCTGGCTGGGTTTTCTGGTTTTATTTAAGAATGAAACATTCCTGCAACCTGAAATGAGGTTACTATATTTTCTCATTTGTCTTTAAAGAAGTGTGTACCCTAACATTCAGATTCTCAGAAATTCAAGCAGGCTTTACCCTTTTCTATCTGCTGTGGTTTAATCAAGACTGGAATTTGTTTAGACTTTTCTTAACAATGCAGAAGAAATCATTTATAGAATTTGCATTTTAGGCAAAGTATCTGAAGTTTCCCAAATGTCCAAATAAAAATTGCTTGATTGTAGATGAGAAGACGTTTGGGAAAAGAACTCTGCAAAACCAAAGCCTTTGTAACGTGTTTGTAACCTGTCTTGTTACATACTTTTCTTTTAAATTCCTGAATCATAAAGCAGCCTAGACAGATCCATTCAGCAAGATCCATGCTCTTGTAAGGTTTTATGACCGTTTATGCCTTCAGAACGCTGCCTTGTTTGGTGTGTGCATCCTGTGTGGGCAAGCTGAAAGGATATATAAAGGATGCATGTCACCCACACTTGATATTACAGCTCATCTACTTCATTTTCATCTGTGCAAATTCTGCCCACTCAGGCAATTGCTACATATACACCCACTCAACTGCTTGCAATAGAAAGAATGCTATTATTACAGTATTTAGCTGAAGTAATAATTAGAGCAAGGCTGCCTAACCTCTTGACAATCAGCACCTGAAGTATATTACAATGTTTATTTGTGGATTTGATGGTGAATATAGTTTATAACGCTTGAAGTGGTGCAAAATAATTCAGGAGCAACGAGACTGTCAACTAGGCGGTTCTCAAGTGGAGACCTCAGTCCTGACTTTTGTCAAATCATAGCATGAGTTGTACAGCTCTACCTAAAGGAAAGTGTCTAATGAGATAAGGCCATATTTTACTGTGTCTGTACGTACAGAAGTTTAGAAAATAACCGTGTATTCAGGTGTATGTAACAGTGTCATGGTTTGACATGAAGCTGTTTCTGGTAAGGGGGAAGGAGCTGTAAAGATGGCTCCTGTAAGAAGTTGCTCAAAACTCTCCCCAGCTCTGAGCCAGATCCACTCCTGGGGTTGAGCCAATTAGATGCCTCCACAATCACTTTTTAAGAAGAAGCCAGAAGAGGAGGGGTTTTCCTGTTTCTTCTTTCCTCTGCCCCTTCTTCTTTCCAGTTGGTGTGGTGCAAGGAGTGGGAAGAGAGAGTGCGAAACAACCATGCGGACTCCAAAGTCAGTGAGGGAAGAGAGGAGGAGGCGTGCTGGAGCAGAGCCTCCCCTGCATTCTACAGAGAGGGCTGGTGAAGCTGACATGTTTGCATTTTGCTAAAGACTCTGTATCAGCAGCAGCCACTCATTTGCTAAAGACCCCACATCAGGGGCAATGACTCATTTGTTAAAGACCCCAAGCAAGCGGCAGTAACTATGACCAGAGGAGGCCGTGTCCCATGAGAGGGACCCAATATTCACAGAAGCTGTAACTGTGGAGAGGAACCCACACCAAAGAAGTTCATTAAAATTATGCACAGAAGAGGCTGCGTCCCAAGGGAGGGACCTTGTATCTGCAGAAGCTGCAACTGTGGGGAAGAACCCACGCCAGAGCAGTTCATTAATGACTGTGTCCCAAGGGAGGGACGCCATATCAGAGCAGGGGAAGAATGCGAGGAGTTGTCCTCCTCTGCGAAGAGAGAAGCAGCAGAGCCCATCTGTGAGAGACTGACCACATCCCTCATTCCCTGTCCCTCATCGCTGTTGAGGGGGGAGGAGGCAGAGATACTGGGAGCAGTGAGCTGAGTCTGAGAAGAAAGGAGGGATGGGGGAGAGAGATCTTAAAGTGCTGGCTGTATTTTTCTCAATTGTTCTACTCCCTTTTTGCTTTTGCTCTCTTCTGTTTCTTGTAGGTAGTAGAACAAACTTTCCTGCTTTCCTCTCTAAGTCGAATACTGGAGTCTCTTTTGCTCAAAACTGTAATTGGCAGTGAGCCCTCCCTGCCCTTGTCTCAATCCACAACAACCTTGGTTATCTTTTTACTCCCATTTCGCTGAGGCCTCTGCCATCCTAATGAGGGTGGAGGGGAAAGGGGGGTAATGAGCAAGAGACTGTCATAGTACTTTTTTGCTAGCTGGGCCAAACCACAACAAACAGTTAATAGCCATGAATACACTACCGTTCATCTAAAAGATGTATATGTATGGTCATCACAAGTATTTTAACCACTCTCATCAGCACTAGGCATGGTTCATTCTGCCCAGAGTGATGCTAAGTTATCAGAGAAACTATGTATGTGTGCTTTTGCTGAGGTATCACGTGACTGTTGCAACACAGAAAATAGTGTGCAACTACTGCGAACATTTCTCTGTGTGTATTTGGGAAGAATTGTTTTTTTCCTTCCCTCTTCTCAAAACTTTCTGAGAGCAAGTTGTGATCACGAGAAGGCAGGATAAAAAAATATTGTATATTGAAAAGTTATTAGTTCCCTCAAGTGGCAAACTCTAGCTGTACTCCAGACTTGTGGGCTGAGAACCACTGTCCCTGCACTGAATTTGGAGCTAACTGACCTACATTGACAGCTGTGAAAGGGAAGAATAAAGAGATTGAGGATATGAAAAAGAGACTTGAGTAACCCAGCAGCCTTGGCTCTCATGGTCTCACATATGTAAGAGGGATGACTTGCACAGATTATTGTATCTGGACCACTGAGTTCTTCCTGAAGCTAGGACTAAGTACTCTGTGTAATTACTCAGGTCAACATCTTATGCTTCAGAGAAAATAAATGTATACAGCCTTTAGGGCACAAAATCTCAATGTCAAGTGATTTCCTGTTTTCTTTCAGGTTACCAAAGCTATTTGCAAGAACAGGCTAAAGCTGAGGCCTTGGCCTTGACAGAGTTTGGCTTGACTCTGTCCACTTTAATCATGGAGAAAGAGAATAAACTTTCACACATAACGTACATATTCCCCTGCCTGGACAATATAGCTTCTCACACCACCTACAACCAGAAAATTCAATCTATCTAACAGCTTTCCAAGAATGTTTTGGGGAATGTTTCCTTCAGGATCTAAGGGAAAAGCAGTATCGTTTTCTTTATCTACTTTTTTTTCTTCATCAGGGAAGCACCTGTCCTAGAAAAAAAGAAACAGTTATTCTTTATCTCAGCTCCCAGCTCTACTGTTTCTAAGCCTGCCTGCAAACAATCCCACAGCTATGGTATCACTCTCACTCCCACCTTTTAGCAGCAGTGATTGGTACCTATAAAATATCAATTCTAAAGTAAAAGAAAAAAAAAAAAGATTCAATGTTAGCTTCCTGAGACTTGCAATCTCCAAGACAGCCATCGCTTCCCATCACCCTACAACCTACTGGATAAAACAAGATGCAGTACTAGGAAGGGGGTCTGCAGAAATTGTTAATTCTGTAGAGCTCCTGGTATTCATGCATAAGCAAGTATTAAGAGACAGAAGGCAAGACTAAGGACCTTTTTCTGAATCAGCACCAAGTAATCAGGTTAAGTAAGGAACCTTCCAGCCTCCAAATGCAGTGGGTCACTTTATGTTAATCATTTAGATTGGAATCGACCTTTAAGATCACTGTGCCCAGCCACTAACCTAAATCCACCACTAAACCAGGTTTGTAAGTGCCACAACTATATTTATTTTAAATACCTCCAAGGATGGTGACCCTACCAGGTCCCTAGGCAGCCTGTTCCATGTTTTTGTCAAGCATTGGCAAAATGCTTTCAGCAAAGAACTTTTTCCTAATATTCAGTGTAAACTTAAGGCTGTTTCCTCTTGTCCTATCTCTCGTTACTTGGGAGAAGAGACCAATCCCCACCTCATCACAATCTCCTTTCAGGCAGTTGTAGAGAGCAGTTAGGTTAGGTCTCCTCTGAGCCTCCTTTTCTCCAGACTAAACAATCCCAGTTCCCTCAGCTGCCACTCATAAGATACGTGCTCCAGACCCTTCAGCAGCTTTGTTGCTTTTCTTTGGACACGCTTCAGCCCCTCAGTGTCCATCTTGTACTGAGGGGCCCAGAACTGAACACAGTATTCAAGGTGCAGCCTTATCAGTGCTGAGGACCAAGGGGTCAATCACCTCCTTGGCCCTGCTGGTCACGCTGTTTCTGATATAGACCAGGATGCCATTGGCCTTCTTGGCCACCTGGGCACACTGCTGGCTCATATTCAGCAAACCGTCCACCAACACCCCAAGGTCCTTTTCCGCTAGACAGTTTTCCAGCCACTCTGCTGCAAGCCTGTAGCATTGCATGGGTTTGTTGTGGCCCAAGTGCAGAACCTGTCACTTGGCCTTGTTGAACCTTATGCAACTGGCCTCAGCCCAACGATCCAGCCTGCCCAGGTCCCTCTGAAGAGTCTTTCTGCCCTCAAGCAGATCTATGCTCCTGCCCAACTTGGTGTAACCTGCAAACTTACTGAGGGTGCACCCAATCCCTTCATTCAAACCATTGATAAAGATGTTAAACAGAACTGATCTCTGGGGAACACCAATGGTGGCTGACAACTGGATCAATCATTCCATGTTTTGCGAGAAAGGGAGACAGCTCTGAGCACAACTCACCTGTAGTGTCCTGCAAGCAATACCAGACTGGGATGACCAACTTTCTGTAATCTATTTATTTCAACTTCCAGATAGCAGTAGAAATGCTGTTTAATCTCTCAGAAACAGTTTCCAAACCTCTTTTTTTACTTGTTAGAAATCTTATCTGAATATAAAATGTTGTAAAGTTATAGACTGGTCACTAACACTCATTTATTCTGTGCTTTGATTGACCTTTAACTGAGCTACTTTTCCTCCCTTCTCAACCTTGAAATTATTTAACAGCAACAGTTACATCCTGTTTGAAATTTCATTGTGCTAGGTTAAATAAAAGGCCACGTGCCTTTGTCTTATTCTCCTAAAACCTCTGCATGGCTGTCATCTTTTGAACTCTTTTCAGTTCTAGTTTCAATCTAAATTAATCTACATAAACAAGAAGGAAATATAATTAAATGCAATATTTCAAAGAAGAGCTCAGCAATGCCTTTTACGCTGGCTGTAACTCTTCACTAATCCTACCAGGAATTCTTGTCAAATAAGCTGTAAGGTTTTACTTATCCCTTCCATAGCTTCATCTCATTGGCAGGACTGCCTGACAGTATTTAGAATTAGAAAACCAAACATAAGTACCATTTTTCCACATCTTGATCTATTATTTTCTTAACACATACTGGTCTGGAACACACTGTGCAGTGCAGAATACAGGAGACTCCTAATTGTTCTTACTTTCTCAAACACAGGTAGTAAATTTGCCATTCTTCAGTATTCTGGTATTCTTTAGTACATGAAGCTACTAAAATATTCTTACTCCTAGTCCTGCAATTACATCTGATGGACTTAAGTATAGATTGAAAAAACTAACAGGTTCTATCCTTACAATTTCTGAACCTTGATTTTTTGTTCTAGCTCTGTAATTTATGCTCCTTCATCTGTATTATCAACCTGTCAATGCTCCACCTCATTGCCTTGTATTCAAAATTGAAACAAACTTTTTCAGCCCTATTATTTATTTCTATCTTACTTTCATTGATTGCTACTTTTATTTTTATCTGAAGGTTGACTGTTATTTTTCTGCCCTGTTTAACATGTGCTCCTGATTCACAAGATTCAGTTCACTATATTAGTTCTCAATTTCTCATAGAATCTTTTGTACACTAGGTATCTGTAATTTTCAATTATAATTTGTAATTTGCGATTATGTAGCAACCTTCTTTCTACAATTTTTGCTCTTTATTTCATATAAAAATTCCAGATTGTTGAAATTTTGCAATATCTTTTCCTACCCTCTGAGATGCAAATGCCTAAATTCTGATTTCAATTAATGATGTG
Organism: Urocolius indicus; assembly: GCA_013401255.1. Taxonomy (NCBI): domain Eukaryota; kingdom Metazoa; phylum Chordata; class Aves; order Coliiformes; family Coliidae; genus Urocolius; species Urocolius indicus. Next base: position 148,284 of record WBNH01010828.1, on the reverse strand, counting down.
AAATCCTCAGGAGTTTTATCCTTCATATCCAAACCTGCTGCTAGAGAGGTTCCTAAAAATACTCTGAAAATGCCTCACACCACTTTTCCACAAGATGACTTTAAAGAAAAGAAAAAAATCACAAGGGAAAGCAAAGATCTCAATGCAATTCTTTTTTTTTTTTAAATCTTAAAATGCTTCTCAATATTCTTTATTCCAATGCGTTTTTCAGTATTTATGTTATCATGACTGTTATTTGATCCTAGTTCCATTCTTCAATAGGAGTTTTAGTTCCTTCGTTTCTATCCAGATTCTTTGCATGACAACACACCATCATGCAAACACTAGGAAACAAAACACATGTAAACAAACCAAAATACATTCTTTCCGATACATTTGGTGTCAGCCAGTAAGCGCTGTGTACAACCCTTTTTCTGCCACAACTGATTATCTAAATGTACTTTTGCCACTTAAATACTTTATATCTGCATTCTACTCTCCTCTCTACGAACAAAAACACATCCAATGATTTTCCTACTTCATGCTAGGCAAGGAATATGAAGTTTTTCCTAAATGACTTCCATCACACACACACAAAAAGCTGTTATTGAATGCATCTGCCTTGATATGTAAAGGCCAAAAGCCAGCAGAAAAGTATCACCAGTGGATGTTTTTTTGCAGGTTTGTGACTACTTCCCCTGAAGTGCAGCTAAGTACAACGTATGTGTGTGAAGAAATGTACTGCAGCCATGCATTTTATTTCATGGGAGCCATACGAGGGCTGCAACTAGAATGAATGTGGGTATAAGAGGAGGTGCTCAGATTGGAGCACTGCTTGCTGTCCTCTGCACCTTCTGAAGAGCAGGTGGTAAGCCAATCATGTCTGTGACTCATAGAATCACAGAATTGTTTTAGCTGTAAGAGACCTTTTAAGAGTCCAACCTTCGTCCAGCCCTATCAAACACTAGACTATTTCCCTAAGTGCAACATCCAACCATTTGTTAAACATCTCTAGGGATGGTGACTCCACCACCTCCCTGGGCAGCCTGTTACAATGCCTGAAAACTCTTTCAGTAAAGAAATTCCTCCTCATATCCAGCCTGAATCTCCCCTGGCGCAATTTGAGGCTGCTTCTTCTTGTTCTACTGCTTGTTACTAGAGAGAACAGATTGACCCCTACCTTGCTACAACTTCCCTTCAGGTAGTTATAGAGAGCAATAAGGTTTTCCCTGAGCCTTCTTTTCTTCAGGCTAAACAGCCCCAGATCCCTCAGCTGTTTCTCATATGAGATGTGCTCCAAATCCTTTACTAGCTTGGTAGCTCACCTCTGCATCCTCTCCAGCACCTCAATGCTCTTCTTGTATTGAAACTCATGGCATTGGCCTTGGCCCAGCCATCCAGCCTATCTAGATCTCTCTGTAAAGCTTCTCTATCCTAAAGCAGATTGACACTTCCATCCAGCTTGGTGTCATCTGCAAACTTACTCAATCCACACATCCAGATCATTAATAAAGATGTTAAACAGGAGTGGCCCTAGTACTGAGCCCTGGGGTACACCACTCATGACCAGCTCCCAACTGGATTTAACTCTATTGATCACAACTCATTGAACCCAACTATGTAACCAGTTTTTCACCAGGAAACTATCTGCCCATCCAAGCCAAGAACAGCCAATTTCTCTTAGACAATGATGTGGGAAACGGTATAAAATACCTTACTAAAATCAAGGTAGACAACATCCACAGCATTTCCTTCATACAACATGTGTCACCCTGTCATAGAAGGAGATCAGGTTTGTTAACCAGGACCTGCCTTTCATAAACCCATGCTGACTGGGCCTGATCACCTGGTTGTCCTGCATCTGCTGCATAATAGAAGTTAGGATGATCTGCTTCGTCAGCTTCCCGGGCAAACTGACAGGTCTGTAATTTCATCCTTCTGTCCCTTCTTATAAAAGGGTGTTATCTTGGCTGACTTCCAATCAGGTGGGACCTCCCCAGTCAGCCAGGACTGCTGATAAACAATGGACAGTGGCTTGGTGAGCACCCCTGCAAGTTCCCTCAGCACTCTAGGATGTACTCCATCCCTATAGATTTGTGTACATCGGTGTGGAGTAGCAGGTCACTGATAATCTCCTCCTGAATTGTAGAGGGGACATTTTGCTCCTTGCCCCTGTCTCTTGGCCTAGGGGATCGGACTTTCCCCAGTGGAAATGCTGCTATTACTAAAGACTGAGGCAAAGAAGGCATTAAGCACCTTAGCCTTACCCTTATATTTTATTACCAAATTTCCTTCAGGATCTAATAGGGGATGGAGGCTTTCCCTGATCTTTCTTTTATTGTTAATGTATTTCTAGAAACTTTTCCTATTACTCTTTACCTCTAAAGCCAGTTTGACTTATAGCTGGGCTTTTGACCTCCTAATTATCTTCCTACATAACCTAACCACGTTCTTGTACTCACTGTGAGTAGCCTGCGCCTTCTTCTGGAGGCCATAAACTCTCCTTTTTTCCCCTGATTTTAACCCAAATCTTCCTATTCAGCCAGGACTCCTATATCCTTCAAAACTGACTCCCAAAGGATTCTATCAAGTAACCTCCCAAACAAGTCGAAGTCTGCCTTTTGAAAATCCAAAGTATCAGTTTTGCTGCCCTGCCTCCTAATGTTGCTATGAATAGAGAACTTAATAATTTAATGGTTACTGTCCTAACAGTGGCCTCTAATTGCCACATCCTTCACAAGACCTTCTCTGTTCACAAAACAAGAGGTCCAGCAGGGCACCCTCCCTGGTTGGTTCACTTACCAGCTGAACCAGTATGCTGTATCCTCAAAGACATATACTCCATGTTCTCTCTCAGAAGCCTTTTCAGTCTTAAGAAGAGGTCTAATTTTTTTTTTCTTCTGATGTTCATCTGGGAAACTAGATTGTAGGTTCCTCTCCTCAATTTCTTGTTCTAACTATACCCCAAGTCTGTGTGACACGCAGTTCTCATAAGCTTTTTAAATAGATTCTCTCTGTTGCAAAACCATTGCACGTTCTCAACTCAGGTTTCCTTAATCAATGTACAGGTGAATTGACTGGAGGCACATCCTGGGGAGGCTTTATTCTTCCAAGTGGAGACTGGGTACTCCTGCCCTTACACCCAGCAACGGAGCATGGGAAGTCGCTCAAATAGTGAAATCCACTACCTGCAGCTGCTTTAAATCCCATCTATCCCGTTAGATTGACTGAACTGCCTGTTGGTTTCGAAGTAGCTGGACAGGAAACCCCGCTTTGCCACCCGAGGCTAAGCCGCAGATTTCCACGCTGGTGGGCAGCCGCAGCTGAAGCAAGCAGCACGCCCTTAAGCCCAGTGTTTCTGTGCCAGAGACTGGTATTTACTCAGTCTCAACACAGCTACTTACAGAGCTGTTATTAAAAGTGAGAGCAAGTCAAGAAAAGCCGCGTTTTTCAAGTGCTGTGCTTAATTTTTGACCCACAGGTATGTGTATCCATAGATATAGATTTTAGTTTATGACGTCGATGTGATGTAAGGAGTCATCATGCCGTAAAAAGAATTCTGGCAGGACGGATCGTTGGTGGGCGACTCCCTCCCGGCACCCAGGAGCGAGCGGGAATGGGCGCCGCGGCCCTGGGGCGCCCGCCCGGGAGCGGCTGCTCAGCGCAGCAGTGGGAGCGCGGGCCGCGGGTGCTGACGGTGCGGTGCCTCCGAGGTGCCCCGTGCCGGAGGGGCCGGGGACACCGGCTCCCCCGCCCCGCGGTTTGACACGGAGACGTGGGCGCGGAACCCACTGAGGCCGCCAGGCCCAGCCCCGCCTCCCCAGGCCCGGGCGCGGGGGCGGCCGCGCGCTTATCCGGGGACGGGCCCCGTCCGCGGGGTCCTTCGCTACGGCCGCGGTGCTGCGGGCAGGTGAGAGGGGCCGAGGCTGCGCTCCCCGGCACGGGCACGGGCAGGGG
>WBNH01010828.1:117981-143854 GCA_013401255.1 Urocolius indicus | reverse complement strand
CGCCCTGCCCGCCCGCTGCGCCCTGTCGCCCGCTGCGCCCTGTCGCCCGCTGCGCCCTGCCCGCTGCTGCGCCCTGTCGCCCGCTGCGCCCTGCCCGCTGCCGTGCCCTGCCCGCTGCCTGCCAGCGGCACGCCCGACACCCCCCGCTGCGGCTCGGTGAATCCTGTTGTCTGAGGCTGTAAGATAAACGACACTCCGGGTTGGGTACCCTCGGGGCGTGCTGAAGAGAGAATAGTCACGGAAAGCTCAGGGGCCTAGCGCGGTAATTGCTCGGTGGGTGGTTGCTGTTTCGGGGGGGGGGGGGATATGCCCTTCAGTTTTGGGATGGATGTGCTGATGGCCCATGAGGTTAGGGAAAGCTGTAGAAAGACAGCAGTGAACAAGGTGGGTGGATTTATGGAGGCGAGTAAAGTGGGTGGTGATTTTGTGAGACCAGCAGGTGTGTATTTTCCGTGGAACTGCCACAGCAAAAATCCTTGAAACATAAAACTGGAATTTCATTTACGTTGCGAGGCAAGGTGCAGAGTTGCAACTGTTACATCACTCCCCTGTGAAACACAGCAGTTGAGTTTGACAGAAGACAAAGTAGGAGCCCAACACAAGAAAGCAGATGTCAACAAATTCTCCGTAGAGGAGTCTCCAGCTACGTTATACTCATCTTCCCATGATGCTCAGCTAAACCTACTGCCAAGAGCCAACTGTGAGCAGCAAGGCCAAGATTATTCACTCTTTAGTCATGGCTGAAAGCCAGCTGCAAGGGTTTAATTTTGATGCCACAGGTTGCGTAGTTGTTGCTCTTCCGTTCCCTGGGATTGTAGCATTGGTAAGATTATCCTTACCAACAAAGGATGCTTCAGCAAGAGTTCAGGATCTGAATGATGTGTCGTTCTGGGGGCTTCTGTTGGAAGAGGAGCTTGCCTTTCAGTAGGGAGGCATGAGTTCTATCTCCCTCTGCCATCACCTGTAATTTTACATTGTGGCTATTACTGTGGAATTCGATAGGCTTTATAGGTGGAGCCCAAACAAACATCTTGCGTGTCAACACATGGTGTCTAGAACAATGAAACCACTCAGAACGTGGCACTTCAAGTCTGTGATGAGATGAGGAAAGTATAGACAATTTAAAAAAATGTTTGTTTACGAAACACTATATCCATTTGTTAACCTTTTTGGTGGGGATATTCAGCATTGCGGAACATTGCAAAGCTTCTCTTGGCTCAGGTTTGATAAATGCAGAAGAGAAATTTGTCTCTTAAATTGTGAGACTTGGGGCAAGCCACAGCTTACAAGTAAACATGTTGTGGTAACACTCTTGCATTGTCTCCCAGTGCATAATCAAGCATGTCTTTAGTAATAGCCTTGCAATAGGCACTCAGATAGGAATGTAATAATTTCCTATATGGTGTTTGATAGAAAAGACACTTCAAAATTTTGTTTGTGGTCTCAGCACATGTTGGAACTGTTCCCAACTGAAGTATGGGAACAGGAACTAAAACCTGTTAGAGCACCCAACTTCCAGCAAAAGCCATGCTGCTTCTAGTTTTAACTCAGTGATTTATTCTTTCTTCGCTTGGATTCAACTGGAATTATGTTGGCTTAGCTAGCTGAATTACTCAGCTATCTGGTGTAAAGTGAACTCACTCCATGTGTACACAGCTACTTCCATATGCCCTCAGTCAAATCTGTACCATTAACAGGCATTTTGTAGGGTTTAACAAAAAAGTTGACTTTTGCACATTTACATGTCTTAATTTCTTTCTAAAGCTTTTTGGTGTCTACATTGAACTAAAAATCAGAAACGAGTAAATGATGATGCTAATTTATGCTGTACTCCGTGAGCAAACCAAGTTAAATGTAGTGGTCTTCCAGACTGTCACAATCCCCTGTTGGGTTTAGTTTGGCAGAAGTTAAACCCCCTTGCTTTCCAACCAACCTCAGACAATTCTGGGTGGCTGGGGTCGGCTGAGCTTAACTCCTGAGCCATGTCCAATCAAACAGGTTATCGTGATCAGGTTTCGTATACTCACAGGAACAGAATTAAGACTCAAAACGGAGTCAAGTGCTCAACTACTTTATTTTGCCCACAACAATCCACAATCAAAAGAGAAAGGAAAGGAAGAAAGGAAAGAAAAGAAAGAGAGCAAAAAAGTGCAATAATCACCGCCAGGAGTCCCTGTAGAGTGCCCCTGGCAGTCTGTTTGTCTGAGAGCTCTGCTGCTCTGTCAGGTCCAGTGAGAGGAAGAGAAAAAAAGAGGAGAGCCCGCCTCCGCTCATCCCATCCCATTCTTATACACACTGGTGTATGCCCAGTACCGTCTCTGGAGGGTCCTGGAAAGTTCTGGAGGGTCTTGAAAAGTCCCAAAAAGTCCGTGAGGGTCGCAGCCCCTTGACTCTGGTCCCGGGCACATATGCAGAGGCAGTATACCCTGAGACAGCAGGATGTGCAGTGCAAGGATTCTGTCTCTTAACAGGCAGAATCCTTGGTGGCGGTGGTTAACTGTGCTGCCAGCAGTGTTGAGGCATATTGCTAGTACCTTACACAGACAGAAAAAATAAGTTCTGTTACATAACCATTGGGATGTAGGAAAAGGAATCAGTGGGATGTTGTCCATTGATCAGTGTAAACATCCTATTATTAGAAGAAAATTCTGGAAATGCTAAATAATGTAGGAAATAGATGCAGTTTTCATTTAGTGGGGATCGTACCACTGATGGATACTTTTTTTTGTAATGTCAGTCGATGACATTCATTTTGTATGTGCTCCATGCTAAAGAGCTTTATTTTCCCATAAAAATGTCAAGTGGCATTGGTAATATACTTTCGTAATCCCTGTAGGCCAATTTTAAGTTCGGGCTGTTCCCAAGAGTGGTTTCACTTCTGCCAGCATTTTCACATTCATCCTATTAGCAGGGAGCCAACTGATTGCATTGGAGACAAGGCTGGTGGTGAGAACGGGCTGGTGGAAGGGCGAGTTCCAAATAGCAGCTCACATGTGGCTTAAATTGCCTCTTTGACAAGCCCCTAGTAAAACTATGTGTACATGCCACCTGCACAAGCTATTAAAACTCTGATTTCCTCAAAGAATGGAGACGCATTTGTGTTTCCCACAAAATTGTAGTGAGTGGCATCAGTTACCTTCGTCACATGCCAGCTTTTCAGGAATCTTGCCAGTGATTTGTCTGGCTGCTGAGTCTGGAGTTACTTGTGTTTGGGAACTTTGGAATAATCTTCATTCCAGTCCTCTGGATTTTCCCTAGTCTTTCAAGAGTTACTAAAAATGTATATCAGGAGGCCAGAGGAGATTTCAGGTGGGTTGGGTTTTTTTTTTCAGGTACAAAAAGAAACTTGTACTTGTTAATCTTAAAATGTTGGTAGATTATACGATCTCTTGATCACCAAGTTCCTGTCAGTGATCCAAATTAATGTCCTTATCATATAGGGGTTAATTAAGGTGTATTTACTATGAGTATGGACATTTCATATGCAATTTTAAGTCAGTTTTGCTACTGTCTGTGTTCCCAATCTGAAGCCCCCATGACAATGCAAAATCCACTCGCTTTCTTTAGTCCAAGTATTGCTCAGTACTTCTGATTCAGTAGCGTGAGGGAAGCCCTTAACATGGCCTTCTCCTGGGCTCTGTCAGCACAGCATGCTTTGTAGGCATTGAGGATTTGTAGTCCTTGCTCTTAGCAACTTTAAACAATAACTTCTTTACCATAGAGTAGCACCATAGTATCTGCTTTGTCCTTCTTAAACACATTCTAAACAGAGAATTTTAATATCTCAATAATGCAGACTATTCATTTTATTTCTTTCATGTTAGCGATGAAATCTCTTTTCAATGACAAATTCCAGATCTTCGTATAACTTAGGTACCAGTCATCAGAATATAAACAATTCTATACTAATTCTAGCTACATTCTCTGTCATATTGGTTTTGTTTATGCCATACCGAGAGTCATTTAACACAGTACTTGCTTCCATTGAGCTACTAATTCACTGTCCTTCCAGCTTGTGCCCTACCAATGAAGCTGCCTTCTGCCTTTATCTCAACCCACGAGTTATTGAACTTTACCCTTCCGATTCTCTCCCCCGTTCCACTGTGGAGGTGAGTGAGTGGCTGTGTGGTGCTCAGCTGCCTACTGGAGTTAAACTATGACAGTCCTGTTTGGTGTCCAGTGTGGACTTAGAAGGGTTTGAGATAAGACAGATTTGACTGGAGTGTGCAAGGCCAATTTCATAGCTGTTACTGCTACTCATCAGCAGAGCTCGCCGTGGGGCTTGTTTACCTTACCACGTATTAGAGCCTAATGCTTTCTCATGGCTGCATTTGGCTTTTGCTATTTGCTGTACTCCCTGTTATCCACAATTCTAAACAGAGCTGTGCTTTATGCCAGTGCACCCCTATTTGCTCTCCGGGGCTTCAAAGAAGAAAAACAAAAGTGGAGCGAGTAGTGCATATCAGGTTTGCTAGTATAAGTACACAGCTAAAGACATAAAGTCAGAAAAGTCTGGACATGATGTATTTCATGATCTTGGAACAGACTGTGGCAATTATGATTTGTTTCTTGTAGATACTTGTTCTGGTGTTGGAGCAGAAAAATTAACTCATTAAACAAGTAGAAACCTGATTGAGATAAATAAAAGCTATATTCAGTTATGGATTTACTAAACTTGATAGCACCGTTTAAATGTCTTGCTCAAGAATCTTAAAATCTGCCAGCAGTGCTGCAGTGCTCTTGCATTCCAGAGAGATCACTACCTGTTGTCAGACAGGCAGTCAGCTGTGTGAACTGACTTAACGAGGGAACTGCATGTGGCAGATGTATCACTATGGCAATGGTGCCCATTTGGCCTTTGCCAGAGCTAGAAAAGCTGACAGGAGGGTATGTGGGCCTGGTTGTGTATATGAGGGGCAATGAATTACTTTCCCCAGTGCTACCAGCTGTACCAAACACTGTCCCAGGCACCTTCTTGGAGAGGAGCTGTTTCTGTTTTGCTTGCTGTCTTTTCAGCTGATCACCTTGCTGCTTTTGTCCCTTGCTGCTGCCTGCTGCCAAAATGTGAGGAACCATAAACCCAGGCTGGAGTCTTTGCAGAGGACTGGGAGAGCCCAGACCTCCAGTACCAGTCTTCTTGGATAACACTGCTGAAAATACTTATCACTTAACCCTCAGCTCCTCAGCAGCATGCCAAGATGAGAGTCAGAAAATCAACCACCCAAGTGTCCTAACTGTGGAGAATCCTCTTGCAGCCATCCAGGGAAACCTGTGTGTTTGAGTAAGCTCCTGCGTTGCCTGTGTATCAACACACTTAGCCTGGGGAATAATCAGGAGGAACTGGAGATGTGGGTATAAATGCAGGGCCACATTATCATTGCAGTTACAGAGACATGGTGGGACAGCTCGCCCAACTGGAGTACAGTCATGGATGGAGAAAAGACAGGACAGGCTGAGGAGATGGTTCAGTTACTCTTTATGTAGAGAGCAACTGGAGTGCATTGAGCTCAGCCCAGGCAGGGATGAAGAGTGGGATGAAAGTTTATAGGAGAGAATTAAGGGGCAAGCTAATGTGGGTGATGGTGAGAGTTTACTACAGGCCACCTGATCAGGAAGAGGAAGTCAGCCAGGCCTTCTACAGACAGCTGACAGCTGCCTCACGATCACAGGCCCTGGTTCTCATGGCTGGAGGCAACCTTGGCTGCAGTGGCCATGAGATAGTGGAATTCAAGATCCTGCATGGAAGAAGCAGGGCAGCAAGCAGGACTGCAACCCTGTACATCAGTAGAGCTGACTTTGGCCTGTGCAAAGACCTGCTTGGAAGAATTGACTGAGCTAGGACTCTAGAAGGTAAGGGTGTCCAAGAAAGCTGGTCAGTCTTCAAGTGCCACTTCCTCCAAGCCAAGATCTGTGTATCACCATGAGGAAAAAAAAATCAGGTAAAGCATGTAAGTGGCATGTATAGATGAAGATTGTACGGGAAGTCAACATGGATTCACCAAGGGGAAATCCTGCTTGACCAACCTGATAGCCTTCTATGAGAGCATAACTGGCTGGCAAGTTCAACAAGGCTTTTGACACCGTCTTCCGTTACATCGTCAGAGGAAAGCTCAAACAGTGTGGCTTGGATGAGTGGATGGTGAGGTGGATCAATAACTGGCTGAATGACAGAACCCAGAGGGTGGTGATCAACAGAGCTCAGTCAAATTGGAGGCCTGTGGCCAGTGGGATTCCACAGGGACTGGTTCTGGGGCCAGTCTTCAACATCTTCACCAATGACTTGGATGAGGGGACAGAGTATACCCTCAGCAAGTTCGCTGATGTCACCAAAGTGGGAGGACTGGCTGATTCCACAGAAGGCTGTGCTGCCATTCAACGAGATCTCAGTTGGCTTGAGAGTTGGGCAGAGAGGAACCTCATGAAGTTCAACAAGAGCAAGTGCAGAGCCCTGCATCTGTCGGGGGAAGAACTCCATGTACCAGTACAGGCTGGTACAAGCTATCAGTGTGCCCTCATGGCCAAGAAGGCCAATGGCAGCCTGGGATGCATCGAGAAGAGTGTGGCCAGCAGATTGAGGGAGGTTCAGCTACCCCTCCCTGGTGAGGCCTCATCTGGAGTCCCATGTCCAGTTGTGGGCTCCCCAGTTCATGAGAGACGGGGAACTTCTGGAGAGAGTCCAGTGGAGAGCTACAAAGGGGATCAGGGGACTAGAGCATCTTTCTTATGAGGAAAGGCGGCGGGAACTGGGGCTGTTTAATCTAGAGAAGGGAAGGTTGAGGAGACGCTTTATCAATGCTTAAAAATACTTAAAGGGCAGGTGTGTAGTAAATTGGATTAGTCTTTTTCTGTAGTGCCCAGTGGCAGGTCAAGGGGTAACAGGCTCAAACTGGAACGCGGAAGTTCCACCTGAACATGAGGGAAAGCTGCTCTTCCGTGAGGGTGAGGGAGCCCTGGAAGAGGCCGCCCAGAACAGTTGTGGAGTCTTCTTCTCTGGAAGTTTTCAAAACCTGCCTGGGAGCATTCCTGTGTGACTTTGTCATGGGTTTGTCTGGTAACAAGGAAGGGGCTGTAATAGTGTCTCTTGTAAGAAGTTGCTCAAAACTTTCACCGAGTCAGACCCCCTTCTGGGCCTGAGACATTTGGGCACTTCCGTGATGACTTTTTAAGAAGAAGGAGCTGGAAGAAGGGGTTTCTTCCTTCTTTTCTGGGTGATGGTGGAAGGAGTTGGAGAGAGAAGTGACCGTGTGGATACCAAGGTCAGCAAGGAAAGAGAGGAGAATGAATGCTGGAGCAGAGATTCCCCTGCATCCCATGGTGGGGTGGCAGCTGTCACCCCTACAATCCGTAGTTTATGAAGAACTCCATGCCAGGGCTGGTGACTGTGCCCTGAGGAGGCCATACATTTTTGGGAGGTCAGCATTGCAGGAGAAGATGCCCAGAATGCTGTTAGCTCTACAGGAGGCCCATGCTGGAGGAGTTTGTGAGAAGAAACTGCAGCCTTTGGGAAGGGACCCTGCATTGCAGCAAAGCAAGAATGTGATGAGTCCTTTTCTTCTGAGAAGAAAGAAGTGGCAGAGACCATCTGTGAGTCACTGACCACATCCTCCACTCCCTAACCCCCTGTGCCACTGAGGGGGGAGGACTAAGAGATAATCAGGAGCAGTGAGCTGAGATTGGGAAGAAAGGAGGAATAGGGGAGGGAGATCTTAAAGTGCTGGTTGTAATTTTCACATTATCCTGCTCTGGTTTTTCTTTATATCTGTTCTGTTTCCTGTAGGTAGTAGAATAAACTGTTCTTTCTTCTCTAAGATGAGTAGTTTTGCCCGGGACCATAATTGACAGTTAACCCTCCCTGCCCTTGTCTCAAGCCACAAGGTCCTTGGTTATCTTTTTAACTCCCACATTACTAGGGCCTCTGCCATCCTAAGGAAGGTGGGAATGTATGGGGGTAGTGAGCAAAAGGCTGTGTGGTGCCTCGTTGCCAACTGGGCCTGAACCACAGCAGACCTGATCTGGGTTAACCTACTTTACCCGGGGATTGGACCAGATGATCTCTTGGTCCCTTACAACCCCTGCCATTCTGTAATTCTGTGATACTCTCTTTTGAGCTTCTGAAAAACAAGCCATACTTCCATAGAAGATTCATCTGATCAGCCATGTTGCATCAATCCTGAGGCTTCCTTGGGATTCTAGCCCATATCCCTTTATCTGGCTGTATAAAAAAAAGATCCATAAATACATAGGATAATCTCATCATACTTTACAGACAGTAGTGAATGGCAGTTGCCAGCAGCTATCTTAGCATGATGGAGTGAGACAAGATGTTTGACTCTGTGCTTTTTTTTTTTCCTTTTCCCCTCCTCCATACAGGTCATGATAGGTAGAAAAGAATTCTGGGCTTCAGGACAGGTACCCATGACCAACCTAAGCTGCCTCGCCTATGTACTGGAAGAATGGACTGTTGTGGAGTACCTGAAGAAATACTTTATTTATGTGGTCGTCGTCTTACTGGCAATAAGTGCAATATTAGTGGCTTTTTTAGTTCCTTTTTTAATCCTCTTGTTCATTTACCTTAATAATATTTTTCTTGTAATATATCAGAGGAACAGTCAGGTAAAAGCAGAACCCTTGAGTGATGTCTGGGATAGTGCAAGGAGAACTATGGCAAGCTTTTGGGATACATATGCAAGAGTGTGGCATGGTAAGTATGACATGACTTGTATGAAGCTCTGAACTCTAATAAATAGTAAATACATATAAGTTTTAAGTTTGTTTTTTTTAAAAGACACAAAGAAATGACATTAACAAATGATTAAAACACAACGAGTTGGAAATCTAATTTGTGTATTTTTAGTTGTTGAAACTTACTGTGTGTTATGATGAAAATAATTTTAAGACCTGTATGGGCAAAGAAGTAGATACCACATTTTTATTTGTGCTGTGTCAGAATTTTGAAGTAACCTGATTTTTTTAGTTACATTCTACTCAATCTTCAGATGCTCTTAATACACCCTGCTTCCTAGGAAATTACTCAGCTGTGTGCTAGGCTCTTGCTCTTCTCACAGATGTGGTTTAAGGCTATCAGCAAGACTTAACTTTGCTGCCCTAAGGATGAAGAATAACGGGTTTTTATTGATATTGCTGTCTTTGAACATCCTGCAGTATAAAATTTTCTGCACCCCTTCCTAGGACTCTGCCTGCTGCGTTGTCCTCCCTGAACAAATCATGGTAGGAGCTATAACAGGGTTGGAGATAAATGCAGACAAGGTGGAATTGAGCCCTTAGTTGGTAGATGCTGTGGCTTTTCCAAGACTTTGCATTAGCCTCCTAAGTCTAGCTCCACGTGAAATCTAAATCAAATGTAGGACAAGTCAGAAGGGAGATTTAAAGAAGTTAATTTCTGTGAGGAAATTGGCTTCCATTGTTAAGTGGATACTTTTATCTCTCATGGAGAGAACCTCTCTTTGGCATTCTTACAGATTCTAGTTTAGACATAAACATCTCAACCAGAGAAACTTTTGATTATGTAAAATCCCAAACTTTTCATTTTGCCTGACACAGAATGGAGATAAATACTTCTGTATTTCAGGAAAGCATCCTGGCCTCTTGTTTCCTTCTCATTCTGCAAACAAAGCGGTTTCACGATAGTATAGTATTTTTTTTCCCCTGCTTTGTCCTTACACTTTGGACTGGGAAAAGTTCCTAATGAGGAATAAATAATCTAGTCCTGTCACTGGGGAAAATGTCACTTTCAAGTCTGATCTAGTGATTAAACTGACCAAAAAATTAGTCCACCAATAACCTGTGGTGTTTGAGGGGCTTTTTCTTTGCTATTGACCAAAAGTTCTATCCAGAACTTAATTATTTTAAAAGCTATTGCAGACGCTTTCACAATTGTCTGAAAGTCATTTAACAAAGGACAGTAAACAGGTTTTTTTTTTAAATTGCCAAATTATTTACAGCTATCATTGCCAGTGTATTGCTTTCCATCCCAAACAGGTTATGAGCTTCATGGTGTGGAAAATCTTCCAGAAGGACCAGGCATTCTTGTGTATTACCATGGGGCTATTCCTGTAGACTACCTTTACTTTTTGTCTAGGCTGTTTCTCTGGAAGAAAAGACTTTGTATGTCAGTAGCCGATCATTTTGTCTTTCGTTTACCAGGTAAGAATGTTTTCTGTTGTATTTAAGCATTCTGGATTACACAAGCTGTTGCCTGTTTTGGTAAAATTTACATTTATTACGTTTTCAAGAGAGCTTTTAAACTAAAACACTGCTTTTAGTCTTTTAAACTCAAAGCTGGTAGATGCAGAAGGGCAAACAGAGTAGAATATCCTGTCTTTTAAGTGAAAGATCATAAAAATACTGTTTAGACCCTCCAAAGTCAACAAATAAACATTACATATATTTGGGATGAGATATCATGTGTCAGTAGAAAGTTCAGGGTAGGGCTGTATTACTGATGTAGTGCTGGCTGGTCAGCAGTGGGCTGTGAGTGCAGAAGAGCCCAGGAAATGGCAGGATATCAATTACATATTTGTCATTTACACTGGGTAGGCATTGTAGTGGGGTGTGACATTAAATCTATCCTTTGATCAAAGCCTGCAGTAGCACACACAACTTCCTTGAACACTTTAGTGTTAAAAAGAGAGCTCTGTAATACTGACCACCACAATACATTCAACACAGTGTAGACTGAGAAAGAAACAATGAATTCTATTGTGAAAAAGAGGAGGTATAGGAAAGGAAACCTCATTCAGTAACAAGGCATAATGAAGGAGCATCTAGAAGGATTAGCAGGTAGATTATTTGAAGGCATCTTTACACCACTTGTATTTAAAAACATTATAATAATAATAAAGAGTAAAAGAAGCTATTTAAAAGTAGATAAACATTCTTCAGAAAAGGAAGTTGTGTCCAAACACTGGAAGCAAAGGGCATAAACTCAAGCAGGTTTAATGTGAGAACATATTAAGGCATCCCTAGAAACACGATAAGGAAGAATTCACTAAAGGCGTACTTAGTAAATACTATGTAATACTAAACATGAAGAAGAAGCATGAAGTCTGAAGTCTGATGATTGCCTTTTAAGAGGACCCTCAAAGGAAGATAACGCTTAGCAGAATATTGCAAAGGAGATATCATTTTTAAGCAATAAATGAGAGAGCATTCTTTAAAACTGAAGTGTCTGTATCACAGATTTTTATTACAAATGTATAGTAAGCTATTGTCAGGACCAAGAAATGCTCTCAGCTGTGCAATACCTGGACTACTGATGTCTACATAATATATTACTTGAATTACTCTGATGCTAGAGGAACAGAAGTGGCAAATTCATTGGCAACCTATAGAAAGGCTACCAAAAAGGCGTCTGGTAAAAAAGATCACAAATAATAGAGATTAGACCTATTCCCATTTGCTACATTAGTAAAAAGTGTGGCTAAAAGTAGTAGAGTGAGACTTCTCCCTAGCCTTCTTTGGCTCTACCATACTTACGTGCTTTTTGTAGATGTTGCATTTCACAGATGAGTTCTTTAAAGAATGCTCATGAGCATGACTGAGACTCATTAGACTGAACCTCAGTCTGTAGGATTAATTATAGTTGTAGGAGAAGTCTTCTTCGGAATGAATAACTGGTTAAAAGATAGGAAATATAGGGCAGAAATAAATATCTCATTTTCACAGAGAAGCAGAATTCGCTAGGTATAACGATGAAGATCAGTTCTGGCACCTATATTGTTCAAAATAAGCATAATCTAGATGAGTGATGAAGTGACAAAGCTTTTTACTGGGCATTTTTTTTCAAGGTAATAAAAGTCCACATAGAGAATATAGTTATCTACCAATACTGGATCATTGGCTGATTAAATGGCTGGGGGAAACTCAGTTATAATGCAGTGCAGAAGGAAAGAAAAAACAAGTTTAGACCCATAAACATGGAATCAGGCTTAAATTTTCTAGGTTACTTTAGAAATATATCAGTTTAAGTCTCAGCAATCACCAAAAGGCAAACAGAATTTTAGGCTTGTAATGAAAAAGAAGAAAGAGAAAATGCCATTATGTACTCAAAATGCATATGGTGCCCACATTTGAGCATGGTGTGGAATTCTGGTCTCCCCATCTCAGGAAAGCTGCAAAGTAATAAAGATATAAAAAAAGGACAAGGATGAATCCGTTTGAAGGGCTAGTACATGGGACAGAAATTTTGCATGCCTGAGGGATATTAAATTCGAGCTGGAAAAGGTAACAAGAAGTGATAATATGTTC
The DNA here is from genome assembly GCA_013401255.1 of Urocolius indicus. Lineage (NCBI taxonomy): Eukaryota > Metazoa > Chordata > Aves > Coliiformes > Coliidae > Urocolius > Urocolius indicus. The sequence continues at coordinate 131,587 of WBNH01010828.1, read as the reverse complement.
ATGGGATACACCATAATTCTTAACATGCAAAAGTTTTGAAGTCAAGTAAAGGAAGTACCTGTTGACTTAATAAGAATATGGCATTTGTGGCTGCAAGGTAGAACAGGAGTACGTATGAGTTCACAAAAAGATTATACAGTGCCTGTCTTTGAGAGAAAGATCTATCAAACGCGATGCCTTGAATAAGATTTAATATAATTCACTCTGTTTTCCACTGTCTTCCTAAGTTTGTGCTGTAGACCTTTATCAAAGTTGCAGTGCTAGACACCAGTTCTGGCAGTCCATTTATTTTCAAACCATGCTGTTAGAACATTGAATTTAAAAGAATGGGGAAAGTCTTATTTGCTGAAGCTCTGTATGGGAGTTCCAGACTGTTGGACTTAAAGTGTGAAGATAATGCAAGAAAGCATAGAGTACTCCTTTGGTTCTCAGTCTGTCTTTTGGGGAAATCCCAGTTCTGGGAACAAAGAAAGGGGATTCAATGAACTGTTCATGCAGTGCTGAAACTGCCCTGGTAATTTCAGCCTTTCGTACATCTTAGAGAGTCCTATTTGATCCACATGGCTTGCAATATAACCACAAAATACTCAATTTAGCAACTCAAACCCTCAATATTTATGATCACATCACATTTTAATATAATGCTAAAATTAGTTGCTTATCAAGTGTTTATTTTTGTAGTAATCTTTATTGCACTGAGAATGATTTTTTTTTCTGTATTAAAATATTTTGAAAGCTAGAGGAAGGAATAGATGTTTATTTTCACATTTCTAGCTGTGATGCAGAAGTTTCAGTTGCATGTCTGGTGTTTTTATAATCATGGAAAATAGCATGTGGAGGCATTAGTTTATTGAAATGTTTCTAATGAGCTGGTTCATCATCATAACATTTGAGCAAAAACACTGCTACGTATTTGTCATTTTGCCAATATTTACTTTGCCTTAGGCTAAGTACATAGCTATTAGATTTTCATTTAGCTGTAATTTTGTTCCACATGCAAGCAATATTTGTGATATATTTGTTGTAATAATACGTATTTGCTTCTTATTTATTGCAGGACTTAGGTTATTACTGGAAGTGACAGGTGTTATGCCAGGTTCAAGGGAAGAGTGTCTTGTTGCACTGAAGAATGGATATTTGGTGTCCATCTCACCAGGTGGAGTTAGAGAAGCACTATTTAGTAACGAAAGTTATCAACTCGTGTGGGGAAAACGAAAAGGCTTTGCTCAGGTTGCTCTAGATGCAAAAGTGGTGAGTATTACCAATCCCAGTTTATGCTTATTGCATACATGCTTCATTACAAAATACAACTTGGGAGTGTTTGTTGGAAAATCTTCCAGACAGAAGATGAGGTTCATGAGTAAGATTTCTTTTTCTTTTCCCATTGCTTTCCTTACACCCATTAATCTGTAGAGAGCAAGAGTTTTATGGAGCTGTGTAGCTTTTCCTTGACTTCTGCAAGGTATCCATCTCTGCAGTTCCATGTCCACAGTTCCATTGTGTAGGCATCCAGTTCCTTGTCTTGACTTTATTTCAAGAATCTTCACTGTAGTCCTTCTCCGTATTGCATAAGGTTTCATTCTTTTTTCCTCATCCTACTAGATAGACTTAGTGTCTTTTCCTTAGTTCTACATACTCATTTGTTTTCTTATGTCTCTTTAACATGTTATCTTTCATTCTTCTCATGTGTTCTGAGAAAGTCCAGGATTTTCTTCTTACCCTTGCTTTTCTTCACGTTTGTGAAAGATTGCATTGAGTAACACAAGGTCTGTCTACATCAGTGTCTGAGTTTGAATTACATGTGCACTTCTGACTAAGTTTTTGCATCTCCATCACTTACCATGGTTGCTTTCACAGCATTCCTTTTGGCTGAAACTAAACCAGAAATGGAACCCAATACTGTTCAGTTGTCAATGAGAATTCAGTCAATGGTACCAAGACAAGAATTAGTTCTACATAAAAACAAGAGCACTGAAACGTGTTCAGTGTTGATATCATATCCTCAGCACCCTCTAGAATAATGCTTCTATGACCTTGCATTCCTCTAATGTACACGCAGCCACAGTTTCAGTTATATTTTCCATATGGATGATGATCTGTCAATACAAACTTGTACCAGCCGCTCTGACTTCTTCCATTGAATTCCACATGTGAGACTGTTTCTTTGATACAGTCTCTGGGAAATAATTTTATTTGGGATGGCATAGAGCTGAAAGAGCAGTAACCCCGTGGTTTTTCTAACTGCCACTTCTCATTATCGTCCCCACTAGAGACAAGTTAGAGACAAGGTTCTTGTAGTGTGGAAGGTTCTTGTGGTCATTTGTATAACTAATTTGGTAAGACAGACACTCTGTAGGGTTATCTGTTATGTGGAGGGCAGCGAGAGTATTTTCTCCCTTGTCACCGATGAGCTTAAGCTCTTCTTTACACTGCTACTGGCTCTTGTATTACTTATTATTGCACTCATTCAGTTTTGGGTTTTTTTTTTTTTATGATCAAGAATTCTGACTGGTTCCAGCAGTAATTAGCTTTCAGGCTCCACTGAATTTTGGGCATCTTTGATTTTTCTCTGGAAATCTGCTATCAGACACAGATAACAAAATGATTAAATAAAGAAGTGCTGTGCATTTAACAGTAGCAGGGGGAATATTAACCTTATATACCATTTCTTATAGAGGTTAGGCCCATAGCAGTAACCACATTCCATCTTTTGACAAATTTGGAGTTTATTTGTTTCTATTTGTTCTTGCTTTATCCTTTTCAGTACTGGCCAAGCCTTGTGGGCTTGTAGGTTGACTGAAGACTGAGGGTAGACTTGTCTAAACTATCAGAACTTGCGCTATAGTGTAGCAATTCATATATGTTTTGCTAATACATATTTGGATCTGGGGTGAAGGCAAGGTACAACTCTAAGTGCCTTTTTTGAATTTATTCTACATGCAAAGTAACTGTCACCAATGAACCGTACATACTTCACAGTATTCAAAATAACTGCATGGTGGTTCATAACTTGTCACAAGTTACCTGAATGGGGATTTCAAGACAGAGCCAACTTTATCTATGACTAGACATTCCCAGGTTTCTTACAATGCTACAGAAGTTCAATAGTTATTCCATGAAAAAAGCTGAAGAAAAGCAAAGAACAGTTTCAGCCTTAGTGCTTGCCTACAGGTTTCCACATTCAGTTTCCACTTCACCTTATATAACTACTCCACTTACTGTGGGTCAGAGAAGGATAGAGTTAACAATTTAATGTTATGGCTCAATGAATTTCACAGGCATATGTTTATCTCATTCAAATGTATCTGTTCCATGGGCTTGAGCATCTTTGCCTATGGCTGCAGTTAATAGGCTAATTGGGGAAGAAACATCGTTTCTGATGATCCCTCCATTTTATCTCTGCCAAAGAAATGATCCAGGTCTAGGTACAAAAAAGATAATCAATCACTATGGTTTATAAAATTCATCTGTATGTGCAAGAGGTTTGGACTAGATGATCTCCAGAGGTCTCTTCAACCTCAACTATCCTGTGATTCTGTGATCTTCAAGCTGGCTGGATGTGATCCAGCTCAGCTGCATCACAGAAAATATAAATCCAAATTACTGCAGATCTGATTGTGTTACTTTACAGACACAAACTTTTATGTGTGCACCCATTTTTATCAACTGAACACTGCTACACACTTTGTCCTTTGTTGGCTGATCATTATATGGGAGAAACTTTTGTGGTTGCCAGATTTCTTTATAGCCTAAAGTATATTTCTCCTGCCCTATTCTTAAAATTGAAAGTGCTTTGTCTGTATGATAGGCAGATTTCAAAGATTTAAATGTTAGAGATACAGCATTCAATCAATAGCTGAAGCTAAGTGGTTATACGCTTTTAAAAGATGTTACTCATTATTTTAAGGGTTTCTTTCTAGTAATTTCCCTTAATTTCTCATTCTGAAGGGTTTAATATTACAACTTTTTGTCTGTTTGATCTTTTCATTACTTGACACTTTTTTTTTTTCCCTTTAAAAGGTTTCCATCACTTTGAGTTCTTTTTTTTAGGCTGTGGTTAGGCCTTTTTCTTGCTTTTTTTTTTTTCCAATTTCTTCATCCTGGCATTTCTTTCATTATGTTCTGAACAAGTAATTTCAACAACATGCTCGAAATAGCGGTTTCAAATTACAAGGGACACTAGAAGGGAAACAAGTCATTGTATGTATGGATACAATTTTTGTCTGCAAACTATGAAATCTTACCTCAAGCTGTAAGAGATGATAGTTTCAAGTTCACATATCTGAAGGGTCTTTTTCTTTAGTCCCAATAATGAAGTAAACTTGTTCTGTTTCTGCCTAAAGATGTGCCCTCCAAAAGGCGTGTAGTCCAGGTAAGTGAGCACACACAGTTGCCTTATTTGTCTGAGGAATCTGCTGAAGTTTTTTTCCAGTATTATCCAAACATTACTGCTTCAGAGAGACTGTACTTTGAGAAGCAGATGAAATGAGCCAGATGTGGATGTCTCCTTGCTTTCTGAAAGAGCTCATGAACTGAATACTTTCCTATTCACCACACCTGGTATAAACTTTAGACAGAGAAGCTCCAAAACTTCATTTTGTTTCAGTCAGCAATACTGCAATAAATACACAATATCCAAGATATTTTTTAGAATCTCAGTGAACTTTCATAATGTAATTAAAAATGAAAAGTATAAACCCCTAATACAATATCAGTCATTTTCCTTACAGATGGTGACTTTGAAACAGCAATGTTTGTGGGAGCTGAGAAACAGAAGTTTATTCTGTAGTTTATTTTTTATAAGGAGATTCCTTGTTTGCAACTGACTGATAATTATCCTCTGCAGGCACTAAAACATAAATTCCAACCTGGTATAACATTTCCACCTTTTTGTTTTTTTTGTGATTCCTTAGCCCATCATTCCAATGTATACTCAAAATATCCGGGAAGGATATAGAATGTTGAAAGAAAGAAGTAAGAACTTTAAAATATATTTTAAGTATTTGGACTGTTTTCTCCACTTTTCTCTTGGATTTCTTTCACTTTTCTCTTAGATTTTCCTTTTCAGACTCTAACATGCTTGCTGTGGGTCAAAAGTATCTCAAATATGGAAACAGCTTGTGTATAACTGGTTTGTGCTGTGTGATTTGCTTCTTTAAGGCAGTCTTATCTTGGTGATCTCTTAAGTCTATTGAGCTTTGTTTTGGTGGACAGTTACCTATATGCTACAATTTCTTCTTGACTATCAGGTAAAGCATACATTTTTAAGAATTCTTTCTGTATTAAACAGTTTGGATTGTGGTTTTTTTTTTTTTTTTTTTTTACTATAATCTCACTTTTACCTCCTATAAACTATTCCAGGATTTTTGAGACAAATCTATGAAAGTACTCGATTGCCATTTATGCCTCCGTACGGAGGGCTTCCGGTTAAATTTCGCACATACATTGGGGAGCCAATCCCTTATGATCCCAATATAAGTGCAGAGGAATTAGTTGAAAAGGTAAGTTAGCTCTCCTTGCAATATTGAATTACATGCTTTGCCCTGTATTGCAGATGCATCTGAAACTAGGGGGCCTTTCGATGCTTGAGTAAAGGTGAATACACTTTTACTAGCCTGTTAAAGCAATGGACAGTTAAGCTGCAGGATTATTTAATGTATGGATACCTAAAAGTAGTTGATTGGGATGCCCTCATCCTTTCAGAATACGAAAGCTCTGTCTTCTTGGGATGCTAACTTTGTTGCTTCCATGCCTTTGATAACAACTGAAATAATATAAACTATATATTTTAAGTTCAGTGTTCAGTACCTAGGAAAATAAATTTCATATATAACAAATACCTTTGAGAATCTTCTCTAAATAGCGTAAGGGCTCTGGAAACAAAGTTTCACAACAGCTTCGGCCATATTGTCAAAAAAAAAAAGGTTAAAAAAAAAATCCAAAATAAACAAATATTTTTGGTACCTACAGCTTGGTGAAATCAGTGGTGCCCAGGCACATGAAAATGTTTATAGAACCAGTGTTTAGGCATTTTCCAAAATACTACTCTATACAGAAAATTCACTTCTAAAAATTCTTTTTATAGAAGATGAAAGGAGGGCTTCATGCAAAAAGAAAAACTTCTTTTCTTGGCCTAGGAATACACAGATTAAAACACTTGTTAGGAATCACTGATATAAAAAATACCTTGCTGCCCCTCAAAAGATATAAGAAAGCTGAGTTTTTGGTTGGGTTTTTTTTTCTCTTGTTTTTTTTTTCCTTTTGTTTTTTCCTTTTTTAAAGGATTTACTTCAGATTGTTCTGGGCTTCACAGCAGCGAAACCAGAAAGACAGGTTTTATAAGAGAACTGCCCCAGCAAGCTGTGGAATTTGGTTTTAGCAGAGGCTGGAAGCAATACTAGTGCTAAGGCTGTCCTTAATGGCTATCTATATTGTGTTTTGCAGGAACAGTAAATGGTCTGCTTGCAAAACTGAAACTGAAATTTCCCATGACAATGATTAATTTAACTAAGTCAAACCTTTGACCACTCACTTCAGTGGGAATACACTTAGGTCTCCCATGGCTTATATTAGTTAAAAACCCTACAAGAGCTTAAATGAGGTCTGAGATGAGCAGCGGCCTGGCTGACCTCTATCTGGTCCTGCCCTGGAAAGGAGTCAGGACTTGCATCTGTCTGGAAAGGTTTGGCTACTTTTTTCGTATACTCCCAGTGATATTCTACCATCATTATGAGGTAGATCACTGGAGTATGTAGCTACCTTTATTTCAAGTTTAAATACATGTAGAACAACTAAGAGAGATGATTTCTTATCCAGAATTCATAAATATTTTATCAGAAAATCAGAATAATTTATGCATTCTCTTCACAAACATGCATTTGAATATCATGTAGGGAAAAAAAGAAGGAACAGAATTTAAATAAAAAAATCTGTTATGTGCATGCTGTATATGATGGAATTACATTGGGAAGGACACATGGAAATCCCTCCTCCAAATTTCTGGTCACAGCAAGGTTAGCTACGAGATCAGACAAGTTTAGTCAGGCTTTATCCAGTGCCTTGGATGAAAACCTTCAGGGACAGAGATAACACAATGTTTGCAGGTGTTAAAAGCTACTTTGACTTTGTAATGCCTGGCTTTGGTGAGTCTCTATCATTTCAGTCTATCCAAACTGCAGCTGGTGTTTTTATTCCTTTGTTTTTCAAGAAAAGTGTCATTAGGACAACTAGGTAATATAAAAGACAGCTTTTTTTTTTCTTGAAGTAGATCTTAAGTGTGAATTTCCAAATACCTCTTGAAACTCTGAGAAGAAATCAGTGATTATGCTGTTCTTCTATGCATAAGCAGGTCTTTAAGGGCAAGTTTTCTCTTCTCTTTTCAGACAAAGACTGCTATCCAAGCTCTCATAAACAACCATCAAACAATCCCAGGCAGCATATGGAAGGCTTTACTGGAGCGATTTGATAAACATCATAAAAGTGATTAGCATGCTTATGCGTATTTCATTGTTTTTACAGCAAACAGTAAAAAACAATGTCCTGTGGTAATGGTGACTAGTAATTGGTGTTCAACCAGTTTATTTTATAAGTTTCTACAGGTTCAACAGAAGAAAACTACTTCTTGAAGGTTCCTCTGTGTCTCTGAAGATATTCTGAAGTCAGAAAGACTGAAGAAGAAAACTTAGTTACAATACCAATGCAACAACTAAATTCCCTAGAAGGAAATAATTTAGCCAGGATTTACCTGGTCCCTAAAACAAGTCTGTCCATACGTCTGAGACCTTCAGAAGTTTTCTCTGGCTCTGTGGTCTTATGTTTTGAGTGGTTTATGGTCCAGCCTCAGAGCAGAACCTCAGGGTTGGTGTTGTCCAAGCAGAGCCTACAGCTTGGTGGGTGCCTTCCCTGTTTGACCCTATGGAAGACACTGTCAGAAGAGAAACTCTCTTTAGCTAATGATCTACTGCTTAGGCCGTTTTTCTAGAGAGACTATACAAAGAGATACAATTCCATTAAACCAGTATTAGACTCCTACAAACATAGCAGCTCAGTGGTTTGATATCCTGGAAAGTAGGAATGCTACATCCAGGACTTTGCCCTGACATAAAAAAGTCTCTCAGTGAGAGAAACAACAACAACAAAAAAGCTTAATTGTAGCACTATGCAAATACATGTAGAAAACAGTTTCAAGCCTGTGCTGGTACATTCATGCACTATTGCACCATACCATACTGTTTATTGGATGAGGCTGCCCCCAGCCTGGGAGTCCCTGCATCGTAGTGTGTTTGCACACTTATCACTGGTGCTTATCATCACTGGTGGTTTGCCTCAAAGTGCAGTACCGCAACATTGCCATCCCCATGTGGGTCAAACCTAAATGCCTGTTTGGAAACGTGGACATAGGCATTCTTGCCTTCCTAACACAACTCACAGAATGCTGAAACTTGCAACAAAGCAGAACATGTTTTTGCAAGCTGTGGGAGTGGAAGAACTTTGTGTAATCTATTCAGTATGCTGTTAAATACAACCAAGTCTTCAGCCACCAAGAAAGGTTGATTTTTGTGCCTCGTTTTTCTTGTATTTTAAATACCTATATAATCATCCCTCTCGACATCCTAAAACTTTGTAGCATCTAAGGAAATAGATACATTTGCCCATTTTCACTAGAAAACTAAATCTACTAATTGAAAATAAATACTTCCTCTTGCACATCTGAAGAAGGGAGCAGGTAAGTTATTTCCCTGGAGCAAAAAGACAAGAATCCTGTCCTGGAAAAACATTTCGAAATCTGACCTAACACATAGGAATGTTCCACTTGAACACCTAAACTGTAATTGCTGTATATGGACAGATTTTTGTCCCAGCAGAGACTCAGCATGTGTAGGAGATGATAGGCTAAGGCAAACCAAGATGCTGATTGATATGCTTGGACGTGAACAAGAATCAAAGCCATGAGGTCTTATATAGTGCACTCCAACCATACAAGCTGAAATGCAAAGCCTGAGCTCAAATTAACTGAGGAAAGGAACTAAAAGAAAAGGTAATCAAAAAACAACAGACATAGATGAAGAAGCAAGAGGAATTAAAAGCAACTAGGATCTGAAAGCATTCCTTATATCACAGAAACTATGCAGAAGGACTAGACAGAATAATTCTCTGGTTATTGTATCCTGTTTTTTTCAAGCACTCTACCATCATCATGAAGTGTATCCAAAGAAGAGCAATGAAGCTGGTGAGAGCAAATCTGATGAGGGGCAGCTGAGGGAACTGTGCTTGTTCAGTGTGGAGACTAAAGGAGGCTGAAAGGAAACCTTATCACTCTCTACAACCACCTGAGAGGAGGTTGTAGTGAGGTGGGTGTTGGTCTCTTCTCCCAAGTAACAAGCGATAGGAGAAGGAGAAATGCTCTCTAATTGTGACAAGGGAGGTTTAGAATGGATATTAGGAAAAAAATCCTTCCGCAAAAGAGTCGTCGGGCAATGGAACAGGCTGCCCAGGAAAGTAGTGGAGTTCCCATCCCTGGAGGTATTTAAAATCCAAGTAGATGAGGTGCTTAGTGGCATGGTTTAGTGGTGGGCTTGGCAGTGTTAAGTTAGTGGTTGGACTTGATCCTAAAAGGGTTTTTCCTGCCTAAATAATTTTATGATTGAGTAAATCGTTTTTATCATCTGAATTTGCACAACCTGTCAAACTCCATGCCCTCCATACCTGACGCTAGGGGCCGTGCTGCAACTCAGAATACAGCACCAGCCTTGGATAGGGAATACAGTCAGAGTACCGATTATCTTTCAAAGCAGTGACTGCAGCCCAGATCTCGCGTATCTGAGACAGGCATTATCAGTTTGTGAACAAAGCCCTTTTTTTTTTTTCCTGCGCTATTTCACCTTACAGCCACATCCCTGTATTATGTGCAGTTTAGCTGAAGTGGCCTGTAAATTAATTTCTATTGGTTGTCTTTCAAGTATTTTCTGGGATCTCAAGGTGTTAGACAATTTCTGAGAGATGTGAGTGGTTTTAAGTTATGTGTATGACGGTGATTTTTCCATTAAAAAGAGAATATTTTTTTCTTTTCTGCTCTAATAAGCAGTTATTACTGTATTGTTTTAAAGCCCCCCCCCCCAAATCTTTACACTTTTTAGAGCAAGGATACAGACACTCCAGGCTCCGGATCNGAGACTAAAGGAGGCTGAAAGGAAACCTTATCACTCTCTACAACCACCTGAGAGGAGGTTGTAGTGAGGTGGATGTTGGTCTCTTCTCCCAAGTAACAAGCGATAGGAGAAGGAGAAATGCTCTCTAATTGTGACAAGGGAGGTTTAGAATGGATATTAGGAAAAAAATCCTTCCGCAAAAGAGTCGTCGGGCAATGGAACAGGCTGCCCAGGAAAGTAGTGGAGTTCCCATCCCTGGAGGTATTTAAAATCCAAGTAGATGAGGTGCTTAGTGGCATGGTTTAGTGGTGGGCTTGGCAGTGTTAAGTTAGTGGTTGGACTTGATCCTAAAAGGGTTTTTCCTGCCTAAATAATTTTATGATTGAGTAAATCGTTTTTATCATCTGAATTTGCACAACCTGTCAAACTCCATGCCCTCCATACCTGACGCTAGGGGCCGTGCTGCAACTCAGAATACAGCACCAGCCTTGGATAGGGAATACAGTCAGAGTACCGATTATCTTTCAAAGCAGTGACTGCAGCCCAGATCTCGCGTATCTGAGACAGGCATTATCAGTTTGNGCCCCCCCCCCCAATATTTTACTCTTTTTAGAGCAGTGTTACAGAAACTAAGGCTGGAGGGTGGTACTGTGGAAACTAGAGTTTACTTTCATACAAGCAGCACTGTTAATTGTAGATCCAGGTACTCCTGGTAACACGTGTTCTCTAGCCTCCGTGTCCTGGAACAAAATAAACAGAAGAGAAAACCAGCAGCCTTCCTCTAAGCACACGCAGCATTAATGACTCTTTCGGGTTCTTGCCCGAAGAACAGGGGCTGGGAAATCCCGACGCTTGGCTTTCTGTGTACGTGCCGGTGCCGGGTGCTGCTCCACAGCCAGAGCGGGATGGCTGACACACGGGAGAGCCGGGAAAGGGGAGCTGGACCCCGGGAGCGGTGCTTGCAGCGACCGAGAAAACGGTAACAGAAGGATGGAGGCGTGGAACCCACCCGTTCCAAACTGCGCGGCTGCTGCACACCGGACGAGCGCCGCGAAACGGGGTGCGCCAGGGTATAATTTAGGCCGGCACACGCCGGGCCGGGGCCGGGGCCGGTGCGGTCGGGTACGGATGTCGCTGCCAGTGCCCGGCCTCAGCCGCCCNGAATGCTGAAACTTGCAACAAAGCAGAACATGTTTTTGCAAGCTGTGGGAGTGGAAGAACTTTGTGTAATCTATTCAGTATGCTGTTAAATACAACCAAGTCTCTTTACTTCAGCCACCAAGAAAGGTTGATTTTTGTGCCTCGTTTTTCTTGTATTTTAAATACCTATATAATCATCCCTCTCGACATCCTAAAACTTTGTAGCATCTAAGGAAATAGATACATTTGCCCATTTTCACTAGAAAACTAAATCTACTAATTGAAAATAAATACTTCCTCTTGCACATCTGAAGAAGGGAGCAGGTAAGTTATTTCCCTGGAGCAAAAAGACAAGAATCCTGTCCTGGAAAAACATTTCGAAATCTGACCTAACACATAGGAATGTTCCACTTGAACACCTAAACTGTAATTGCTGTATATGGACAGATTTTTGTCCCAGCAGAGACTCAGCATGTGTAGGAGATGATAGGCTAAGGCAAACCAAGATGCTGATTGATATGCTTGGACGTGAACAAGAATCAAAGCCATGAGGTCTTATATAGTGCACTCCAACCATACAAGCTGAAATGCAAAGCCTGAGCTCAAATTAACTGAGGAAAGGAACTAAAAGAAAAGGTAATCAAAAAACAACAGACATAGATGAAGAAGCAAGAGGAATTAAAAGCAACTAGGATCTGAAAGCATTCCTTATATCACAGAAACTATGCAGAAGGACTAGACAGAATAATTCTCTGGTTATTGTATCCTGTTTTTTTCAAGCACTCTACCATCATCATGAAGTGTATCCAAAGAAGAGCAATGAAGCTGGTGAGAGCAAATCTGATGAGGGGCAGCTGAGGGAACTGTGCTTGTTCAGTGTGGAGACTAAAGGAGGCTGAAAGGAAACCTTATCACTCTCTACAACCACCTGAGAGGAGGTTGTAGTGAGGTGGATGTTGGTCTCTTCTCCCAAGTAACAAGCGATAGGAGAAGGAGAAATGCTCTCTAATTGTGACAAGGGAGGTTTAGAATGGATATTAGGAAAAAAATCCTTCCGCAAAAGAGTCGTCGGGCAATGGAACAGGCTGCCCAGGAAAGTAGTGGAGTTCCCATCCCTGGAGGTATTTAAAATCCAAGTAGATGAGGTGCTTAGTGGCATGGTTTAGTGGTGGGCTTGGCAGTGTTAAGTTAGTGGTTGGACTTGATCCTAAAAGGGTTTTTCCTGCCTAAATAATTTTATGATTGAGTAAATCGTTTTTATCATCTGAATTTGCACAACCTGTCAAACTCCATGCCCTCCATACCTGACGCTAGGGGCCGTGCTGCAACTCAGAATACAGCACCAGCCTTGGATAGGGAATACAGTCAGAGTACCGATTATCTTTCAAAGCAGTGACTGCAGCCCAGATCTCGCGTATCTGAGACAGGCATTATCAGTTTGTGAACAAAGCCCTTTTTTTTTTTTCCTGCGCTATTTCACCTTACAGCCACATCCCTGTATTATGTGCAGTTTAGCTGAAGTGGCCTGTAAATTAATTTCTATTGGTTGTCTTTCAAGTATTTTCTGGGATCTCAAGGTGTTAGACAATTTCTGAGAGATGTGAGTGGTTTTAAGTTATGTGTATGACGGTGATTTTTCCATTAAAAAGAGAATATTTTTTTCTTTTCTGCTCTAATAAGCAGTTATTACTGTATTGTTTTAAAGCCCCCCCCCCCAATATTTTACTCTTTTTAGAGCAGTGTTACAGAAACTAAGGCTGGAGGGTGGTACTGTGGAAACTAGAGTTTACTTTCATACAAGCAGCACTGTTAATTGTAGATCCAGGTACTCCTGGTAACACGTGTTCTCTAGCCTCCGTGTCCTGGAACAAAATAAACAGAAGAGAAAACCAGCAGCCTTCCTCTAAGCACACGCAGCATTAATGACTCTTTCGGGTTCTTGCCCGAAGAACAGGGGCTGGGAAATCCCGACGCTTGGCTTTCTGTGTACGTGCCGGTGCCGGGTGCTGCTCCACAGCCAGAGCGGGATGGCTGACACACGGGAGAGCCGGGAAAGGGGAGCTGGACCCCGGGAGCGGTGCTTGCAGCGACCGAGAAAACGGTAACAGAAGGATGGAGGCGTGGAACCCACCCGTTCCAAACTGCGCGGCTGCTGCACACCGGACGAGCGCCGCGAAACGGGGTGCGCCAGGGTATAATTTAGGCCGGCACACGCCGGGCCGGGGCCGGGGCCGGTGCGGTCGGGTACGGATGTCGCTGCCAGTGCCCGGCCTCAGCCGCCCGCGAGCAACACGCGCTCCACAGCCCCGCCCCGCCCC
>WBNH01010828.1:0-117885 GCA_013401255.1 Urocolius indicus | reverse complement strand
GCTGCGGCCACGCGGGCCCCCGCGCGACAGGAGGCGTGCGGTGGGGCGAGCTGGGGCCTTGCTCCGACTCCGGTCGGGACGGGGACGGGGCCCGGGGCTGCGGCCGGGGCGCGGCGCGGGCCGGGGTGAGGGCAGGCGCGGGGGGCGGCCCAGCCGGACAGGGGTTGTGTCCTTCCTGACAGAAAACTCGAGCCCTCTCCAGCCACCCGCAGGAGGAACCGCTCTCTGTCTGCTCTCGCAGAAGCATGAGGCGGGATGGTGCTTGTTTCAAAACAAGGAGGAAGCCTCACTCCGACTTCTAGGGTCTCTCCAGTTGCAGGTGCCGTTAGCAAGGTGGTCAGGGTCATCTTACGGGATCAAGTTGTGCGAGGGGACGTTTAGATTGGGCATTAGGAAGAACTTTTTCACCGAGAGAATTGTTAAGCATTGGAATGGGCTGGCCAGGGTGGAGTCGCCATGCCTACAGCTGGTCAAAAGACACGTAGGTGAGCTGCTGAAGGATACGGTTTAGCTTAGGGATGGCAGTGTTTAGTGTTTAGTTTAGTGATGGCAGCATTAGGTTACTGGTTGGACTCGATAATCCTAAAGGTCTTTTCCAACCAAAGCAATTCCGTGATTCTGCGTTTTGTGTTTCTCTGGTGGCATTGCGAATGCTGGTGGAAATAATCTCTGTAATGCTGAAGTCACGCTGTGTATGGTTTACAGTAGTACTTCTTGCTTTCCATAACTGCTGCTGCTTCTAGGATGATCAATAGGGTCTCACTTCACCAAGTGTCTGCTGACGACAGTCAATGACCACTGCAGTAGTTTAGTTGAGAACTCCTCTGGGTCATATGCTAGAAGTCAGCAAAAGGAATTGCATGCTAGTCTTAGTTCTATTTCACCGTCAACATAGAGCCTTAAGCATTTAAGCATAAGCATAAGTCGGCGTGCACTGTCATTAGTCAAATTAGAAACGGCATCTTTTTCATCTAGTGAAAAAATACATAGTCTGCTGTATTAAGAAGTTGGAACTTAAAATGAAAAACAGTTTGCACTGCACAACAGGGAGTGGTAGTGACGTTGGTTAAAATAAATCATTTAAGAGTATGCTTGTATTACAGAGGGATTTTGACTGGGAATTGGCTAAGGCTGGGAGTTAGTGTTACTATACTACCCATTGTAGTTTTTAGGTTTGGGTGGTGGTGGATGTCAGAAACCCTCTGATGTTGAAAGCAGGATAGTGTCTATCTGCTTGAGTGAGGTCCTAGTCAGAGTGACGTTGCCGGTGTTTGTGTGGTTTGTCTTGTAGTTGTAACTGCTATGGGCAGTCATAGACTAGATGGCTGTAAAGTTGGAATAGACCAAAAATGATGTTTTCTGTTAGTAGCATATATGAACTATATTGTACTCTTGTTCAACATGGAGCATCCTGTGCTTTTTTTTTTTTTGATCATGGAGACGGACTCTATCTTCCCTTCTTCACTGCCATTGCCTTTGGTAAGGTGTTCAGTGTGGCAGTAACACAAATCATTCTTGAGCTTGGATATGGATTGTTTTTGTGGACATACCATAGGTTATCAGAACAAATCCAGGACTTGCTACAGGAGAAGCAAAATTACAGGGCATGAAGGCCTGGAGAAGGCCTTTATTTGGTGAATGGTAAGTCAAATTGAGAAGGAGAGTGGCTATCTACATTTCAGACTACGTTAGCAAGGCCATAGCTGTTAGATCAAGGAAGTATTTATTACCCTCTTTTCAGCACTTTTGAGACCACAAGTCCAGCTTAGAGTTCCGTGGTACAAAAAAGGTGATGACAAACTGGAAGAGATGCAGAGAAGGGCCAGTGACAGGAGGGAGGCTTTGGGAGCTGTAGGCATTCAGCCTGAAGAAGAGAGGGCTTAAAGAGGTTCTTACACCTGCTCACAATGAGTGGTTATAGAGAGAGAGAGAGATAGACTCTTCTCAGCAAAGGAACACGAGCCGTCAGGCACAAACTGCAGTAAGGGGAATTTTAACTGGAATAAGGAAAAACATTTTCACCATGAGGGCGGTCAGGCACTGGAATGGAGGTCGAGAGAAGCACTGGGTTCTCCATCTGTGGAAATATTGCAAACTGGACTGGGCATGGCCCTGAGCAACCTGATCTAACTCCTTAGTTAGCAAGAGGTTGGACAAGTGCTGTCTAATTTGTCTTTCCAATATAAATTGCTCCATGATTGGAGATGAGGGAACAGTGCGTTGGGAGCGGTTGTCTGTCCTGAAGAGAAGGCAGTACCTGTACGTGTTACCATTGTGATTGGCAGCAAAGATGTCTGATTTTGATTTCTATTGCAGGTTGGTGCATAGATATGCAAGTAAACTTATAAAACTGTTGTGATTGCATTTAAGGTATTGCATCTAACACTACAGGCAAGAGAACAAGTAATATTTTGCAAGGCTGACATGTGCTGACAGGAACTTAAATTTACTTGATGAGAGTTTTGCCTTTGGAGAAAGCCATAAACAATTAAAAATACAATAGGTTGGAGACTGTAACTTGAAGTAATCTTTAAAACTAAGTAATCACCTCTGAGTTTTTAAAAATGTTTCTATGCCATAATCCATGCTCCATGTTGCTCTCTAGCTAGTAGATGCAAACATTGAAAAAGCCCAGACATAACAGTCTGATACTTTCTCACAGTGAAAATATTCCTCTTAAACTTAAGGAAAAACTTCTTTCCTGTGAGGGTAAGGGAGCCCTGACACAGGCTGCCCAGGGACGTTGTGGAGTCTCCTTCTCAGGGGGTTTTCCAAACCCTCCTGAACACGTTTCTATGTGACCTGATCGAGGTGAACCTGGTTGAGCAGAAGGATTGGATCAGATGATCTGTAAAGGTCCAGCCCCTACCATTCTGTGATTCTGTGTGATAAATATTGTAGTGTTGTATGCTATTCTTGTATCCTCTTTGGGTTCGCAAATTGTGCTTCTTGCACCTGCTGTGCCGGTTTGCTGCCTGACAGGTTCTGGAGTTTGGCTCTGGCAACTGGAATGTCAGTTTCTTTTGCACTCACACACTCTTTCCTATCTTTTCCCCCTGATTCACATCCCCAAACACATGTGCACGAAGCCATTGAAGTGCACGTGACTAATCCTATGTGCGTGTGCATTGCTGAGGACAAATTAGCAGCTTGTCACATTGTCCTCAAGAACATGCTTTGGAGCAAAATGTTGTAAGCCTGAATTAGTGAAACAGGCAAAATCCTTGTCACAAGATCAACTTTTTTCTCAACAGGAGTTAGCTTTGTGGCTAGAGGCCCATTTGAAAGCAGCAGGAAAAGGAACATCCTTATTCTATCAGAATGAAGGAAAAATTGAGACTGGGAAATAAGTGAGATGAATTGAGCTCTGGTACATGTTTCAACATCTCATAGCAAATATGGACCTGATCCGATGTGTAGATTTTGTTCTCATTGGGATTCTGATAATATGAGCAAAGTTATCATTTGAATTTCAGTCACTTGTTGCTTGCAAAGCCAGAGTAGGAGTAAAGGAGCAATAGATATATGTCTATCTAAGCAAAGAAACTCTGCAGTCATACCTGCTGTAAACAATATTTTAATAAGAAACCAAAGCACAACAATCCCAAGCTTAGATTCTTTCAGAAATTATTGTTCTTAATCTGTTTCTCTCTACAAACCTACATTATAGTTGGAACACTGTTTTTTTTCCTGGTCCTGACTAACAGTTACTTCAAGTTTTAACCAAAACTTAATTCTACACTAGGACAGCTTTTTTATTCTTTCCCCCTGAGGTTTTACTCCATAACTACAGCTAACACAGCCAAGCATACAGGTGGTCTCATGTTTATAAGATGATGGTGGGAAGAGCAAGTTTTCCCCTAAACTGTACAGCACTAAGAAAAAAAAGAAGATTGCTCCAGAATTTTAGAAAGCCTGAAATGTCAGCCCAGAGAGGTCAAAGTCCTGAAACTTCTTGGGAACTCGTGTTGGAGAAGAGAGATTTTAACACATGGACAGAGTAAAGCCAGAGGAGTTAAACCTTTTAGAGGACTTTTTTTTTTGATCTTTTTTTCCTTGTCCTTTCTGCTGCCACTCTATGTTCTGCCCTGGGCCTTGTTGTTTTACTGTCTGTACATTTTCAGGTACAGTCAAATGTCTCTGCAGGAGTGAGACTTGCTTGTTTGAGACCATCTTTTTCCCGAGTCGTCATATGCTCGTGGATAGAGGAGATGTTCAGGAGGTCTTTTGTAGACCTGGTTTTGAGATGGTTCAGTATGCTGTAATTTTAAATGCTTGGGAGAAGGTTTTGAGTGTCATGTAGAACAATAAATTGTACTAATCGATACTGCTTTCTGAAAACCAAAAATACCGTATGAGTTGGTGTTAGTAACAGCATAAATGTTGTGGATCTCTGTAAGTTGAATGGTTTTTAATGAGATAAAATCTTACCTTGAGACTAAGCAATTGCACTATCTTTTCTCAATTAGAGTTGTCAGCATTTTCCATTACACAAAAGCAAACGACTGAAAAAAGCCAACGAGAAGTGTTGCCATATGAACAAAGTGTTTCCAATGGGTGCTGCTGAGATGCAGGGTAAATGGTATGTGAATGAAGTGCAGCAGAGCAGTTTTTTGTGTGGTTAAACAGTATAGGCAGGTCTGTCTTTTATGAGGATTTATTCACCCATGGTTGTTTTCTTTTTTAATTGAACAGGAGATGATAGGTGGAAATGAATCCTGTACTGCAGGGCCGATACCTATGTCCTACTTAACCTGCCTGACTGACATTTTGGGAGAATGGACTGGTGTGGAGCACATTGAAGATTATCTGAGTTACGCCGTCTACCTTACCTGGCTGCTCTTTCCACTCGTGGTAGTTTTTCTGCTTCCGGGAGTTCTCGTCATCCTCTTCTACACTTCCATTCTCTTTCTTCATATTTATAAAAGGAAGAATGAACTAAAGGAAGCTTATTCCAATGATTTCTGGGATGGTGCAAAATTAATGTTGGCGACCCTATGGGATGGACATGGAAGAATATGGCACGGTAAGCGACGTCTGACTTTTAATTAAAACCTGCTTTTCCTGGTTTACTTTTCAGGATTATCAATATATATCTGATTGTTGCTGCTGTTGATTGAAATCTAAGATTCATGCCATTTTCTTTTTCCATTTTATCAATGACTGCAACCAGTGCTTGGGAGTAAAAAAGCCATTGAGACTTTTTTGGATGTAAACTTTTTTTTGTTAGAAGCATTTATTCCTTTCATCCAGTAGAATATTTATGTCATTTAAAAAAAGAAGTTTACTTTTTTACTTTTTATAACTACTCTTGGATTTCCTCAATACAGAAGGACCTGAAATGATTGCTATCTTAAAAATTATACCAATTAACTATATTATTTCAGAGTCAATATGTGAACACTGGCAGTTAAATGCCAGTTTCCTGATAGCTAGCGTGTCAGCACATTAGCATAAATTGATTGCATTTTAACCAGTCTTTTACATATAATGCCAAATGATGGCTAAAAGGAGCACTTAGTGTCAGTTCACTCAGCAGTTGCTACTTCAAATTGACTTTATAGCTCAAAATTGTTACAGAACCCACTTTTTTATTTTCTATCTATGTATTTTTGACACTGCTCTCTCTACTAGAATGTCAAAACTAAAGGCTCTGTTCCTTGTCCTTCTACTATTATTTCTTTTATAAAGACAGACTTAATAAATGATTTGGCTTTTCTTTCTAAGGAAATCATAAGCCTCTTTCAAGACCATTCAGTCTAGATGCAGCTAAGGGAGAAAGATGTTTAAGAGCAATTTACATAAAGAAGAAATCCTTCTTGAAAATCATCTCTATTTGTTCTCTAGTCAAAGAGAAGCAGGTTTTCAAGGCATTGATAACCAGATGGTGCAGCGGCTGTATCAGATAGGCTTTGTAAGACTAAGATGTAACTTTCAAATCTAGGAAGGTACACTAGATCAAAATCAACAGCTCCATCAAAGAGCTCAGAATGCTCACTTCACAATAAAAAGCTATTTACTTTTTTTTTTTCAGGATTTTTTATAAGGCCTTGACTTTTTTCATCCTTAGTAACTTTTTCTTTTTGTGAGGTCTAACTTTTTTTATTTGCACAGGAGAGGTTCTTATCCAGTCCTTCATTGATAGTTGTGACTTTTTTTTTTCTGCCCTGACAGCTGCTTCCACGTTCTTTGTACACTTCTCTTGCTAATGAATGAAATGTTTTGTGTTTTATTTATTTATTTATTTTCCTCTGGTGTGATTCATCGGTGTATCATAGGAAGAACTTTTCATCTTGAAATATCACAGCACCGGAAAAAACCCTCAACACATAACAAAAAACCAACCCCACAACCAAAAAGACCAAACCTCAAACCTGGTGTGTGATGCCTGTAGCTTTACATGTATTGTGCAAATGTTAGATATAGGTATCATTCTGGTTACGACTGACTGGTATCATTCTGGTTACGACTGACTGGCATGGAGTACAGTTAGCCATCACTTGGGATGGTACAGATTGTATGCTTGCAGTATGTTGTAGCTCCACAGGTATAGAAAGTAAAATAGAGGGAGAAGAGCCAAAAGTATCTTCAGAATTAAAAATGTAATAATAATGAAATGGGTATTGCAGACCTGAATCACTTTGGAAGAAGTGACAGGGTTTGGGTTTTTTGTTTGTTTATAAAAAGACAAACAAGAGACTGTAACAATACTGCTCAGTATTAACTGCATATATTCTACAGTGGTGTGTTTTAGTGTTTTGTGCTGCGTGTATTCTGCACTGTAAACTTAATTGGAAAAGTAAGTTCAGGAATAATCTCTTGTGTTTTCAATTAAGTATATAAAGCCCCAAACAGCTTTTGATACTTAGTGATGGAAAAACGGAGCAAGTGTAACTGTGAGAAATAACAAAGATAAGCTTCATGCCCTGGAGTAAAAGGAGGCATCTAATGTTGTCATACCAACTCTTCTTAAATAGTTACTGGTGGCAATGAACTTTAAATAAATAAACAATAGCTCAAAATAGTTAAGTTTCACCACTCTAATCCTTGTTTTTATTTCTCTTGAATGATCGATTCAGAGAACTCTGCAGCCTTGAAGACAGTGAATTGAAAAATCTAGGAAAAGAGTATATAGCTCAAGACAATGAGACTGGGTGATTTGTTTTCAGGGTTTTTGTTGTTACTCTTCTTTCTTTAAATGTGGCTCTTCTGCTTTAAATGAAACTTGGAAACTTGTATTTCCTGTGAAAGCCACTTAGTAAATGCTGCAGGTCACCTCTTGGCTTTTTGTTGGTTACTTTGCTATTACCACTTCTCTATAGCTATTGATTTCAGTTTGCCAACTGGGCACAGATTAGTTTCTTTAGGGTAGAATTGTCTCAAACTTTGATATTTGTTTTGCCTTTAAATCCTTACAGGTTATGAGCTTCATGGTGCTGAAAATATTCCTGAAGGACCAGGGCTTATTGTGTTTTATCATGGAGCCACTCCTGTTGACTATATCTATTTCATGGCTAGACTTCTTATACAAAGGAAGAGGTACTGCCACGTAGTAGCTGACCATTTCGTCTTTAGATTACCAGGTAACTTCACTATAAACAATCAGTTTGCAAACCTGAGGGTTTTTTTTTTTCAGTGTATTTAGAATTGTGCCACAGGAACACAGCTCTCGGAACAGACAAATTTAGTGAAACGTGTTGAGGTACAGCTGTCCTCCATCATGTTCTTGACAAACAAGAATGAGTTTATGAGGCTGGCCTGTGGGTCGGTGGTATATTTTCATGTGTCACCCAGCTGAGTTCAGAGGGTCATGGAACCTGTCTCCAAAAAGACTGCTCCAAATAGAATCTTTTTTTAAAGGAAAGATGAACAAGTGTCCGACAAGTTTGAGTTAAACATGAAGTGAAATGTGAAGAAAATGAAAAATATGTGTAGGGAAAGATTTTGGCTAAACAGCCTAGAGAAAAACACTGCTGATTGGTGAAATGACTTATGTGAGGGGCTTGGTTTTTGCATGAGTGAAATACGGAAGTATCTGTATCTTTTCTCAAGTTCTGTGACTAAAAACCTTGTAATTAATTTTGTCAATTTACAGGAGTGTTCTGTAGTGGAAACAACTCAAGCTTTCCCTTTGCCAGTATAATTTTATTTCAGCTTTAATCTCTGAAAACTGAACTTTTTCATACTGATGAGAGCACGGCTTTGCCTCTACAACTGCTTTTGCCAATGGACTTAAGATTTGTCAGTTGATTATCAAATCTTGTGCATAGAGCTGACTATGTAACCTATGTTGTAATTTAGAATTTGGTGCCATATTGTATCTATTAATATTTACATGCAATAGTTAATCAAATGGGAGATTATGTTGTTTTTCTCCATTTCTACTTTAAAATAAGGTTCCAAGTGTGTATATCTTTAGGAGTTCCCCAAATGTCACTTGGTACCATCACAGAGACAGCTGTCTGAATGGCTGGTCTTGAAGAACTGGGTTCAGCAGTACAATATCTTGCAAATAACTGGTTTCTGTGGACACTTCTCGAGGATTGATACTGGGACCAGCACTGCTTCATGTTTGTATTGCACATCTGGATGAGGGTTTGGAGCGTGCTTGTAGGAGGTTCACTGATGATACCCAACTGCAGGGATACACTGGGGGTTAGAGCTGGTGCTCAGAGTGCCTTCACAGAAATGAACTGGCAGAGACATCACAGAGTTGAGCAAATGTGAAATTTGGTATCTGGGATGGAGCAATCCCATGTGACAGTACCCTGGGTAGAAAGTGGGTTTGCAGGAAAGGACTTTGGCATTCTAGTGGACAATGAGTTGAACATGAGTCGGCGGTGTGCCCTTGCAGCAAAGATGATGAACTGCACACTGAGCATTTTTTAGCATGGGTGTAGCCAGCAGGTTGAGTGAAGAGGTTTTTTTCCCTTGGGTTGGCACCTGTGTAAGCACACCTTACAATGTGACGTCTAGCTTTGGACTCTGGAGTACATTGAAACGTTGGAGCATCAGTGGATGATGGAGGCCTGGAGCACATAGTGCTGAAAGAACTGCTTCAGTGACCTAACGGGAGGGTACAGAGAAGAGAGTCAGACTCTTCTTAGAGGTGCACATCGATTAGAATGAGAGACAGCAGGGACAAGTTGCAACACAGGAAATTTTGATTAGACACATGTAAAGTATTTTACCATGAGGGTGATTAGACACCTGAATAGATTGCCTTGACAAGTTGGGGAATCTCCATCCCTGGAGACTTTCAAAACTCTTGTGGGTGAGGCCCTGATCTAGTAGGACCTGCTTTGAGTGGGAGGTTGGACTAGGTGAACTTCAGAGGTTCCTTCCAACCTACATAATCTCTCGTTTTGTTATTGAATTAAGACTATTTAGGGAAGACAAGCCCAAAGAGCCCAGATAACGTTCTGGATCACGTTTGGAAATCCATAATTTTATCCTAGTTGTAAGACTGCCTGATCTTGATTAAGTCTTCAGTTTAAATTAGATGCCTTCTCAGAAGGTATTTTAGTTAACAAATAAAATATTATGCTCAGTGTAGGAGAAATGGGTGGGTGAGTGGGGTGAGGGGTGGGTTTGGGGAGTCTGTAAGTTGTTAGACACACTTGGATTAGATGACTTAACTCTCCTTTTATTTTTATGTTAATTGAATCTAGTATGAATAGCTGTGAGGAATGCCTTGTTTCACGAATGTGAATCTCAGGTCCATGATAGTACACAGTTGCTGCTGGAGCACAGTCTCATTGACTCCTCTGCATTGGGCACTACTGTCCTGAATTAACTGCAATTAACTGAAGCGTGTTTGTAACGTGTTGCTGTGCCTCCCGAGGAATGCAGGGGCCTGCAAGGGGCCTCTCCCTACCACACTTAGTTGTGAAAGATGCAGCTTGATAACTTATGGAAGGGAGTCTAACCTATTAGGAGACCTCTATGTATCTGGAGATTCCTGTTGATCATTGTCTATTGTGTCTTTCATGTCAATGCGAAAGGAAACTATTTCATTGTCTCAATTTATACTGTATCAGTGCTATGTTTGCTTCTGTTGCTTGCATTTTAAGTCAGAAGGATATGAAATACAGTCCTGTAGCTTCTTTTTTTCTCGTTTTCTTTCAAATCCTGGAGGTTAGTCACTGGGGAAAAAAAAAACCAAACAAACCAACACTCTGATGGTTTTTGATTCCTTTATACTCAGCTGTGTCATGCTCAGACAGACATTGATTTCTTGAAGGCTGGGTTAAGAGAAAATCCTTCGCCCAAAAGTGCAGTGAAGACTGAGAATTCACTTGTGTTCTTCTCCATCACCCTCTATTATGGGCCAAGTCTGCTTCCCAAAGTCCCCTGGGAGCCTTCTTTAAAAGATTTCCTGCCATTTTAGGGATTTAAGAGAGTGGCTCTCCTGTAATGTCCCAGAGGAAAGGATCTGTGGCATCTTGCGTATCACACGTTGCACAAGGTGTTGCAAAGTGGACTAAATGTTCTGCAGAAGCACATTCATGGCTACCAACGATTGTGGAAGGTTGGATTCAGTAGTCTAAATTATTCTTTCCTCTGTGTGTGTGGACCTAAAGGTAAACCATAGGAAAACAATGACATGCTTGCCATCTTGCTGCCAGGTAGCTAGCTGACAGCCCCCATGTTACAGTCCCTGGGGCTTAGTGAGACGATTGTATATAGTGGTCTTATTTCAGTAAGTATTAAATGCGTTACTGGATAGTCTCCAGGTTTTCATCAGCGTGGACACCGTGTTGTGGGAAACAGGAGAAGAGTGTGCTGGGGCAAAGGGCAGAGTCCAGGCAGATCTGTGGAATAAAATTAATTTTGTACTGCTTTGTATTTGGAAAAATCATCATCCCTTCATACTCTGGGAAGCTGACAAGCTGTGTTTAGGTAATTTGGAGAGTTGCTTTGTTGTTTAAAGTGGAAAAACAGATTTTGTCACTTTAGTGCAAAAGCCAGGTACTACCCCAGTGTTTCTTCTGACTCCACTATGACCTTTGCCTTGGGCACAGAGTACCATGTCTGTCCCTTCAAGGCCTCTGCATGAGTTCCTGTCCCTCTGCTGCTCTAGTGGAGCCAATTTCTTCCTCTTAGCGACCGGAACACAGATATTGGCAGTAATATATGATCTAAAACCCATCTTGACGCGTTCCTGTGCAACCTGATTGAGGTGAACCTGCTTTAGCAGGGGGATTGGACTAGATAATCTCTAGAGGTCCCTTCCAACCCCCGCTATTCTGTGATCTGCTGGCTAGGCTATGAGCTACAACTCAGAATATAAAGGTTCAACTAAAAGTAAAAGGAGGAAATTCTGTGAAGACTTGAAACCGCACCTCACCACTAGTCAGTATTACAAACTTTTGCCTGTATTC
The DNA here is from genome assembly GCA_013401255.1 of Urocolius indicus. Lineage (NCBI taxonomy): Eukaryota > Metazoa > Chordata > Aves > Coliiformes > Coliidae > Urocolius > Urocolius indicus. The sequence continues at coordinate 106,501 of WBNH01010828.1, read as the reverse complement.
TATCTATATTCTTTTATTTTTCTTGTCTGACTTATGAATTAGACTTACACTCTGTCACACATACACCACTCCTCACCCGCATCTCCCTTCTGCAGCATGTCCAATATAGAAAGGAAAACTGTCATCACAGCTTCTGCTTCCTTGGAGTCTTTTTTTTCTGCTCAACACTTCTTATTGCTGGTTTTTGTCTCTCTCCTGAACTCACTGACAGAAAGGGCTTAGAGACAGGCTACCACCACGTACAGTCCAGAGATCTGTAATTTGTAATTTGGCAATGTAAAACCCAGCTGTTTAAGATCCCACAAACAAAGCACCTGAGAGAAAACATACTTGATTAAAAACTTGATTTTAGATGTTCTCTCTGCAGACAGAGTGTGAGGCAGGTGTAATGGAACTTGTGTTCTGTTGTCATGTTTATGGACATGTACCACTTGTGTATAGATATAAATCTGGAGTAATTATGCTCACACTGCAAAGACTAGTTAGAGATGAGAGTTAAGAATAAATATGCTGCCTCATGCTCTCCTTCCTAAGCCTCTAGTTTGTGTGTGTTGTAAAAGAAAACAAATCTCTGTCCCCTTATCAATATTTAGACTCTTCTTCTTCTGTATGTAAAAATTTGTGTTCATAGTAACAACTATTCATTTGTAAACCTGAGGTTAAAAAATGAAGATCTGTTGTTGAGGGCCAAACTCAACTAGATCAGTTCTGTGTCCTTGTCTGGGGCTGGTAAGGCTGTTTGCCTCAGTGAGAAACTTCAAGAAAGAGAAGTAATCTTTTCCATACTGTTCAGTCACCTAAAGTTTCCATTTTGGTATGCAGTACTCATAAATACTGTATACATTTATTGAAGCAAACAGATATTTATGCTGGTTATGGTCTTTGACATTAGACCAGTTGTCTAAATTGATCAGATATGTGCCCATTTGATGCTTGTAAGCAAACTGTTGTTATTCTGCTGTTTGTTGAAGAGTAGGGTCAGTATGACATTTCAGATTCAAGATGATATCAGGAATTTATATAAATTTATAGTTGAAAGCTTCAGTAAATGAAAAATCTTAACCTAAGATGAATATACCAAGTTCAGGCTTGCCAGATGCCTCTTTGCATGAAAGGCCATCTGGGTACTTCCAGACTGATCCTGGGAGTTGGTTCCTGCAGTGATCTGCGACACAGAGAATGCTGTATTTTATTGGTCGTTCTTCTCGTCCACAGATTGCTCTTTTTTTGACAAAGTTAAAAAATCAAACCCCACAACAATTTGCTGGCTATTTTCTCTTGTTGCACTTTATTAGGAATGTGCTATATTTGAAAAGTAGAGCTTGAGCAAGAAGCCAGTGCCCTGGAGCCAAGTTACCAACTCCTTTGAAGGGCCACAGGAAAGATATCACAAAGTGCTCACCAGATTTTTTCCAGTTTACTCCTGATTGAGAGATAGCACTTGACTTTACTATGACACCAAGCCACTGAAACCTCATTATCTTGAACTTGTTAGACCAGAACTTATAAGCAGGACATAATGCTTTAGCCCCTCTAGAAAGGTTTTTGGCTTGGGGTTACGGCTTAGAAGACAACTAAGTTTTAGCCATTGTGTTCTTGTGTTGGGAATCTGTGCTTAATTAGGTATGAGTTAACATGTTATGAACTAATATTTACCCTACAGGTTTTAAAATATTACTTGATGTACATGGAGTTATGCATGGACCAAAAGAAGAATGTGTCAATGCTCTGAAGAAGGGCCGCCTGATAGCCATTGCCCCGGGTGGAGTTCGGGAAGCACTCTTTAGTGATGAAATGTATACTATTATCTGGGGTAATCGGAAGGGCTTTGCTCAGGTGGCCATTGATGGAAAAGTGGTAAGTATGACCCATCACAGTAGAGAAGCAAAGAATGCTAACTTATTAGTGCTTTCTTCCAGGGAAAGCTGCTTTGATTATCATATATTTCATGCTATGTTCTTGAGTGTCATGAGTGTGGTCTGCTTGCTTTCATAACTACGTTTCAAGATTTTTCTTGCTTTTGCTTTAGAGTCAGCTGGGAATTGCATGATGAGGAAGTCCAGAGTTTAAAAGAGAGAGAGATGAAATCCAGGATGGTTTCTACATTACAAGCTTGTGATGTCTTACATGTACCTGGTTGGAACTGTGATGGTCCAATCTGTGACCAGATGGTTGGGAAGCAACCATACATTAACAATTCTGTTTCCCCTGTTGCTGAAATATACTGTCACCCAGCACAGTGCAGACTCAGTGGCACTATATATGGCATTTTCTGGTAGTAAGGGATACCTAGGGCATTCAGGAGCATGAGGAGATGCAGTTGCACTAGTGTGAACTGTCTCTTCAAGTCTAATATATAGCATTTGAATAGGAACTAATATAGCAGTAATTTCAGAGTCCCTCTAGTGCTATATTTGTACTTGAAAGATGTGTGCATATGTCTGGAGGTCTGCATATACCCAGTTTGCAAGTAAGTCTCACACCAAGAGTTTTATATTTAGGTACTGGCAAAGAGAGACTAGTTAAATGTCTGCATTTTATACAGAAATAGAACACTTTTAAGACTCAATTTTAAGTGTGTATCACTTTTCTCAGGAGGAGAATAAAGTTTAAACACAGTATTTTCAACAGATTTAGATTTTAAAAATGTATTGTAATAGCACATGAAAGGCCGTAGTTGGGATTCAACTATGGTTATATATTACATTTATTTTATTGAATGTGTGTTCAGTTCGCTCTATACATTCACAAAGATCTTGCAGCTTCACCCCCCCAAAAAAAAAGAAAACCCATGAGAGATGTGGCAGAATAAGAATTGTGTCAGAGGCAGGCCAAAAGTGGGGAAAATACTTCTATTTAAATTAAAGATGAACTTTAAATCATCTTTAAGTGTGAGTATAGCTCCTCATGGAAAGAAGTATGTATCTAAAACTGGGACCTCCAATGTAGTGAAGTTGTCTCATTTCAGCAGTTTGCCAGAATTCTTGTCACCTAAACCAACTTGGTACATGCAAAAATCTCTACCTCTTTGTCAGTGGTAACATGTTCCAAATAAGATGGTTCAAGAATAAAGAAGTTTATTACTATTTAGTTTGAGCAACTGCATTTATTTTTATTCCCTATAGTTGCACTAGATTATTTACAGACCTTTTCTGCTCCCTCTGCTGCCTACCCTGGCCCACTCGATACCTGTCTGAGAGGTATCATTTACTAGCTCATCTCTAGGCTTGTTTAAAAAAGTCTGAAATAATCTGAGTGTTTAAAAGTCCTATAGAGTTCTGTGTTTTTGATGATGCTGTGTATAGGGAGTACATACCGTAAAATGATATTAAAGAACTTAATGTGGTAGTCACCTCCCTCTTGGTTCTTGTAAATCTTGACAGCTGCTTGCAGATTCAAAAACAGCAATAAAACCTGGAAATATTCAACACCATTCCAAATACTCATCAGCAGAAATAAGTCATGGACGTGTATTGATACAATGAGTCGTGTGTGAAGCAACGCAATCGGCGCAGCAGACACGAATCGCACAAGTTTATGATCCCAATCCTGTGAATTCTTCCCTTTGGGCAAAACTTCAAATTAAGAAAGAGGTTTAACCACTTCAGTCACAATTGTGCAACACTGCTAAACAAGGGGAGGCCTAAATGCTCCATAGGTTCTGAAGTCCTGAACTGCTTTGGGGAAATAGACTATCTGAAACAGAAACTGAAATCTCATGGTATTCTTCAGCTTGATACCTCATGGGAGGAGCTTGCAGAAGAACTTAAGAATACTTGTTTTGCTCTAAACATGTCACTGTCGGAGAAGCACTTCTGAATCTAATTTGCTTGTTGGGTTTAAGTGAGGTAGAAGATTTTTAGACAGTGCTATATCTTCATTAAATTCTTAATTATTTTTTTTCCCTCCTAGCCCATCATTCCTATGTTTACACAAAATGTTCGAGAAGGCATTAGGACATTAGGAGGAATAAGTAAGATATTTTCTATTATTTTGTAGTTTATTTTTCCATATGTGTTTAGCCAATCTCTGTAGAAGTAATCCCCATATAAATTTGAGATTTGACACAGCCCTATTTCTGGAGATTTTTCTCTCTGGTAGAGTTCAGAGATGTCATTAGAATTTAATGTCAGCATTAGATGTGGTATTTGCTCATCTAAGTTATTCTCGACATAACTATGTGCCTTCACCAAAGCAGTAAAAGAAAAGGAGCCAGAAAAGGCAAATAGATGTTGAACACCTTTTTTTATTTTTATTTTTCCTCTGCTTATATCTAGGCCAACTCTAGATTTTCCACTGTTAAGAAACAAAGCCAGCGGGTTTGCAACTGACATGTAACTTCTTTGAATGTTCACCTAATGCTCTGCGCTTACACCTTTATCTGTACTTAAACTTTGGATGGTTGAAATATATTTAATCTCTAGCTGGTTTACTATTCAGCACTAAGCCTGTGATTCCTCACAAAGCCTTGCATTTGCCTGCGCTCTTGCCTCATCTTTGTGGGACTTTGAAGCCAGCACACAAATAGATGGGTCTGTGTCTGAAGGGTCCACCTTTGGGATGATTAGATGCCCACGTCTCTGCTCATCTGCTAGTGATAACCTCCCTTTTTTAATATTTTCCAACTTTCTGTTACGAAGGGTCTAAATAGTCTCCTGCATGCCACATGCTCTGCCTCAAGTTTGGCATCATCAGAGGACTGCGAGGTGAAACAATTCTATTTCACTCCTCTAATTAGAGCTACATATTACATGGAGAAAGCCAAGACATCCAATGTAGATGTGCAGCATAATTCACACCATCATCAGGTTGTACAAAAATAAACACCACTTAATTGTTGCTGTGTTCAGGGAATGTTTCCAAATAAGCAGAAATTTAACCCCAAATCATTCATACTACTTATATTGTGCAGCAGAAGTGCCAGAGGGATTGAATTCTTTTGATCACTGAAGTTGTCAATCCTCCAATAATTTTGTTACTACTCCACTAATTTTGGAATAGTCTTTGCTCTTATAGAAAACTACACATGTGCCAACACCTCAGTTAAAGGAATTTCTTGTCTAAAATTGAGAGAGAGAATATTAGCACTCATTCTACGAGGAATCTGTTCTGGTTGCACTTGGGCTGGGTGCTGGGAAGGTGGCATGTGAGGAAGAAGACTTGTCCTCTTAGAGCTTATAGAAATACGTGCTTTTTTCTCTCTTTTTATATTTCACTGCAACCAGTGTGTGATCCTAGACAGCAATTCAGCGTTTTAGTATGACTTGCCTTTAGACAGCTAAGACTATTTCAGATTCTCTAGACCTCAGTGGGACTGAACAGAACAGTCTTGCAATACCAGTTTCTCATGCTAACCTGTAAAACAATCTGAACTGTAACCTGTGTTGGGTAGCATTCTCTTCTTCTCCAGAGAGGCAGCTGCTGGGTCCTTTTTTTTCTCCCTTTGCAGCTACTTGTTGGAGGAGAGATTTCACACCAAGTTAGGGTGAAAAAAAGTCTGCCATTAGCATTAACGCTAAGTAAAAGCTTTAGGAGATGAAAAGGCTTTTAGGAAATGAAAGTCAAGGGTAGAATAGCACTTGAGATGACACGTAGTTTGAGAATCTGGGTCAGGGACTGGATTACTTGTCAAGCCAGTTTCAGTTATGAGATAGACTGGAAAAAAAGCACTTTACAGAATAATCTTAGTGTCTCACCCTTTCTGTTTTGTTTTTTTTTTTTCCTCTCTCTTTCCTCCCCACTCCATTCTCCTTCTCCTGCTTCCCCCCTTACCCCTGTTTGTTTTTTTTTTTCAAATTAGAAATACTTCGGTCACTATATGAACGTTATAGATTGCCGTTAGTTCCTTTATACGGTGGATTTCCAGTCAAGCTTCGTACGTTCATTGGAGAACCCATTCCATACGAACCAAATACAACTGCTGAGGAACTGACTGAAAAGGTAAGACAGATACGCATATGTAATTAAAATATTAACTGTTCTGATAGAAAACACTGGAATGTTCTTTTCAAGAGAGTGATTTCTGCCTTGGAGATAGTTATAGAAGTTGGTGCAATCACTGTAATCTTTGGACTTGCTTAACTCTGAATGTCTTTCTTAAACATTATCTTTTTATTATTACTCCTTGCAGATGTTCTAGGCCCTTCAAAGTCAATACTGTGCCCTGTATTTGCTTTGAGAAACAACTTGCTTTAGGGTCTGAAGAAGTTCAGTCAGATAGGACAACTCCAAATTGATAGAGAAAATTACGAGCACTTCATCCAGAGAAAGTGTTCTCATTCTTGGTCTAGTGAAGGTACTAGTGAAGCTTTTCAAATAGGGCAAGTCTGTGGTCACAAGCTGTTGAAGTTCCATACAGTAAACAAAAATTCAGGTACCTGCTTTGTACAGTGTGTTTCTGTTTCCTCCAACTTCTCACCAACAAATTAACTTTTGAACATTCCCTTAGTTCAGATTCATGTGGTTTGTAGAGAAGATTGTCAAGTCCTCATGTTCGTTCAGTTTATTAATAGATTTCACAGTTGAGAGACATACACCAATTAAGTGATGGACCGGTCAGATGGAGGGGGCTGAAATAGCCACTTTTGAAAGCTCCACAGGTAGTCACTTTTAGCATTTTGAAAACTTCACTTGAGAAAAAGACTTTTCTCCTTGACCGTTCAGGTGTCAGTTGAGTTGACTTTCCTTATCTGTTCACCCTCTGATTGGATCTCTGCAAAATGACATCTTAAAGTATTAATCTGCATTGTCTTATGACCTGGTTATGGAGAAATGACTGTTTCCTTCAGGGATTCAGGATGACAGGACTTTAGAACTGTTGGCTTTCAGGAGAGATTGTGTGTTTAAATGACTTACAAATGCGCTTTTTGCATGTTATGTTTGTGCTAACCCTTACCTGCTTCTGACTTGAATGCAAATTTTGCTAGATAAGGCCCCTAGAATGTGAACCCTCTAGACTCCTAGTTAGTTAGAGTGATTTTTAAAGTTGTATTTCATGTTTCAGGCTGTGTATGGCACAGTACGCATTTTCCCATAATTTATGGGAAAAAAATAAGAGTTCAGATTTTTTACCTAATAGAAATTTTATATCTGGAGGAACACTTAGGACCAGTTCTATAAAGAGATGTCTGCAGGAACCTTCTCCTGGCGTTTAACGGTTGATCACGTTTCATGTGAACAGTGGGAACTTGCACCAAGGATCAGTTTTCCCCTTGCTGGCCACTGGTTTACAGAGGCAAATAGTTCTTTGTTTTGTCTCTGGCCTTAGGAATTCAGTAGCCTGTGCTTCTCTAGGCAGAGCAGGGAAGTCACGGCATGTCCGCACCATAGCTTTTGCGTATTGCTCTGATTTCTAGTGTTCCCTATAGAGCTTCTATATAAGAAGAAGGACAGCTATGAACTTCTTGGCCTGCTATGGTTTTCAGTGAGTGTGTGTCCTGTGCCGTACTGTAGATGTGGCCTAGGCATGCTTTACAGGACCAGCTCCTGTAAATTATCCCAGGTGTAGGGATAATTACTTTGCAGGAGCCAAATATGCTGAGGCACGAATATCTTTCCAGAGCTGCTTGTGAGCATGTGTAGAAGCAAAGCTCTCATGTACTGGCAGAGCGTTGCTGATGCAAAGCCAGGCACAGGCAAAGTTTCTGGGTTGCAGTACAGCACACAGGCCCTGACATGCTTTAGAGATCTAGGTCTCTTCATTAATTTACTCCATTGTCATTTTACTATTGCGTATCACTAATAGAGCTTGTGAACACAGCTACCAGAGATAAAAGGTACTAGTTTGCTGGTCTGTTTGTTGGTGGTGATCCCACAGACACATCTTGTGGCCATAGATGTGGAAAAAGAGTATTTTGAACTTGCAGTAGCTCTGTCACAGTTAAAAGGATGAAAAAGAGCCTAGAAATTTTGTTAATGTATGAACAATATAAAGATAACTTAATCTGAGGCAAAACTTTTCTCTTTCCTTACAGACAAAAGCAGCAATCCAAGCTCTGATAGAAAAACATCAGAAAATACCAGGAAATATATTTAGGGCTTTAATGGAACGATTTCAAACACAAAAGAAAGAAGATTAAGGTCTTCTGAAGAAACTACTGTTTGGTTATAATATTCTTAAAGTCCTATTTGTAAGTTATTCATTCTTCTAATAATAGAGTTTGAATACTGTCCTAATGGTACTGCTGTATAATTTAAGAGACAAGACACATCCCTTGCCCTTCTTGCTGTCTGATATCAAACTCAGGAACCCAAACTTCAAATCATTCATAATGGAGCAAAGTTTAGTTTTTGATAAATGCATTCCTACCTTCAGTGTGGGTTTGTTTTGTTTTGTTTGGTTTTGTGTCAAAAATGACATTGCAAATCTTTATGTACATGGTATCTTGTCTGTTTTCTTCTTTCGTTTCCCCTCCTTTGCTCCTTTACCTGAATGTTAGATCTGCTGTAGAGATAGTGTCTTACTGTCCTGATCATCATCACTGTAATTAGGTTTTGCAGCCCAGATTAATGCCCTACAGCATTTATGAATATTTTGTTTACGCTGTTACCCTTGTGCTGCCAGCAAACAATCAGCCTTCTCTGGCCTACAGGAGCTGTAGCTATGCCCGCGAAACCGACAGTAGAAAACGTTTAGTTTTACTGGATGAGCTCAGAAAGAGCTTGGAGGAGTGAAAATTGATCAGAGAACTGCAGCGTACCAAGGAAGTTAGTTATAGAAACCACTGCGATGTTATGAATGAGAACCCTACTACAGCACAGTTGCTTTACTGAGCTGAGCCGTATTGGATATCTGCCCTTGAGTACAGAGTTGTCCTCTGTTCTTCTCAGTCAATCTGCAAATTCTCCTTGGAAAGAATGAGCCAAGCATTTAGACTTTCAGAAGTGGAAATGAGATTACTCTTTAATGACGTGAGCTTGCAAAGCTTTATTGTGAAGGAAAGCAAAAATTAGTACAACACTCCTTTTAAAAGAAGTAGTAGTTCTTCTGAAAAACAGGACAGACATTCCCAAATAGCCTTTAAATCTAGTACGTCAACTGTTAAGCATCTGTATTCTTCAGACATAGATGTTTACATAAGTTATTAAATCATGGTTGAGAGAGAAATCCTGTGTACATTCCTTAAGTGAAAACAATTGAATGAGTAGAAGAGTTACATGAGTGGGCTTTTATGCACTTACGGTAAATTATGTTATTATATTTTCTCTGGACTAAAGCCTATGCTTTTATTGTCTAAATACGAAGTATTTGTAATATTTCTTCTGATTCCCAGCAAATTTAATCTACCTGAAATTAACATCTGGGAACTCTTTAGTTTTGGCATGAAGACAGATTCCTTAAGGAAAGGCAAAAGAGGTTTTTGCTACATTACGTGGTCTCTTTTCAACGTTGGTGGGGTTTAATCTCTTCTTAAAAAACACTCCAAATAACCAACAACAACAAAAAATCCCAACTTTTGAAATGACGGTTCTATTCAATTTAGTATCCACCTCTCCCACACTTTAAGCACAGACTTTGCTTTATACTCTTTAAATGTGTAAATTAATGATATTACAGAAATGCAGGTGGCCGATGCCCTGTGGTAGAAAAATATCACTTTTTTGGAAGAGCCCATAAAATATGGTTTATAAAAAGCTTATTTTGTGATGTTATTTTGTATCAAAACCATTCTGTGTGGTGGGGTGTTACATTTTTTTAAGCTAGGGGAAGAATCACGTTATATAAAAGCAAACGTCCGTCCTGGAGTTTGTAAATTACTTGGGTTTAATATGAAGGCAAGATTATGTTCTTTTAAATTTGTCAGAATGATACTAAAAAATATTAACCCAGTGCATCATTAAAAGTGATAATGCCAAAGCCCCACGTCAGAGCATAACTTAAGTGTGGCTTTGTCTTTACTGTTCGTCTTGAGGAAAAGGCACATCAGTCTATATTGTGAAACTGACAGAGACAGCTGAACACATTTCGTGTCCAGGTTGCATATATATGTAAAAGAGGACTCAGTCTAAAAGGTTTTGTTAGACGTGGACAGACATTTGCGATCTGGGATTTTGTATGATCTAATTTGCTGAACATATGGGCTGCTTGTGCAGTTTTGTCCCTTTATTGAAAGATGAGTACAAAAAAAAAATGAAGGGCAGTATTGGTACTCTTTTAAGTGTTCATATTTGTATAGGCCTTTCATATTTATTTCTATATATATGAAAAAATATATAGAAGGCACCTTTCAAATAAAATTGACAACTGGAACTGGGTTCTGAAGTTTTGTGTTGTGTTTGAACTAAATGGGATTATACACGGCCTGCCCTGCCCTGCCGAACCTTCATTGTTTTTCAGCAGCACTTCATACCCTTGAGAAGCTCCTCTTGCCTAGTGTCTGAGTAGGGATGGAAGGTTCAAAGCCCCAGAATGAATGAATTAAAGGAAAAATAATTGAGACAGCAGTGAAACTGAGAACATAAGTCACATAAACAATAAGGAATGAGTTTTAGTAATTGTAATCAGGGCTGCAACCGAGGAGGCCTCACCGGGCACTGCATTACCATTTCAGCTGCATTTGAGATTCCATAACAGAAGGTGTCATAGATATTGAGTAGTAAAAGGTTTATTTGTACATATTTGATGTGTGAATAATTACCTGGTCTGTTTCCTTGAGAAAGGAGGCCGACCTGGAGAGGGACTTACAAGTAAGGTTGCAGACCAGGCTTCGTTTTAGCTCATTTGGTCTACTGTGCATCATGCAGGAGTGTTTAAAGTCAATGTCAGCAGCGTTAGACTAGGCTGCTGATTGCCTGATTGGCCTTTGGGTACTCTGAAGATATTCCAGGTTTCTCCATGCGACCAACATAACCATCATATATGTTTTTAGGTCGTTTGGAAGTAGAAACAAACAGACTGCTGTACTGGCAGGTTGTTTGTCACTGCCTCTCAGCAAGACTCACATCTTGTACTAACCGATTCAATGTCCTGTTGTGTAATGGCAGATCTCAGTCTAAACATCTATTATTAGGATGCTTTCCTGTGAAACTAATCACTGCAAACACAAGGCAGCGCAGTTAGTCAGCATTGTCAACGCAATTGTATGGTTCATCAGGTATTGGGTTTGCTGTACAAGTATACCATTATGTTGCTTCATCCTGTTAGCCCATAGAGAAAGGTGCAGCTCTGGTGACACTTAATCTGTTATCTTTACAGTGCTTAATCCTTGTTAAGCCCGTCATAGACACTTGACTGCCCTTTTTGTTTGGTGTTATTTTTGCGCCAAGACATTACGGTAATAAAAGGAAGCACAAAGTGCAGAGAAATGCCACGTGAGTGTAATAGCACAGCAAATACATGCGAAGTAAGATAATCCCCCAAAACATGTCTACTGAGACTTTATGAGACAATCAGATGTCGCTTACTTTCTTAGTTCTATTCACTTCATGTCTATGAAGGTCCTTGCCAGCAACAAAAATGGTGTTTCTAGAACATGGATCAATGCTGCTAATGCCTGTTTGTGTGGTTTTTTTTTTCCAGAACTATCCAAAATGAATGGTAGTCTCAACACAAATGTCTGTGGTCATCATGGGTTATTTGCAGTATTTGCTTATATGCTCTTTCTTCCCCACTTAATTTTGCTTTACGTAGATGATTACAAACCTACCACTTACTACCCTGAGTTTTGTCACAGCATACATTGAGTACGTACCATATGTTGCCTCCTGAAACATTTTAAAATCCTTATAACAATCTCTTCATGTGAGAAAATTGGTCACGAAAGTGTAATAAACTTTTTAACTGGAGGGAGCCTTCTTTTTTTAAATGAAAGTGTTTGCTCACACTCCTCAGTTTTGCATGAGTGTGTGCTTCTCAAGCTTTACAAGAAGGTAAGAAGCCATATGGAATTAACATCTGGCTACATATATATGGCAGACCCAACATTTTTTTCCCCAGTTGACTGTTGACCTTACCTTGTAGCCATCATGTGAGAGCAAGCCTACCACTCCCTGCTGCCTATACTGATTACTAGAACAGGAGAGCACAGTGTGATTCTTCAGATCACCTTTGGCTCCTGTTTTCTAGTTAAAACCACTGCATGCTCTGGAAACTCGAGGTAGCAAAATTCTAACAAAATACAGAAGGGAGTATTGTGTTATTTAGAGAAGATCTTAGAAGAAAACCTTAAAAGGCAAGAAATGGAACTATTTTACCTAATTCCTTTTAATGGAAACAGAATGTGCCAAACAGCAGGGAGGAACCGACAAGTTTGTGTCATCTTCACAGTGAATTTGTGGCAGGTAAACGGGGATGAGTCCTGTTGCAGATGTGACTGATCCTCGTGTATTCCAAACTGGAGCTTGCTCTTCTGCCAATAGTGCTTTCTTATGGTCAGGTCTACCTGACCTTTAAAATCTACCAAAGGTACCTTTTTAAGCTCCTATTTCAGCTGCTGTGATGGAGCTGCCAACTCTCCAAACACTTCTGTACTGATCAGTTCTCTCCTTGCCATATAAAAAACACTCACCTGACAGAGCCATCATAGCTTTTGAAGTGTCCTACCCATTCATCAATGGCTTAATTTCCATTTGTCCATTGTATAGTGGATTATTTTTCTTTACTAGCTGGCACAGCAACTGCAGGCTTGCTAGGTGGATTTTTTTTTGTTTCCATATATTTCCACATTCCAAACAGACTTTTTGGTATCTTGATCTTGCTTTGTGAGAATAAGCTTGAGGGAGCAGGCTGGCTGCAACTTGGCTTGGCCTCTGAAAGCATTAATGAAAATAAAAGCCAAGCCTCACAACTGAGACAAGTGCACCCGAAGCCTGATTCTGGACCATCTTGAGTCATGTTTATATAAACTTCCTGAGACCTTTTTCTCCTTGCAAAGGCCTGGCACCAGCACAGAAACATAGCAACTCTGCTGGTGTTTCCAGGACCACAGTTGCTGTCTGATTTGAGCAGTGGTGAAGGTGCTTGTTTGGGCAGAGCAGCCTCTGGAGAAGGGCCTCAGCAGCCATCAGGGCTTGTCTGGAGCAAACTGTAAGCCAGTGGACTAGTGGAAGATCTGTAGTAGTCAACTGCGCATTAGATGTGCTCAGCAGCACATCAAGGGTTGCTATTTCCCCTCAAAAGCAAGCTAGCAGTCATGCTTGCTAAGTAGTTCCTCTCCATAACTAGTCTTGGTCTATATTCTTTCCTGAAGACTCTCTTGCTGTTCATGCTGATACTTGGGATCATTAACTCCCACTAGAGTATTGCCTTTGCAGGGTAGTGAAGCAAGCTCGAGCCCCTGTGCGCATCCCATCACCATCTTTAAGATCCTAACAGACATCAAACCTTATAAGGGAAGACTCTGGTGCTGATAGGTAAGAAAGCTTTTATATAAAGAGCCTCTGGTGTTTTCCTGTCGTACATACAGTATCCACAAGAACCATTTCTGGGAGGCAATAAGCTTTCAGCATAGCAGCTATAATAAATGAACCATCAGACAGTGTTACACTGTGCAATTTATTCCGGCACCCTTCTGTTCCAGCAGCTGAGTCGTGCGTAGAACTGAAGTTGTGCTGAACACACCAGTTTCACGTTGCTTTGGTTACTCCATGCCCGGTGCCTCATTTGCAAAGCTCTCCTCATAAGCCAGTGGATGTACAGCTTGACATGCATTTAAATTTAGAGGACGGCTTTTGTTGCTGTCTGCAGGAAGTGGAGTCAGGAGAACTCATCATGTGGGTGGCTGAGCACCCACGAAAGCCCGGAAGACACACTTTGAGGAGCAATGGGAGTAGAGCGCTGACCTAAAAAGGCAGCCAGAAAATCTCAGCAGCTGGAGTGCATGAATCCATCTTTCTTTAGTTTCTTAACATCTTCTGACCATTAATGGCTACAGGAGCAGACAGCGTCTGCCTTTGTTTTTACACAGCAGCACAAGTATGTGTACATGCGTGTATATGTGATGCCCTGTTTCTTTGGTATAAACAGGAGTGTGGAACCTGCTTTGGCTGTTGTTGCAAGGCAAATAGCAGGCCATTATTATTCCATCCACCTGAGCTTGGCAAATGTCAAGATGATATCGTTCATGCTTGCTTTGTCATTATTATGCTTAATCATTTTTTATTAGCTAGTGAACCAAGTAGTTTCTGTAGATGTACTGAGTTCTAACAGACTGTCTCTTCAAACCATGCTGCAAAACACAGGTAGCAAGCAAATAATGATTTCTGGAGCCCAAGCTCCCAGTGCAGATTTCTGTAAGCATAGAAAGTAAGTCTGTAGGAACGTTTTCATCATTGTTCTCAATGCCTGCATCTGAGGATTTGGGCCCCATTTTCAGTGTCTAAAACAGGAGACAGCACCTTGAGGCAAACAGAGCCTGAAACATTTCTGTTCCAGAACAGCATTTCTACCTCACTGATTGTTTGCAATACTGAGTAAAACACAGAGGATAAGCGGGTTTGACAACAATGGAAACTGATGCATTCCAATATGAATTTGCAATTTCACCAGTAGAGGGGGGATGTCCTGAAAAAGACTGAAGTTTTTGTGTCAGGGCTGTCCTTCAGAAGGAGCTGTATTTATTTGGCAAGTTGTCTGTTCTTGACAGTCCCTCCACTTTTCCGGGCAGTGTGCCAGGCAAGAGACAGCAGCAGAGGCAGGCAGGCAAAGGAAAACACGTGAGCCTGTAGTATCGGCTCTTTTGTGACAGAAGGGGACCTACTTCCATCAAATTTAATCAGATGTAATACTTAGCTGCTGATAAGAGCTACTATTTTGCAACTGGGGAGAGGAAAAGACATTTGGCTAGGCACAGGCAGGCTACATAGGGAGAAGGTGGTGATTCATCCCAATATAAATGTGCTGCCACTGGGGTGGGGCAAAGTCAATTTTAAGAGGTGCAGCAAGTGTTGGCAGCTGCATGAAATAAATGAATAAATCAAACGAAGAAAACATGACTGACTTCAGGTAATTCACATGCCTATGACCCAAGTTCCCCTCCTGGTATCCCATACTGCTCTGTGCTTGTGCTGGGGTCATCTTACATTTCAGCAGAAAAGCTGAAGATTTGTTTCTTCCAAGAATTTATTTGTTTTACAACAGCCCATCTGGGGTGGAAACATTTCATCCTGCACAGGCTACTGGGTTTTTTTGCCCTTCCCATCACATATATTTTGCCCTTTTGTTTAGTAAGCAGTGCTGATTGTCTTAAGTTTAGAAAAGTTGTCAAAATGAAAGATAGCTCAGTGTTATTCTGATGGTGCATTTATTCCCCTTTTTAAGTGAAAGGAAAATTTTTTCTGCATGCCTTATCCCTAAAGACACTTGCTCTGGGCAGCCTGAAAATATCCCTGCCCTACCCACATTTTGGATTTAGGTCTGCTCTTTTCACACTTACAGATGCCATAACGCTAAACCACCACACAGGGAAAGAACTAAACATCACATCGCCTCTCCTGGCATCTGAGGGCAAGTAAAGGGAGGATCTTGGCATGGGGAAGTTTATGGCACGAGAAGGGACTGTTGCTAACATTTTAGCCCATGTGTTGTTATTTTTTCCCCAGGTATATTGGCTGGAAGCTTGTAGCCAGTGTTTCTGGTGTCAGAAACAATAAGAGAATGGAGAATTTCAAAGAACTTCTGCCTTGGCACAAGTTGGAAAACCACTTTGCTGAAGCAGAGGTTGCTCCTCTGAAAGCCTCAGCTGAGGCCCTTTGAGCACTCACACCAAATCTTACATCTGCATCCTGACAGCTTGCAGGAAGAGCTCAGCTCGGTGCTGTGAGCTGTCTAACACAGGAGCAATGCAAGCTGGCACACAGGGAGAGAGTTAGTCATGCAGCCTGATGTGGTCTGAAAAAGCCAGGATGAAAAAAGTCCCCTTTGCAATCTCAGCTTAAAAGACAAATGTGTAGGTCCTGCAAAGTGCCAGGACCTGGACTGCCATCATGCTATGGATAAAAGCTCGGCTCTGGCAAGGCATCAGGTGATGGTGCCCAGCTTCACTACTCATCCTCCCTACTATGTCTGACCAGACAGATCTCCTTGCTGGCTCTGCCTGCTCCTGCAACATGATCTGATCTGTACGTTTACATTTAGACACCTTGGCACAGAGTCTTTGTATATTTGTTCCAGGCAGTTGCAAGATAAATAGCAGAGAGATCTTGAGCTAAGAATTTTCTCTGCTTTCTTCCCCTTACACCATCTGCCTTCAGAAGAGGCAGAGCATCTCCCTTGAGATCTGGCTTCCTGTTGGAATTCGGATGACACCTCTTTAGTACGTCTTTTGAATTGAGATAGTGGATAATGCAGAGCAAACTACTGCTTCTGATAACTCAGGTTTCAGAGAAATGTCAGATAAAGTCTTCAAGGCAAAGTGTAATGAGCACAAGACTTTGATGTTCTTCCAAGATTTTTTGTTTTTCTCTAAGATTGCCCTGGGTTTTTTTTCTTCCTTTAGGAAATATGAGAGCTATGATCTCAAAAGACATTGCGTGTGTGCACACAAGAAAAAAGTATGCTGAAGAATAAAAGTGCAACCAAACACTTGCCTTCCTATTTGAATTCTGCTTCAGGTGGAAATAGAGAGCATATTATCTCTATGCACAATCAGAAGCATCCTGTGGCACAGGCTGCTGGTGAAAATTAATTATCTATGCCAGAAAAAAAATAAAAGATTTTATAAGATCTGTTTTCAAAACAATGTTGAAAGAAGTTAAATTTAACATTGAGGTTAGTCATGTCCTACTGGTGTGCACTACCAGGGGAATGGCATACCTGACTGGAAACACAGTGCAGCGACTTCTCAGCTACCACTCTGGGAGGGGATGGGCCACATTGGATCAGATCATTAGCCCATATTGCCATCAAAGCCAAGGCATGCGCTGGTGTGTTCTGCAAGTTCCTGCCAGACAGTTTGCCCCTGTGCAATTCCATAGGACTGCAGAGAGGTAACAGCCACAGGTAACGTTATGTGTATTTGTGGCTGGGTAGTGGGATGAGGCAGAAGCAGAAACGGTCCTTTCTGTTCCTTGCTCCCCAGACCCTATTTTAAAGCCTCACCATAAGGAAAAAACAAAAGATGTGTCAGATATCCAGCTGAGCACTGGGAATGAATCCTGAGAACTTCACTCTTTGGATCCCCAAATCTCCAGGAACGTTTTGTATTTAATCACATGTTTTCTGTAAATGTTGGATTGTAGCAATTCATCCATGGAAATCAAAGACAGAATTGCGCTCTGTAATTCTTTCTACAACAAAGCCTCACAGAGGTGCTCTATAAGCAAGGTGAATTAAATTTATGTGCAAGATAATACACCACTTTAATGAAATCCTGTCCCATTAAGGTGTTGAAGAAGCTGCTGTTCGTGAAACGTCATGTCTTACCAGCACAGAGTAACAGCTTGGGGTAAGGTGATATGCCCAAATACAAAACACCTGCTAGCTACACAAATCAATAGAGTTGGAAAAGTACATCTTTAAAGATCAGGTGGATCAGATACAGAAGAAAAGCCCACCAAGGCTCTACTTGATTATTATTTATAAGTCATATGTAGGAGTCACATAAGAGTTTATGTCACTTTAAAGAAAGATATAACCTATTTCTTCTTAATTGTCAATAATGTCCTGCCTGCTATCAGCTGCGGCACAGAGGAGACCTGTAACCCCTGTGTGGGCACCAGTGCTTCTCACAGGAGCAAACCATCCCTTTTCTGTCTCTATAGCACAACAGACTTAAGCTTCAATGTTATTTTTGCTTTACAAACACAGGGTGCACTGCACTGTTTATGCTGCTCACACAGGTATGATATTTGGAGATGCTCATTCAGGGGTATCGCAAAGGCATGGTATATGCTTTATGCTATAGCAGAGTTTAAACATATGGCAATTATTTGCATTTGATGAGTTTTCTGTGACATTAGTGTTGTGGTTTAACCCCAGCTGGCAACTGGCAACACCAAACACCCACTTGATCACTCCTTCTTCCAACTCTATTGCCCCCATGGGACTGGAGAATCAAAAAAAAAGTAAAATTCATGGGTTGAAATAAGAACAGTTTGATACTTGAATTATTTTTTATAAAAAAGGTAATAATACTAGCAACAATACTAATACTAATAGAGGTAGTAATGAAAAGGATAACAAAAAAGAGAAATAAAACCCAAGAAAGAGAAGTGATGCACAATGCAATTACTCACCGCTGATGCAATTGCTGACTGATGCTCAGCCAGTCCCTGAGCAGCAATCACCCCTCCCCACCAACCACCCCCAGTTTCTATATTGTGCATGATGTTCCATAGTATGGAATAGCCCTTTGGCTAGTTTGGTTCAGTTGTCCTGGCCATGCTCGATCTCAGCTTTTTGTGTATATCCTAGCTGGCAAAGTATGGGAAACTAAACTATCCCTGACTTAATATAAACTCTACTTAGCAACAACGGCAACATCAGTGCGTTGTCAATATTATTCTCATCCTAAACCCAAAATATAGCAGTATATCAGCTACTAGGAAGAAACTGAACTCTGAGCCAGCCCAAACCAGGACACCCAACTAAGTATATTATTTGGGGTTGTTTTTTTCCAGATTTTAAAATATGGGCTGAGTGGAGTCACATGCAAAAGCCAAATTCCCAGCCAATCAGAGCTGCAATTGTAGGCAGAACATGGCACAGGGTACCTAACAAAACACTGTCCAGTCAGAAAAGCTAAGAGATGGATTAATTTTCCTGCTTTTATCAGGTCATTGTTAGGACATTCCTCAGGATATCAGTCCTTTGACAAAATGCCACACACCTGTAACAACCACACAGCTCCTCTCCCACTGCTGCACCAACACGGTCGGCTGGAATCTATCTCTGCATGTAAAAGTGACAGCATTTGAAATGTAGACTTCAACATAACAGATGGCAAGCACAGCCCAAAGCAAAAACAGGTCCCCAAAGGAAAACCGATAACCAAACACCAGAAACAAACAGGCATTTAAAATAAATAAACAAACAAACACAAAAAGAAAATGCCTTAAGGGGAAGAGAGTTATAAAGTCATCAGACAAGAGAAAAAAAAAAGATCAACAGGGACAAAAGTGCAACAGAGGAGGCCTCAGTCTGAAGGTGCTTCCAGATGTTCCCACTTACCCTCACGTAGCTACAAGTTGTGAAATAGCTGGTTTGTAGTGGGTAGCTGAGCTGAGGATGATCATGATACTTCTTGTCTCACATCAGCCCAGGAAAGAGAAACTACGTTAGTTCCACTCTAATGGTGGATCCCCTGGCCTGGCAGAAATGGGCACAAAGCTAACAGAACAAGGTTGTGGCAACGTCAGTGAACATATAGAGGAACTACTAACAGTGGCTACTTCCACAGCCCTCCTAGTCATGGATGTTAAGAATGAAGTTTGGTCAGTATGTACATGATCTATGGATTTTAATGAATTGATCAAATTGCAAATTTGGACTGCCATAGTCTTTACAGATATAGGAGATTTAAAGTTACTATAAGATTAACTTGCTTAAAACTAAGACAGTTTGGAGATGAACTGCAGTCCAGTACAGGACCACCAAGATGATCAGGGGACTGGAACATCTTTCACGTGAGGAAAAGCTGCGGGAACCGGGGCTGTTCAGTCCAGAAAAGAGGAGACTGAGGGGGAATCTCATTAATATTTACAAACATCAAAATTGTGGGTGTCAGGAGGTTCGGACATCCCTTTTTCTCAGCAACAGGACAAGGGGTAATGGGATGAAGCTTGAACACAAAAAGTTCCATTTACACATAAGGAAAAACTATT
This sequence comes from Urocolius indicus, assembly GCA_013401255.1. Taxonomy (NCBI): domain Eukaryota; kingdom Metazoa; phylum Chordata; class Aves; order Coliiformes; family Coliidae; genus Urocolius; species Urocolius indicus. The sequence goes on along the minus strand of WBNH01010828.1, from coordinate 86,743 downwards.
TCACTGTGAGGGTGATGGAGCCCTGGAACAGGCTGTCCAGAGAGGTTGTGCAGTCTCCTTCCTTGGAGGTCTTCAAGACCCACCTGGGCATGTTCCTATGCGACCTGATCTAGGTACTTCTGCAGGGGGGTTGGGCTAGATGATCTCTAAAGATCTCTTCCAAATCTATCATTCTATCATTCTAGGATTCTATGCGGCAACCCACTATGTCAGTAATAATCCAATTCCGGTATTTATAATGGTAACACACTTAAAAGTTATCCTTCCATGATTTGGAACATTAGTAGTGATCTTACTTTCCATAAACTTGTCTAGTTGGTTAATAACATCTGTCCTATGAGCACAGGCAGCAGTCACACAGCAGCAGGAAACATCCCATATTTCTTGAGTTTCACCATGGCAGTACAGTTTATGCTCACAGCAGTTAACAAAAACCTGATTAAAAATAAGCAAGTTAGTAGCTAGAAGACACAGTAAGTGTGAGCATCCCTTTGTCCTTCCTCAGTTGCTTTTTTTTTTTTTTTTGTGTGTAGCCCCCTGTGAATACCAAATCTTTCCGTCTTGGAAAAAGCCACAGCTTACAAGCAGGAGTGAAGCCTATGATAGGCATGGCCTGGTGTGCTAGGTGGCAGCAAAACCAGCAAAAGCCACCCCTCCAGGCAGTCAGGACAGCTCTACATCCTCTGGAAATACTTTTGTCAGTATATTTAGCTCTCCTCCCTGTGAAAAGAAGTGCAGATGAGCACATGAGACTATCATCGATATAAACTAGTTAAAATATGTTCTCTTCTGTGGATGTCATGCTTTAGAGTGTACTGCAGAATTCACTCAGCCCAAAAACATGACAGAGAGCAGGTTTCCGACCCATTTTCACATCAAATTCACTGGCGATTCTGTGCTTGACTATGGGTTGGAAATGTTCCCACATTGAAAGAACTATACAATATCAGTATGTATGTACTACGTGTGTTATTAGCAGGATTAAGTCACACTTCTTAGTTCAAGCTATGTGAAGTAGGAGAAAAACTTGCTTGAATAATTTTCCCAAGAGATCAAGAGCTTTTTTTACCAAGTATTTAGATTTTCAGCATTTGTTTTCTTTTTACTGGAACTATAAATATTTCTGTCTTCTTTTAAGACAGGAGAGACAAGAATTACTCTGAATAAGCACTTTTCAAGACACAAAATTTTTCTCTCCTTCCTTTGTTAAGAATCTATTTAAACTGTCAGCCTAAAAAAACCCCTGTTTTCTTTCTTTCATGCAGAATGTTTACACTAAAAGGTCCCCAAGGAAAACTTTTATCCCAGGGGTCAATCATTTGCCTAAAACATGCAAAGAAAATCCCTTTTATCTCAGGCTAACTAGTCCTACACAGTGGCATATAACCACCCAATTAATGTGTCCCACAAAGCCCCATATTTGGGGACAGGAGTAGGAAGCCTTCTTAGAGGTCTCCAGCTCCTTTCAGAGACATCTAAACACAAGGACAAGAATTTTAGGTGGAGACTCCTGGCTTTGGAAAGGCTGGTCAGCCCAGCTGCCCAACTTGCTCAAGGCAAATGTTTCTCTCGGGATGTTAAACAGTCCAGTTCAGTGGAGAAGACCAAATATTCTCAAAAATGCTGCCTTTCTGAGGGATGCTGTTTCACCTGACTGATTATCTACTTATGGTATGTCATGAAATGACTTTCTGGTGCTCAAGATCATGGTTTTGATGTTTTCTGTCCCTTGAGTCACATGAATGGTCGAGAAAATTATTTAAAAGTGTAGTTTTAGCACTTGCCTTTTGGTTTTTGAGCCTTTCATGGGCAGTCACAGGGTTATAGGGGCTGAGAGTTTAGGACTTGTGTTTCTGGCTTGCTGCTCCCTCCATCATGATTTGCTAAGCTACAAGAACAAGTCTCTCCCTCCATGTTCTCAGCCAAACAGAAAGACACACGTGAAAAACAAAACCTTTTAGAAACAGTCAGTCACATATCGTCCCTCCTTGCAGTCAAATTCACATACCCAAGACACATACATGTATGTTCTTTACTCTTTCAAACTAATGTTCTTTATTTAGTTGTTTGGTAGGTTGTTTGCCTCTAGTCTCCCTTCCCTGGTCACCTGAGGGAGGCCAAGAAGCAGCATTAAAGAAGAAATAGGAGCATGACTATGGGATAGACATGCAGAGAGATCTGAGCACAGGCCTTCTTTGCACAAAATTTCAGTGCTGCTTGGGATGACATTGCACAAGCAAATGTGGCAATGAAGTCCACGAGGGCTAGTAAGGTCACTGGAGATATTGCCAAAGACATCAACAACTTCTGCAATAGATTAAAGCACTTGTCTGGGAGGAGGAAGCAGAAGAAACTAAACCCTCCTCAACCTGAGGGGGTTCGAACACAGTAAGATTAAGGAAAGAGATGCATCTTCCCTAGGGTTTTTCCTAATGATTGGGTTCAGGATAAGACTAGGGTGAGGCCGCTTGATGGGGCTCACCGAATGGAGATGCTTTCAAGGGTCTGAAGGGCAACTAAAAGCAACAAAGCACCTTCTTCTGCCTCCTGAGAGCAAGGCCCTTCTCAGGTGGTGGAGGAGTCCTGGGTTTCTGCACTCCCCTGGCAGCCCTGAGAGCAGAGCACAGCAATTCCACTTTCCAGTGACGGGAACAGGCTTCTCTTGTTTGTCCATTCCCTGATGCCATGGACCAGATGAGAAGTGTGGCCTCATGTTGGAGAGCACTGTGGCTCTGAAAGGCCAAGTAGTGTGAAGGACCTACTGGCCTGCTCTGTGAAAAAAACCAGTTTTTTGGGGGGTCTTCCTTCACAGCTGAAACTGGGGCCTCAGGCACAGTGGCCAGAACAGCCTGTTCTGCTGCTTCAGGTGAAACACCTGTTGGGGTATCTAGTGGCTTCCTGAGGGTCCCAGCTGGGACAACACCTATCAGATTGTCCAAGTTCCTGGACAAGTCTTCTCCCAGTCCCAGAGGCAGCCTGGGAGGCACTGGCATCACTCCTGTGCTCAGGGATGGGAGCCCATGGAATAACACTGCCTAGAATCACAAAATAATTAAGAGTGGAAAGGATGTCCGGAGTTTATCTGTCCCAAACCATTGTCCAAGCTGGGCCAACTTTTGGCTTGTTTGGTAATAATTCCAGAAGCTCAGAACTTAACATCCTTTTTCTGATCCACCAGGATAAAAGAGTTTTAAAAAAGATGCTAGAGCCATGGTAAAATGACCACAGTGTACTTTATTTAATGATTTTGGTACCTTGTGTTGCAATAAAATAAAAAAAATCTACAAAATCCAAATATATAAAATTTTCAAGTTTTCTTTTTAAGTTTTACAAGAAAAAAAATCAAGTTGTAACCAAGGAAATTTGTCAGTATGAAGCACTACTTTCAACTTCATTTCATCACAAATTGCAACTTACTTAACAGACCAAAAGAACTATGGTACTGCAGTACACCAAATACTTCACACACTGTGTTCTTTACTATAGCACATGTAACCTCTGCCGAGGCAGGCAGCGGTCTCTAGCCAATAAAGACACTCTTCACAATCTGAACTCTAAAGGAATGCTTGTATACATGGATTTAGAATATATATATTTACAGGAAGATTTCTTCTTCTTCTTCTTTCTTTTTTTTTTTAATAACTATTCTGCTTCTTCATTTCAAATAAAATACCAAATACATTTTTACAATGTTTACAAGTCAAAGCACAAGTTCTGTAATGATTATCATTCACCTCAAGTCACTGTGCTTGTACTGGGGGGATATCTACACTGTTCCATAAACACAAATGTGATCTTCCATCGCTTCATTTCCGCAACGGTGACTAAAGAGTATAAGCACAGTAACAATTATTTTAGCACAATCAGGGTATAATGCAATGGTTTACAACAGAGAACCGAGAAACTGTTGGTCCATTCTATTGGATTTGCTGTTAGTCTGCCAACTGTTACGTTAGTCTTTTTCACGCAAACTGTGTACAAGAGAAGAGTTAAATAACACAACTGGAATAGGAAAGAGCACACATTTTTAAGGCAAATTAATAAGCAGCTTATGGTGTTTTTTTTTTTTGTTAAACTATACCCCAACAGAACCTAAAACTAAAATGTATGTTCTGCAACTGTCAATAATTATGTCTCATTAAATTGATCTCCTCTATAAATTGATCAACATGGCTTTGAACCTGGTTATTCAAAATGGAAAGAACTCCCTCTCCCCGCTCCCTCCCCCCCCACCAAATCCCCAAATATAGAAAGTGCATGACTTCATATGCGCCAAAACAAAACAAAAGGCAGCTGAGGTAGTTAGATGTAAAATGTATTTATGAAAAATAACTGAAAAACTAAACCCAGGACATATACAGTAAAAATCCACTCATTTGGAATTAATTTTATACCATGCAACAACATAAAGCAGGAAACTTTATGATTTCTTTAAAAACAAGAAGAAAAGAAAATTATTTCAGTAATAACAACATAGGAGTGAGCACAGAATATACTATTGGAATTTGAATTTCAAGTATTTGAGTCTATTTGCATGTACATTTTTTTACAGGCTTATTATAACATTAGGAAGTCATTTACTTTTTATCAGGCATCGCATGAAACCTGGTCTAACTCTGGGACTGTGACTCCTGGCAGGCAGAAATACACTGTGAGTGCCTGAAAATGTGCCACGAAGTGTGCCCACAGGCACCAGCATCTTGGCTTGAGTGATCTTCAATACATCCAATCCTTCACTGAGGCCACCTGAGCGTCACAGGGCCACATGTCCCGTGCCTATGTCTCCTGGGGATCGATCAAATAGATACCCTGGGAACTTGCCTGGAATGTACCCACACATATGGATCCATGTGGGATGTGCCCCTGTCATGGGGATCCCCCTTGTGATGTTCCTGCAGAGCCTGTGCCTACACATGCAGTCCCGTGCTCTGAGCAGTCCCCAAAGAAAGGATCAGCCTCCACCTTGGACCACAGAGACATAGCTCCTCTTGGGCCTTCCTGCTCATGCCCAGCACCATTGCATGTCAGCCCTCACAGTGACTTTTTCTCATCTGGAGAAGGATAGCATTCCCCTCCTCTCCAAGAAAGTGTTAGCTTGAGCCCACTCAGGACGAGAAGGGATTTGGGCTTGCATCATGGTCCCAGAGTTCCAGATAACAGCCTGTGCCACAGAGGCAGACCCATCTTTCCCATTCAGGTCTAGAAAGAGGAGCAGGCGATTTTCTCTACCAAAACACACAAACTGCATGTGCAGGTACAAGAAAAGACTTCAGGCTCTGGGAATTAATTTCACCATAAAAAGCCCATTTCTAGTAGACAGACAAATTTGGAGACGCATTCCTGTCTTCAGTAGCAACAATCTAATACATCCCATTACTGAACATGCAACGTGCTGGCTCTTCTTACTGTTACTGTTAGATTCTTCTGCTGATGGTCACAACATGGTTACCTGCCATTTGGTATCATGAATTCTGCACTAGGCACCTGGCTTGAACAAATCACAGCAGGGAGCACGTGGAGTGGTTTGTTTTGTGTTTGGTTTTGTTTTTTTCTGATTGGCCTGTGAAAAAACAAGGTTTGTACTTGTGAAGTGTATACATATGGTTTCCAAATAACTTACGAAAGAAAAAGAAAATGTATTCATGCTTTCTTTCAGTTTTGTTTTCTACCAAACAAGGACATCATTAAACTTTTTTTTTTTTTCTTTTAAAGCTTAATTTTACATTTCTAAGCTCCCTGTATTTTGATCATGATTTTCAAAAGTGATGTGTGATTTTGACCTTCTTGATCTCCGGAAGCCCAAAATGAGGAGTCACTGATGTTTACAGAGTGCTGAACTTTTGTGCTATTGTGTCAGAGCCATTGATAATGGCCAATTACACTTTTACATCCTGCACATCATGGCCTTCGCTTTTTCCTGCTCTTGCCACAGAACTAAGTGGGAAAGTGGAAAACTGGACTGCTAGATTTCTTGGCATGGCATACTATTGTAGCTTTCATCAAAACATTTGTCAGGAACTCCTGCTCATATTTTTTAAAGAGGCTAGGAAATGAGACTGTGAGAATCTCAGTTTCTGAGAGGTCAAGGCTTCATAGTTTTGCGTAAATCTAAGCAGAAAAAGACGGTCTGATTTTGAAAGTGAGAGAAGTATTTTTCAGGCTTTATTTCACAAAACACAAAGATGCTAAAAGGCACAGGTTTGAAATGGATTTGAAGACCTTTCTCTTTATGCAAAACAACAAGCAAAGGCAATCCTTTGGTTTGCCCTATGCATATCATTTTGCAAAGCACAGAAAACTACACACTGCATCTTTACAGACTGAATTGCCCCAGCTAATAAATTTAGTCCTAACCAACTAGTACTAACTGCACTAACCTCTACATCCTAGGCATCTAGCTAGATGTTTCCGTGTTTTGGCATTATGGGTATTTGACATAGGCAGGCATCCTCTTCATTGCGTTGTAACTTCTATTTGCTGTCTTCTCTTTTCGTAGAGGCATGCTACAAATAATATTCCCAAGTCTCACTACTGACAGATGTCTGCATGAGAAAAAACCGTCCTGTGTCCCATTACCAGCTGAGCTGTGTCAGCAGTAGCCATTTGTGAAACTGCATCTACTGCACTGGCTTGATCCTCTCCTTGTGCCACTGAGGTGCCTCCATCCCCTTCTTGTGTCACCCAGCACTAAAGACAGGGATGAGATTTGTCAGGATCCAAAGTCTAGATCCAATTGCAGGAGTTTCAGTGGTGAAGCACGACAGGCAAGTATTGTGGAGGGCTGGAGTGGCAGGTTGGAGGGCAAAGTGGGAGGACTACTTTCTGAGCTTAGGATAAAATTTTAACCTCCTCAACTTGTTCAATTCTTCCTCTGCTACCCCGAAGCCTGGTGGCTAAAACTTTAGCAATAGGTGTCACTTTTTCTTGCAATTGAAATATATAACTTAAAACATACTTTTCTTCAGAGAAATTTAAAGTATAAATAGCATCTTAATAAATCTCCTGAAAATTTAAACAGGTACTTTAATTTTTCCTGGGATCCAGACAGGTATCTTGGCCTCATCCAGTGACTAACAGAACTGGAAGACCTAGAAAACCTTTAGCATTATTTCCAGTGGACCATTTCTTCATATAAAGGCTGATATTCCTTCCTCAGACATTTTCATTGATTTAGTCTAATCAGTATTGGGAGCACAAAGACCGACAGTTTCACTTGGTAGTAAAGTTCAAGTGAGCTATAAAATAGTTATTAAAGAGTTTCCTTAAAAATAAATTTTACTTAAGAGAGGCATTGTGAATTTTAAAAGCAAAATGCCCACGTGCTTACTCCTGGGCCTTACTGGACTCTGTTAAAGTCAAAAGAAAGTAATCCGTTTGCTACAGTGGACCTTTAGGGAAGCCTTTTATGATTATAAACTACCTGTAATCATAGCAAATCCCACAATAATAAATGGTCCTGTCCAGAGTGTTGGTGTAAGTATGACTTATGGATGTGTTCACTGGGCAGAATTTCTCTGTTAGTCCTTTAAGAATGTCTTGTGGTTTGTTTTTTTTTTTTTTGCTTAGCTGTAGATCATTCAAGGTTTTGTAAGCACAACCTTTATCAAGTCTGTCTTTTAGGATCATTTGCCTTCCATTAAATAGCTTTGGAAGGCTCACCTGTTTTACTAATAACCTGGAATCACTTTTGCACACTCATTTGCCCCCCAAAAATCAGATTCAGCAGTCAATCTGAAAACAAGCTTTGAATTCTGTATCTTAAGAGATGAAGGGTAGAAGCACACACAAATTAACTAGCCTTATCTGAGTACTCATTTTTCTGTAATGACTAGAGAATATGCTCTTTGTAATTACTGCTGAGTTTGTTAACAGTTTTTGTAGGAATCCATTTGGAATGTCCAAGGTGAATTAACTGACATTCTCCTTGCACACCACAAATTTCAAGAGAACTGAGGAAGAACAACTAAAGTTGAGGAAGAACAATTAAAGTTGTTGGTTTTATTTTCATCTTTTTTTTTTTTTTTTTTTTTTTTTTAAATACAGGAAGATTAGAGAGCTGCACAAAATTTTAAACCACACCTGTACTCTGGAAAATTACTGTTAAATTACTGTAAAATCAGCATGGTAAAGAACTGTGTTTATTGCGTCCTAACTGGTACCATTTCCAATGCACTCAGCTTACAATGAGAAGACTCTCTCATTTGCTAATGCCACAAGACCAAGTTCAGAAATCAGACTGTGTTTTGCTTAGTTCTGTAGCATGAGAAGTAATGACTGCTAAGTTAGCATTTGATTCAGGAGGCAAGTAAGCAACCATGGGAAGAAGAACAGAGTTGGCTTCCACTGCTGAGACAGCATTGCATGTGGAATGGCACCAGCAGGAAAACGCAGTAATGCTCATTTGTTAGACTAAACATTAGCTTGTTAACAATACACAACTCAAAGAATAGACAGCAAAATATCTGTCCCTTCAAGGAGAACAAATTACATGGAGGACAGTTTCTGCATTTGAGAATCAATGGGAACTGATTTACAGGAACTGCAGTCTTGTTAAAGAGGAACTGCACTTTAGATAGTGACCAATCTGAGTGCCAGAAATTATCTCAGAAAGAAAAAGATATTTACTTCTACATTGCTATGGGCATACACCAAGGCTTTAGAATGATAAGTAAGATCAATTGAACAGTAAAATATGACAGATATCGTTAAAAATGTTCCTACTTTGCACTTGAAAAAAATACTTCAATATTTGCATCTTTATCATGGTTTTCCTTCTCTAACTATAGAGATTATAACCTCAAACAGCCATGCATTATGCAAATGAAATTTTCAGCTTTGTACTACAAAATGAGAAAAGAAAGTCTGTGAGATAACTTGAGTGTTGTCTTCTCTCATTGGTGGTGGTTACATATGATACTCATAAGCCCAGGAAGAAAATGAAAGGAAAAAGATCAGAATGGTATCGACTCCATTTTGCAAACTTGTTTGAGTGAATCTTGAAAGAAAACAGACATGCTACACTTCCAGATTGTGCATGAAGTTATGGATGCTTCCATAGTGATTTCTAGGATGATACTGTTCCTGCTTCTAAACAAGCAAGAATTGATGGTAACTTCTAAAAGTCTTTCAGCAGTGATTTTCATGATGAGTTGAGTGACGGAATACCTGAGTATGAACAAATACAACGAGGGCTAAAGAATCACACTTGTTCCCTAACAATAATAAGGCTTCTACCACATCATCTACTGATCTCCATACTCTCTATTTTTTTTCTGCTCTACACTTTTAGAAGTGCATATCTTCCAATGTATGCACTTCTCAGCTGTGCATGAGCAAGTCCATATGAGAACTATTAGCACTAAAGGAAGATGCACCTGCAAGTCCATTGTTTGCTTATCGATGTACTGGATAAAAAACCTGAAAGCATGAGAAAATACACAAGCACTTGAACAACACCAAGCCTATAATATTACATATACAGAAAAGCCCATCCTCTGAGCCTATTTGAGACTTTATAGTTTTCGTGGAAGCCATGACATTTATAATTTGTAAAGAAAATAATAATAAAAACAGTTCTTTGACCTATAATCCATTATAGACATCTATGCTTTCTAAATTTAACAATCATTGGCATAACAGTCATACAAAATCCTTGCCTCCCAGGCCTTACTTTGAGACACCTTTCTATCTTATTGCTAATAAACAACTCCTGTCAATAGCAATGAAGTTATATCTAAGAAGCATCTTTCTTTGCCTCCCTGCATGTTCCAGTTAGTTTGTAACATATCTAGAATTTTCTCAGTCAACATCTTTCTTAGAGGAGAGAGTAATTGCACCATAAACAGTATTTTGACGTTAAGGTTTGATGGTTTGTGGGGTTTGGGTTTTTTTTTTTGCAGTTTAAAGACTCTGCTCCTCTCTTTATCCACTGAAGCAGCAGGGGCAGCTTTTCCACAGTGTTTCACAAACATCTCTTAATCCTGACTGGAGGAATCATATCTTTGCTTTTGTGTTTTTTTCATCTCTGGTCTCCCTGCTAAGGTTACCAGTGGAGATACTTCCACAGTAAAACGTATGTACAGATTACTCACTGACGTATATACATGTGCACCCTGTGCAGATGGAAGGGAGGGGCTGTGACAAGACCCTGCTTGGAAACTCTGTACCAGGAGGGGGTATAGCCAAGCCATGAGCTCTTGCTGAGTCTCATGTTGGTGTAAATCTGTTTCTCCAAGTACCACCTACTCATTCCTACTGATTTTTATAAACTGCAAGTATACTAACTTACATCCTTCCTGCTTACGAAAAGACTTAAATGCTTTGCTGATCACAAGCCTTTCTTTATTCAAAGATCAAGTTTGGTACAGGCAACATTCCATTTATTTCCCCTTCTGTATCATGTCAAGGTATCTACAATGCACATGTGTGTTAAAAGCAACAAATAAAATATTTTCTCCGTTCATTCACCCAGTTCTTAGTGCTGTTGCTAAATGTGGTATGTGTATTGTTACAGTCATTTCTCCAGGATAAACTGTTTCACAATGAGCACAGTCGTCTCAGAAACAAAACTGTACTGCCGCTGGGTTGGATGACTTAAGTTGATACAGAAATTGATGACCAATTTGTACAAAACAAATCAAATGGATGAATGATTCATAAGATGAATGATGAAAGCTTAGCTAGGATGAACTTAACTAATGTCACATTTCTTTTAGGTCTCTCTTTTCAGTTTGGGCACCACACTGAACACAACTAACAACGTCTTCCTTTTTTTTCCCCCCTCTAACTGATTAATGTTTGCTCACAGGAGCTTGATTACTGTATTACAAGTCACAAATTTGCAAGATTAAAAAGGTCTGTTGAATTAATTAGCTGCAAATCAACCTAAGCAAAGCTTGACAAGTTCCAAGCTGTTCCAATAAAATAAAAAAGGGGGAATCGATAGCCGCCACAAATGCATGACAATATGCTGGCACTTTGCAAATATAAATAGTGGCAGCTGCCCTCTCTGCTGACAAAGGAAGATTCTTCATTGTCCATACAGTGCTCTCTAAAGGCTAAATCCTGCCGAGATCGACGTGGCAATCTCGCTAATGGCTAAAGTGTTCTCAGTGAAATATCTCCTGTGGGCCAGCCTGATAACCCTGGGGGAACTGGAGGTGGAAATAAGCTGCCTACTTTGTTTTCTCTTTTGGCTAGAACGAATGGCCACGGTGCCAGTGCCGGTACCAACCACAGCATGTGCGGATGCTTCCCAGCAGGAAGGCTATGTGTGCCCCAAAATGGAAATGCAGGGAATAGAGTTGAAAGACATTAGTGACTACTTTTGAACTGTCCCTCTGTAGCTGCTGCCATTGTCTGACTCAGTCACTATGACCATTTTAGGTCTCTGTCCACAAATCAGATCCTGTTGGAAAGTTACTGTATTTTTCAAATGTTAGCCTTAAATGCTGAGTGGTGACTCAGCCCAGGAACTCAAGATGTAGTTGAACTTGAGTGCAGCAAGTGCCTTCACTGGCTGGTGATGTTTTCCTCAGCTTCAGAAAATTTTAAATGTATCCTTATCAAACATTGTCTAAGGAAAAAATCTGGGATACACAGCTAATAATGCAGAACACATACCAAAAAAAAAGCACATCAGTAATTATAATTTCAGATTTGTAAGCTCCTGTGTATGCATGGAACATTTAAATTGCCAGGGGTATTATTTTCAAACACACGCATTTGAAACATCTTCAGCACATAATCCATGAACTAGCAAATCTTTCCTTCTGACAGCAGCTTCATATGTGGTGGATAACAAACACACTTTAGTGTTCTTCAGCCTAAATTCAAGTGAATTATCCTAATGATTGCCAGTTATTGTCTTCACGAATCAATAACTGATAGAGAATCAAAGACAATCAATATTAAATGAAATAGAGGTTTAATTGATTCCTATGCCATGTTGCCTATATGAGATTCTTTTCCTTGATAAACTAAATGTGATAAATCCTTATTTATTTTGTACATTTCCCCCTACTCTGTTATCTTACCAAAATATTTAAGATGATGAAATGTAGCTTTAGACATGTTTCCTCCACAACTTTTCATTAAAGAACTGGCATAACATATCACAATGCTATCTCCAATAGTGTCTGTAATGCATTTTCTAGTAATGCTCTTTCCTTTTTGCAGTTATCACTTAATTACCCTAGATGACAATGCTCCTGATGCTTTTTTTTTTTTTTTTTTTTCTTTTCAGGGTCAAAATTTAAATGAATGATAAGACTGAATCCTAATAGAATCTCAGGACTCATTGTCACGTTTTTACACACACACACACACACACACACACAAACACACATATATATATATATACACACACGTATATATATTCTAGATATGCATTTGATACTGTAAATTTGCTGCCAAATATGAGGCATGAGCCTACTATTTTTATTATGAGAAAAGCAAATCGTTTCACAGAGAGTACTCTTTATAAGATGCTCCTCACTGTAGTGACTGAACTTCTTGTATTCACCATAAACTGACCAATCTGCACACAGTTGTGATTCAGATGCACTGTCCAGAGAAATCATGTCTGCTCCATGACAGCGCAGAGCCTGTTTGCCCTGTGGTCTGCTCAAATCAATCCTTGTTTGGCAAAAGAACTGGGACTGCAAAGAGAGTGCACCAGGGGCTGAGGAAACTATGGATAAGCCTCATTGTGTAGCTCTTGTGGACACACAGATTCTGCCTGAGCTGCAACGAGAAACCAGGTGAACGTGGCTGGAGTAGCACATACAGTGCATTAACAGACCTGATTCAAGGCAGCGTGAGAGATTTAGGCTTGTCACAGTGCTAACCATGTTCATACAGCTTTTGGTCAGGCTGGAAGGTGAGCAGAGTGATTTTGCATCTGCCCCAAATTTTTTCTGTAGACATTATTCTGGCTGGACGCAGGCAATGGCATTGAACGTGCACAACAACTTCAAAGTCCTCAACACTAAGTGGACTGAATACATCAAAATACTAGGTATGTCTACCTTGCACAGCATAACCTTTACATTTTCAACAAAAAGGAAGAACAGTCTCAAAATAAGAGAAAGGGAGCATGACCTTCTCCGAGGCAGCATGCAGCCCTCTAGCCTTTTTCTGAGAGATAGCAGCTAGAGACGTGTACCATTGCTAGCTGAAGAGATAACCAACCCTTTGGTTGCTGTTTAATGCAAATCTACTGCTGGAAAAGCAGGCATGAGTATTTCTGTGCAAAGCTCCATCTGATGGCATCCTGGAGGGCCCACGTCCTTCAGGTAGAATCAGCAGAAGAATACCTGATCAGAGTATCCTGGCCTGCTTCTGTGGGAGGCAGGAGCTGAGCTACTCTATGCTGTGAAAACTGAGGTTTTTCTGACTAAGTCCAGGAGCCAAAGTTTAGATGTCTAGTCTTGCATAAAGAGTTCAGGAGCTCCTGGTGAGTGAGGTTTGTAGGATCATAGTATTAGCCTGAGGCGCCTGATGTGCCTGTGCTGACCTCTGTGTGTGCACTGTAGCATGCCAAGTACCTGGTCTCTGTGGGTTGTGGCTTTCATCCAGGCCATGCACATGATTCTCCTCTCTATGGGCTCTTTGGTGCATGAGGTGGGGGAGAGAGTGCTGGACTATGACCAGGCCTTGCCCTGAGTGGACTCATAGCACCCAAACACAGCCTACATCTTCCCTTAGCACTTCGTTACGTCTCCAAAAGCTTTTCCAGACATTCATCTAGCAGCCTTTTTACCTCAAGGAAATCACTTATCGGTGATATTCTGTTCTGCAGTTCCTTCTACACACTAGGGGGCCAACTGGACACACCTATTTCACAGTAGAAAGGCTTTTGTGAGATTTAGCTCACTGCAAAAGAATCCCAAACCCAATGCTTTATTAAAAGGATGTGGACTTTCCTGCGGCAGAACGGGTCTTGTGTAGAAAAGCTGCTAGTGTGCCTAGGGCTACAGCATGCCCAGAAGTAAGATCCAGAAGCAATTGCTTCCAAAGAAATCTGAATTAATAGGCTGAGGTCTACAGACACAGAAAATGTTTGTATCAATAGCAGTCATGTCTTTCTTCCTCGGAATGTAGTATCTAGTTACATTGACAAATCTGTCATGTTTTATCCCAGCCACTCCTGGGAATGAGATTTTTGGTTACACTTTAAGTTTCTTGGCTGATTTTGCTTTACAATGCCTTGCATGTAACAATTCAGATTTGACCTTTCCATTAGTTAGCCACTTACTTATCTCACAAATTCTTGTAAATCTCTATTAATGAATACAGCACCTATAACTCTGTTATTACACACAAGCTTCTCCCTTACCTTTTTAGCTCACGCAACAAATCCCATAAATGTGCTGAAGAGGATTTTTTTGCCCTGTATCTTGTATATCTGTCCTCTATGCTTCAGGATTCAGAGTAGGCACATGGCTTACTAGTGAGTTTAAAAAGCTAAGCATTTAGAACAAAACTTAAATACAGAAGACAAGCTTACATGTTTAGAATGAGTTCTGTTTAATGAATGCACTGGCTTTTCGTTAGGATCACTGCATATTACTGGTTTCAGAGACATATTTCAAAGTCTCCTTAAAAGGATCACAAAACGGCAACTTGATCAAAATGGGTATATCCTTAAATGTTGGAACTAAAAAGGAAAGAAGACAAAATGCTTCAATTAATTCTGTTAGCACTAGGTTTAGAATATGTATTTCTGTTTGAGTCAAGAGACATTCAGGCTCTTTGGTATGAAGCAAGTCCCACAGCTGACTTCAGTGAGGAGCTAGGAGGTGAAGACTTTCACTACCATGGTCTGAATTCACGCAGTTATCACTCAAGGCCAGAAGCCTGATTTTCTTATATTTCTACCTGCGTAACTGTGAAGAAATCCCACCAAAAACCTGAAGAGAGGTCACTATGGTAAACAAAAATGGTCCTAGGGGACTCCTCGTGTATTAAAAAGGTTTGTAAATAAATGATCTGTAGATCAGTGACACCATTCCCCTACCCTTGCATGAGCATGGCTTTACAAGGTAATATCCATTTCTCCTGTAATGAAATCTGCTCATACTAGATGTGAAAAACCATTTCAGAAGCAGATCCCTCAGTAATTTTCAACCAAGTTGAAAAGATGATGGAATTTGATTTAAAAAGTCACCATATATGAATTGCAGGAATCTGTTGGGGTTTTTTTTTAAATTCCCAGACTTAAAAGAATCTGTTCTTATTTTGCATTTTATCAGTTTTATCAGAATAAAGAGGAATGGATTTGATGTTATAATTGAGAGATCTGGTTCTCTAAACAATCAAGGGAGTATTTAATAGCATAATGTTTCTGAAATTTAAATGGCTGTTTGCCACTTTCTCTGTTTGGCTTTCCGCTGAGAGCACGGGCTTCATGTGAGCTAGTCAAATTGCTACATTTATTAAAATTAAATGGCTTATTGTGTATTCAGACAATTCTTCATTGTTATACTACAAAGTTATTAATTATGGTGTTGGGCTTCTAAATTCATGGACACGTGATTATTTTCACCACATACTTCTTGCAGGGACTCAACTCAAATAAGCTGGTTTAGATGGATGCACAAATGTAATTTACTCTGCTTCCCACCATGCACAGAAGCAAGAGAGGCAGCAGTAGGGCTCCAGCAACCTGCTGAAGTCTTTTCCTTGGCATTGTGCACCAGTGCAGGGGGTGCAGAGTAAATCACAGCATCTCAGTAGCTCCGGCTTGCAAGGAATGAAGAAGAGCAGCAGCTCTGGGAGCTGAATCCCTGTTAGAGCCAACTGAAAGTCAGTACAGTGTCACTTTTAAGGCTCTTAAGGAGTTGTATGATCAAATCACAAGTGCTTCAAAATTGTTTAATTTGGCTTCTAAGAAAAGCAACAGGCTAGTTGTGAATATTTGCTGGCCAATAGAAAGTAAATTGATATGTTACGTGATTGGGAGTCCCTTTCCAAATAAAGCAGCACTCTTGCTTTTAGCACAGTTCATGAATCGTGCTTCTGGGGACATAATGATATATTGACTAGACTATCATATGGTTTAAACAAATCTGGGTTTAATAGCTATTCACACATATTAATTTAATTTACCTTCTCTGCTTAAAAGTTTCCAAAATCATGCAGCTGAAGCCTGGCATTTAATTTAGGAAGGAAAATTTTCTCCAATGTTACAGAAATTAATCATTAGAAAATTTGTTGATTTGCCAATGAAAACATTGCTTACATGCCATCAAGCCCATAAAATTCAAGCTCAGAAGCAGTGTTCTAGCACAAGAAGCATATTTAATGGACACAAACAAAAATAAATATGAGTTTCTTTCATTATTAAATCTGCAGGAAAAAAGTATTGCACATTTTTTAAAGATTATCCTGTTCTAGAACAAATAATTTTCCTTTAAAATAAGACAAAATGTTTATCTTACACTTTCTTATATGTTTTCTGAATGAAGATGGGTATGAATTTTCTCTCCTTTATCTAATTAGAGTGGTGAATATTACTTAAATTGTCTTGTCTATAACATACAAATCCACAACTCTCAAAATTCTAGGACCAAGTCTTTAACCATGTAAATTACCATGAAAACTGCTGGCAAATTTGTTTGGATCATTACAACAATACTTTCACAATTCTTACTTCTAACAAAGAGATGTGAATGCTTTTCTTTACCAGAATTATGAACTTTTTTATTTTCCTGTCCTCTGGAGTGAAATTTAAAGGATCTGATTTTTGTCATTATTTCAAAAGCAGATGATTTATTTTTGTTTACAATTCTTTTTTTTTTTTTTGCTATTGCTCTCTTAATTGAACTTTATTGATTTTAAAACTGTCCATGATAAAAAGAACAGTGCATATTGATTATTGTCTGTCCATAAGGCCATCATGGAATTTCAACATGAGCTATCTTTAATCTTGACAATTCCTATTAAAAATTCTTACAGCTTTTAATACAACTATTCACAGCAAAGGAAATTAAGAAAATGCCCATGTGGTCATCTGAGCGTTAAAGATTTCAGTGCCCACCTTATTCTCAGTACAAGTATCGCTGATGTTAACAAAGGTGACAAGAGCAAGATTTCGGAGAGCAAATTTTGACTCAGCGTAAAATGACTTCTCTCTTGAGGGGACCACCTGAAACAGCCATATTGAATTCTGAAGAGAAGGTGTGTATGCGTACTGCGAGGTATGCTGCTGTGCACTCAGGCTCTGCAGTAGCTTGCTTAAGATAAATATTTCTACAAACATTATAAAAAAAAAATTAAATGTTGGGAGAGTAATGAAAGTAAATGCTAGATATAAAAAATCACATGGATAAACAACACTTCTGTGTCCTTCCTTCCAAAACAAACAAGAACAAATCAAACAAACTCACCCCAAACCTTCTTCAGAAACATTGCAACTCAGGCACTGGTCCAGACAGTTTAAGTTCTGACTTGAAGTTCAGCATGAAGCCATGTTTCTTCAGTTCTTTAAGCCATGACCAAAGGGCTCACAGCTCCAAGGAAGAGCAACACCGGAAGAAAGAGACATCAGAAGAAAAGCCTTGCTGACACCTGCAATGCTGCCTCTATCCCCAGGAGATGCTGGAGGGAGGCAAGAGCTTGAGCTGCTCACTGTGCCTCACTCATGATGTGAAAGCAGCAGCAAACACATTGAACTGTTTCTAAAAGAAACATTCACATCTTGGCTTACAAAGCTTAACATTGGCCTTGTTTGGAAAGATAAACAGCAATTTTCTTATGCGAGCTAGAGTTTGATTCTGGAGTGAAGGCTCGACTGAATTTAATGGGACAAAGGACTTGTTCCAAAAGTTTTTTTTTTTTTTTTGGCAGTTCTTGCAGTGCTAAATCTTCTGACAAAAGATGAGTGTTTTTCTCTCGATAATTAGCTATATCTCCATGGAGGGAAGGGTAATCGCTTTGTAAAAAGCTTCAGGTTTGGGCTATCAAAGAATTATTTTATTTAAAAATTTATTATAGAGGCAGCTGGCTACTGCTTAATTTGAAAAGGCCTAAGAAACCCTTGAAGCGTAGGTGTTTTCTGATCTGTGTAAAGTCCCCTGTGCCTTGCAGATTCCTGCACTTTCACAGACCTTTTTTTTTTTGAGGAACTCACCCCAGCAAAGAACAACAGGTATTGAACATTTCGCTAATAAAAAAAGTCAACATTAAAAATGGCTAATTGAACATATACAAATAAACATAGGCTGTGCAACCTCATCCATTTCATAGTAAAAATATTAATAATAGGAAAGACTGAAATTTACCCAGCAGCATATACAGCAGTGATCTTACTGGATATACCTGACAGCAAAGATTACAATACCAAACATCAGATCTTCTCCATCCTGACAAGCCCATTTACAACAGTAGCTCTTCAGTTCTGCTTCACTCTCCTAAAATGGATGGAAATCGTTACAGCAAATTGTTCCTTATGGAATCGCTTTGTGTCTTTACAAGCCACTTAGGTTTGAAGCAGGATCCACGGTTTATAGAGTATTCTAAAAGTACCCGTGTAGGCTTTCATATGGCATTATGCTGCAAAACAAATCCATAATGTGAGGAAACCAGGTTCATATCAACCTGCAGAAGCCAGTTGATAAAATTCATGGACTGATTCTTAAAATCTAAGCTATAAAGAGAATGAAATGTATTAAAAGATTAGAGGCTTATAAAAAGTAACCCTTTTATACCATATTTTTACTTTACAAAAATATTGAAATAATTCATGAGTTTTTCACTCTGCACCAGCTTTAAAAAAAATACTATCAAATTTTGACTTGCACCTTTAATGCATCTGAAAGCACCATCAGGGGATACCTTTAAAGGAGGATATCATTGACTAGATTTAGGGAAGTATTTAAAACCCAAAAGCTTGCAGCAAAAGCACTTTATTACAAGAGACTCAATGTAATTTTTAGACCTATCTGGACACAAGTCTTGAACAGGCAGAAGAGGGTCTTCCACATAACTTGCTTATACTATACTTCGGTGAATATACTTACTAAGAAGTGGCTGAAAGCCTTTAAAAGACATCACTTTCACCTTGGGCGGGAAAAATCAGAACTGTCTCTACAAGTTGAGAACTTGATTGGTCTTTCCTGTTTCTTTTTCTGGTAGCGCTTGTGCCACTTGTCTGTCCCTCAGGCAGTATCAACCTTGCAGTTATACATGTTTGGCACTAGAAGGGTATGGCATGTCACAGTCTCTTGTCACCCCTGCATACATTCACACACTGAATCATGCATTCTCAGTCCCGAAATGGAGAAGTTTCAGTGTGTTCATCTCATTGTAGTTTCTTCTGAAATATTTGAATTGGGTCCTCCAAAAAGCCTAGAATATGAACACTATACTTCCCTGTTCCTTTACATATATATATATATATATTATTTTTTTTTTGCAAATTGAACACTGGATCATGATTATCATTTAATTTACATCACTACGTGCTAGAGCTCCTTATATCTCCTGAAAATGAGAAGTGAGCTGCATAGGATTTCTGTTGAAAGTGGCACGAAAAACTTAAACTGCATTTAAAAAGACTTGAAGTTCCACAGAAAACAAACAGTTCTGGTAGTATTAATGTTTATGACCTAATTAATCAGAATTCAGCTTCTTTTCCATTGACAGCCTTACAAATATGATGATGTAGCCTTCTAATTGAGAATTATTTTGCAAACCTATTCTAACCTGAATGGTTGATTTATAGGTGTGTTGAAGATTACTATGCTCCTATTTTTTTTCCCCAGAAAAGAGTTTTCATAACAGCAACACTGTGTGCTACAGATCTGTTACATTTTTTTAAAGGTTTTGTTTGCTTGTTTTTGCTATTAATTATGCAAATATCAATCATTCATTTATAAAACAAAATGTACTACTGGCTCAAGTTGAAAGCTCTGGTCAGAGCCTTCCTATTGGTTTGATTTTAAGTACTGTGCAGTCCAAGTTTCATAGCAGCAAGGAGTTGTGGGTAAGTTTCCTCAGCTGAAGTAACTGATCTGCATGAGTGGGTCAGGGTTTGATGTTTTTTGAGGCTTTCAGGTGATGTTGCTGTATCAGTGTCTTGCAGACAGACTGCACACAGTGGATCAAATGATAATCATGATGATAGCCAGACTAAGAACACTACAGCTTGCTGCTCTACCTGTAGTGCACATTTTAGTTATTCCTACAGCCCTACTATCAACACTTAACTTGGACTGTAATGTCAGAGCTTCTTCAAGCAGTGTTTTTGTTCTGTTTATAATGTGGTTTCATATTCCAGGCGCTCCTGGATAAGGGCATCATCTTTATATTGTAGCCGTGGAGGAGCAGGGGAACATTCAAATGCTAAGATCGCCTTCCTCAGGCTCCTGTCCAACACGTGTCTCTCCCACGCTGGGTACCTGTTCCTGAACAGATCGATTTTAATGACTGACTCCTCAATCCTTGGTGGCCGGGATGAAGGTGTGGATGGTGCAGTGGGTCTCACCTGAAACACAGGCACACACCCATCCCTCTCTGCAAATTTTTGATCCCGCTCGCTTGTGACACTCCGGTTGTTGGAGATGGACCGTAGAGTGTTTGTTGCCACTTCTGAGGGTAGGGTGAAGGTAGTGGCAGGGTCCTCACAAGCACAGCTTGGTGATTGCCCAAACCTTGGTCCGTTGGGGTGAAAGAAGGCATAGTACATTAACATAAAAACAATGCCTGTTAAAAAGCTGCTGAACACTACACATAGTGCTGGTATGGCAAATGCATCAGAGATTGGTGGGGCCTTGTACAGATACCAGAGAGCACTCAAGGCAGTGTTTTCTAAAAGGATCACAAAATAGTAAATGAAGAGCCTACAGCGTGTCCTTCCTTCCTTGACATTGAACCAGCTGAAGATATAGATTATCCCAACGACCATGTCAAAAACTATCTCCTCCCACTTAGTGATGCAAAACTCCGTCTCGCAGTGGACAATCCAGAAGGTCATGATGCACCAGTGCAGCACGATGAAGATCCCAAAGTACAGCTGGAAAACTGAGGCAAACAGGGCAAAAGTAATAACCCTTGCTGCAATCGTGAAGAAATGCCAGCAAAACTGGATTATAACAGCCATGTAACTGATGGGTTTCTTGTCATCACGGGAGTCACGGAGGGCCTTTTGGTAGGAAGCCAAAGCCCAAGCCAGCGATACGAGAGACGCTGCAGCAGTAAGACCTAGAAGAAAACAAGAGATGCCGTTAAGGTGTAATCAGTGTATCAGTACTTAGTTGAAACTGGTGAGATCCTTGCTGCTTTAAATGTGCACTTCACCCACCCGCACCGTAAAATCTCTTATATAAGTCTCCTGTAGCTCAGCCAGCACTGAGAAATGGACCTCTGCTGCTTTTTTCCACTTATAGGCACACTGGAATATTGGAAACACACGAACAAGGCTGGGCAGCAAACCATGCTCTGAAACACTTCTATAGGAATTTTATGTTTGAAGCATTAATTCATTCACAACTTTGAGGGATCCGGGAATGGATGTCTCTGTCAGTTGTGAGATTTAACAGGACCCACTGTAGCTACTGCTTTAAGGAAAGAACACGAATTTTCCAATTCTGCTACATCATTGAAGAAGACTAACATAAGGCAATCAAGTCTTTCTAATTAAAACACTGGCATCATATACATATAAACTACATCAATAACATTGTAAGCATAAATCTACATTTTAAAAATATATTTATGTAACTCTTTGTTACATCAAAGTTTAAGCTAACTGTCACTCTTGCTGGGCGAAAAATATTTCCTGTTTTGACATTTCTGCCACTTTTAAACAGAACTTTAACATGCAGAATATGCCAACACTTTATTATCTTACAAATGGAAATGACATTAATTTTAGAAC
This sequence comes from Urocolius indicus, assembly GCA_013401255.1. NCBI lineage: Eukaryota > Metazoa > Chordata > Aves > Coliiformes > Coliidae > Urocolius > Urocolius indicus. The sequence continues at coordinate 64,863 of WBNH01010828.1, read as the reverse complement.
TGTTGGAATTTTCTATCAAATTAAAATTTTGAGTATAGATGGTCCTAAAGTGGGGACTTATGACTTAATGTTCATAAAACCATTTTGTCTCCCATATACCACAGAGCTGCCTATTTATAAGGCCCTGAACTACGTTTCTAGAAAATGTCAAACATTTTTCACAAAAATAATTCCATATATTTTTCTTTCACGAGATTTTAAAACATTCTTTTTGTGAAACCAATTCCTGTGAAAATACAAAAATAGTAAAACTTCTCTATGATTATTTTGAATTTGTATTTTTTTTTTCCTGAGATGAGTCAGATTGTTGTTGGCAGGTAATTTTTAAAAAAAGTTGCTTTGCAACTGAATTTACTTTTTAAACTAATCTGTTACTTCCATAGACTACCAGGAAAATACCTTACACTCACATTTAAGAAGTGATATAGTTCAGCATAGTTACTCAAATGCTCAACACTTAAATAGCATTCTGTTAGAAATTAATGATAATTCTTCTCTACTAGAAGATTAATTTTTATTTGCATATGACTTTTTTCAAGCTGCTTTGGATGGATATGGAAATTCAAATGGCTTGCAAAGCCCATTCCTTTTATGTGTATTTACTATTTAAATGAAATTTCAACAAATATGTTGTATATGGAAGAAAAATGTATCAAACATTTTATATTTTAAACAGGTTTACTACCAAATCAAAATTATATATACAGTTAATGAATTAATTCAAAAGCCTCTGCCTCTCAGGATGAGAATTTATTCAGAGATCACGTAAAGATAATGGTGCTTCAGTTTACTCTATTTCTAAGCAGCTCCTTAACTTTGAACTGATTACTGAGTTGAATCAAACTGCAATGAAGAAAACATTAATTTTGTCTGCTGTTAAAAGTTGTTTAATCGTTTCAACAACCTTTGGTTCTGGATGCATAGACTATATTTCCTCCATTCAATGACTTGCTTTAGAAAATAAACAACAAGAATATACTACAATTACCATAAATTTTACGCTTTTTTTTTGTTAATACAGAGAAGGAAGTTTAAGCATAAATACACGTTGTTATTCACATTTGGAAAATAAGTTTATTTTAAACCAGAAAAATGTGGGTTGTGGATATAATACCAGATTCAGAAAGGAGAAAAAATCTATTTAAGCAATCCACCTGGCTTAACACAATAAGATTGTGCTCAGTAAGCAGTACAGATAGATGCATTATTTTCAGGAGGGACTGTGTTTGCCAGTGTTTCTCTCTCAGTCACTGTCATGGTTTGACATGACAGCCTTTTCTGGTAAGGGGAAAGGGGCTGTAAACATGGCTCCTGTAAGAAGTTGTTTGCAACTCTCCCCAGCTCTGAGCCAGACCCACTTCAGGGGCTGAGCCAATTAGACGCCTCCACGATCACTTTTTAAGATGAAACCGGAAGAGGAGGTGGCTTTCCTTCATCTTTTTCCTGCTTCTTCCTTCTTCTATCTCTTCTTCCCCTTCTTCTTCTTCTGGCTGGTGGTGGTGCAAGGAGTAGGAACAGTGAGAGAAACAACCATGCAGACTCCAAAGGTCAGTGATGAAAGAGAGGAGGAGGTGTACCAGAGCAGAGACTCCCCTGCATTCTATGAAGAGAATTGGTGAAGCTGAGATTTATTTCCATGTCTTTAAGGACACGGCATCAGCGGCAGAGATTCATTTTGATAGGGCTGACCCCGAGCCAGGGACAGTGATTTTCTTCTTTAAAACTATGGCTGCAGCAGGCCGTGTCCCGGAGGAGAGACCCTATAACTGCAGAGACTACAACTGTGGCAAAGAATCCACACCAGACATATTCACCAAGGACTCTGTCCCAAGAGAGGGAACCCATGTCGGCAGAAGCCGCAGCTGCTGGGAGCAACCCACGCCAGAGAAGTTCGTTAAGGACTGTGTGCCGGGGGAGGAACCCCGTGTTGGAGCAGGGGAAGAATGCCAGGAGTCACCCTCCTCTGAGCAGACAGAAGCGGCAGAGCCCATCTGTGAGAGACTGACCACATCCTCCTTTCCTTGCCCCCCTGAGCCGTTGTGGGGGGAGGAGGTAGAGATATTGGGAGCAGTGAGCTGCGCCCAGGAAGAAAGGAGGGATGGGGGAGGGAGATCTTAAAGTGCTGGTTGTAATTTTCTCATCATCCTACTCCCCTTTTGCTTTTATTCCATTCTGTTTCTTGTAGAATAAACTTTCCTACTTTCCTCTCTAAGTCGAGTACTGGGGTTTGCTTTGCCTGGAACCGTAATTGGCAGTGAGCCCTCCCTGCCCTTGTCTTAATCCACAACAACCTCGCTTATCTTTTTACTCCCATTTCGCTGGGGCCTCCGCCATCCTAACGAGGGTGGAGGTGAATGGGGGCACCGAGCGAGGGACTGTCGTGGTGTTGCTGTGCTAGGTGGGCCAAACCACGACAGTCACCATCAGGGTGTTAATTATGTTGCAAACTCCCATGAATCCATGAATTTAAACCCCTTTGTTTAAAAAAAAAAAATCATCAGAAATATAGAACAAAGTTAGGATTCCAGGGAGAATTTTTAATAAAACACCATTTTTCTTCCTATGCAGATGCTTGGGTTACAAAACACCAACGTTACTTTTGGAATTCTCCTTCACGGAGAGAATAAACTATCAGCAAAGAAAACAGGATGAAGACAAGGTATAAATTGTTATTCTCATTTCTGATGTGCATATTTGCTTTTCACACTGGGTTGCTTTTCACTGACCATTATCTCTGGAGACAACGCTAACAGATGAAAATGCAAATTCTCCTTTTCCTGTAGGCATGTTTTAGGTATTGAAAAAACACCATTCATGTCCCTTACAAAATGAAAAGTTTGGAAAGGTAGATGAATAGGATAAAGGATAACAGGACCTTTCAATACAAATTAGACACTCTGAACAAGAGGTCAAAAATAGCATTCTCAGCATAAGAAGGAATAACGTGAGAGAGAAATTTGTATATATTTTTTGCAAATCTAACTTTAATTGACCACATACACTTCCCCAAGAGGTTTGAAGAGATATCATCAGTTTTGCATTAGGAAGCATAAAATCATTCAATAATGCACACCGAATGTTCCAAATAGAATGTTAAAAATTCATAGGGATTTCCAATGTTCTAATGCTAATTAATTCATAGTCATCGTCTGGGATGGGAAGAAGAAAATACAATAGCAGTGTAATTCTGTTGTTTAAATAGTCATTAATAGGGAAATGTCCTTTGCTTTTACAGAACAAACTCAGGGATACTGGCATAAAGGAGAGAAAAGGAGACAAGTGAATATACAAAAGGAAAGAACTGCCAGTTAAAGTATTACACATCTTCGTGTGCTATTTGCAATGGTGTTAGGGATATGGAATTAAGATAAGGCTAAATGATTCATGAGCACCATCCATTTTTCTTTGTTGAAGAGACTAAATACTAAAGAATTACTAAAAGTACAATTAATAATGAGAATAATAATTTCAAAGTGATGCAAATGGCAGTTTGCTAATAAATGTCACTATATAAATAATTCACTGGGAATGGTTAGATGTAAAGTGAATTTCTGTAGCACTGAATGGATAATTCATTAGTTATTAATGCATTTATTGAGTACATGTTCACATATATGTCTTTATGCCTGTTTCAAAAGAAGAACTACAATAATTTTCTATTACTATCAAAACAAAACTTTAAAGGCACTAGCACGGCACTAGATAAAAAAGGATGTCTTGTAGACCTAATGGAAGAGAGGTAATTTGCAACAACATAGATGTTTTAATTTCCACAGTCATGGAATCATAGAATCATAGAATTGTCTCAGTTGGAAAAGACCTTTAAGGTCATCAAGTCTAACCACTAACTTCACACTGCCAAGGCCATCACTAAACTAAACCATATCCCTCAGTTCTTTGTCTATGCATCTTTTGAATATCTCTAGGCATGGTGACTCCAACATCTCCCTGGGAAGCTCATTCTAATGCTTAATAACCCTCTCAGTGAAAAAGTTCTTCCTCGTGTGCAATCTAAACCTTGTCTGGTGCAACTTAAATCCATTTCCTTATGTTCTATCATTCATTACTGGGGAGAAGAGATCGATCTCCACCTCACTACAACTCCCTTTCAAGTAGCTGTAGAGAGTGATCATGTCTTGTCTCAGCCTCCTCTTCTCCAGGCTAAATATACCTAGCTCCCTCAGATGCTCCTTATAAGACTTGTTCTCCAGATTCTTCACCAGCTTTGTTGCTTGCCTCTGGACACACTCCAGCACTACAGTGTACTTCTTGCAGTGAGGGGTCCAAAACTAAACACGGTGTTTGAGGTGCGGCCTCACCAACACTGGGTACAAAGGGTAAATCAGCTTGGTCCTGCTGGTCACCCTATTCCTGATACAGGCCAGGATGCCATTGGCCTTCTTGGCCACCTGGGCACACTGCTGGCTCATGTTCAGCTGGCTGTGGATTAACACCCCCCGGTCCTTTTCTGCCAGACAGCTCTCAAGCCACTCTGTCCCAAGCCTATAAAATTGCATGGGGTTGTTACAACCCAAGTGCAGAGCCTGGAACTTGGCCTTATTGGAGGAAAGGCTTGCTTGCCATTCAGGAATGAAGAGGGAAGATTGGACTGTGATCTGTGGAACTACTGTTCATGAAGAACAAGAACCATCCCCTGCACTCTGTTCAGATGCCACAGAAGCTTTCTGGTGTATTTGACATTACATAATTATATATTATATGTAATATATTACATATATTACAGTTTGTATTTAGAGTCTTAATCCTGGAAATTAAGATTAATTAGCCATTTTAAGTGAATATATACTCAAGAAACTATATGCTCATCCATTACAGACTGTTAAAAGTCTAGGAAAGCAGGAATTCTGTAAAATGGCCTTGGGAAACATGAAAACATGTTTCTGTTTCTCCCTTTTATAAAGCTGAACCTTCAAATCTTTTTTTTTTTTTCTGCAGTATATGGTCTCTGAATTTTTGTGCTGAACAGAAAAGAAACGCAGGCTTTGCACACAAAAAAGATCACGTCACATATTATGTCAGACAAACGATGCTTTTGTTTGTTTCTAAAATGGACACATGAAAAACTCTGAATAGCAATTAGTGGGGAGTATACCTACCCACTTCCAGCCTTTATAGCTTAGCCTATTGCCAGTAGTCTCAACAGTGAGACTAGCCAATAACGCATTGTATTGTGAAAACTATCTGACAGAAACTAATTAGAATCTGCTTTGGGGTAAAAAGGCATATTAACCTCTTTCATTCTGTTAAAGGTTTGGATTACTTAATTATGTTATTTGTATAAAGGAATGACAATTTTGTAATTACAGATGAGTTTCCAGTGTCCTTGGGGTAGTGTATTTCTTGCCTCAAACCAAAGAACAGAATTGCCTTGACTGAATTTAAAATTTAACTTCTTTCCCTGGAAATAATTCATTTCTCCATATAAGAGAGATGCTCCTATATTTTACAGAGAGTGGTGTATTTGTACTGGTACTTTAAATACAATACATATTGCACTGCAAGGAGCTAGAGGTCACTAAAGACAAAATACATGAACATGATTTTCAGAAGTGAAAGAAAACGTATGAGGGAAAAGAGAATGTATACAGAGATGGATACATTCATGAATGTAATATTATTTCAGGGAATCAAGTTCAAATAGCTACAAGAGAGCCAACAAAGTTCTCCTCAATGGTGTTAGTGAGAAATCTGACTAAAACATTTCACTCATGAGTAATCCAAATAGAACTACTCACAACAGATAAAGGGGTTTCCATCTCTGTTTGGCAATCCAAAACTTACTTGTATCCTGCTGATACCTCTGCCATTGCATTATGGTTCTCCCCATCTATTTGAGGGAAAGCTATTCAATGTCTAAGCAACATAAATGATATACTAGTTTGTATTTTTTTCCCAAACCACAATATAATCTTTAGACTGGAGAGGAGTTGAAAAAGATGTGGACCTCATTCTCACACTAATTTTATCTTACTCCTGATGTGTACTTGAATGAGTAAAGGCATATTCAGGTCCATAAATCCTCTTCAGAATAAGTACAGAACTGGTCATCTGGAAACTCTACAAATGAATGAACTGATCAGAGAAAGTATTCTTTTACATTCAATTTGATTTCAGAAATCAAATTGCCACCAAGGTTTTTATCTCTGCTTCATCCTCCTTTTTAAACTTGTACTCATTTTAGCATTTTCAGGAGTAAATTTGTCTAAAAGCAGGAAAACGAAATGCAGCAGGATATCTGAGCAAGATAAGATTGTCTGGCATCCTGGACTATGAAATATTTTTTTAAGAAGATCTATTTTTACAAGCTTCTTAACCAGCTGGAGAAGTAACATTACATGTATCCAAGCTTCCAAGTGCTTCTCTGAACCAAAAGCTAGGATCTCTCATACTCATAGTCCCACTTCAGGCCTTAAGCCTGTAGGAAACAGTATATCCAATAAAAGACTCCACTAAGTCTTTTATTCCCGTACATTAATATGGCAATGTACATACCATATTTCCAGATGTGGTTTAGTGCACAGCACGCTTTGCATGCTGCAGGAGCAGGTTTTGATCACATCAGGGACCATGTGTCCAGGTTCTCAGTATGTGTTTCATGTTCATGGGTCACACTCCCTGACCAATACTGTGAGGAAATCTAAAGATGAACTTACCTTTTAATGCTTTGCTATTGTATAAAGGGACAACGATATAAACTCTTGTCCTCACCTAGGTTATTTCCTTCCCTGAATAGCCTGCTGGGGTAAGCTGTAGCACTGTACCAAAGTATCCATATTGGAATGCTTACAGCCTTAAGACCCTCTCATTAAGTTTCATAGTTAGGGACACTTCACACAGAAGGATCCTTCTTGACACAGTCTTTGCTGGCACATTTCTTTTTTCAGAATAGGGAAGCATCACTAATTTAATGTCTGTAGCCAGGTTCAATCCCCTAAAATATTCTGCATGCTGATCTTAATGTATCTTTCTGTACTCCAAGGTTTGCAGCTTTGTTGTCCATGGTCATTCTCTATAAGTATGTTGCCAAGATAATCCTATTACTTTCCCACCTCAGCAAGTTTGTCTTACAATAGCTGTCCTAAATCACAGTCAAAGGCTTTCTGTGCAACTGAAACAAGCTGCTTGAGGTCAGAGCGAACTTCTTTCTTAGGTGCAACTAGATCTGATCATGCCTAGATGGAAATGGCACCTTACTGAAACATTCTGTTTCTGTAGTTTCAGACTTAGGCTGTTTTAGGCTTTACTGCTACCCACAAACATGGGAGTGATGGTGTGTGAGAATTAGTCTCTAGTAGCTCATATTTACAGTGTTTGCCCCAGGCTGCATACACAACTGGTGATATTCACGTAAATATAGGTGGTTTCATCAGCTTGTCTGCCAACATTCGGCTTAACTTTCTCCCACAGCATACCAGAGTGCGTTAACACAGCATAAAGGATGATAGGAACTCCTCCTTGTTGAAATGTTTCTCAGATTTATGCCTGATATTACTTAAGTGTTACATAATGCTTAGAGAACATGCTAGCCTATACAGATTAATTTCAGTTGCTTTCTATAGACACTTTTGGTGAGAAAACTTTCAGCTGTTTCTTTAATTTGGCTCTCCATAACTACTTTGCCCTAGAAGTCTAGAAACATTACATGTATCAAATGTCACTTTCAACTTTACTCATTTTACTTACTCCTAATTTTTTTTCTAGCAGTGGTTTGGACTCTGGACCAGAGTCAACTGACAGAAGTTTGGCTTACTTAAGTGTCTTTAGCAGATTCTTAGGGTTTGTATCAGACACCTGCCTAATGAATTTGCTTTTGCTGCACTCCAAGTCTGTAGTGGTTTTGCCTGGGCCAGGTTTTTCAGTAGTGGGGTAGGGCTACAGGGGTGACTTCTTTAAACAAAAAGAGTTCCCAGAAGCTTCCTCTGTAGCTGACAGGGTTAGGGCCAGTCAATTTTTAGCTGGACCCTGCACATGACCCAGGCCTGGTCAATTAGTGATGGAGGTAACGCCTCTGTGAATAACATATTGGATAACATAACTTGTTGCACAGTTGCAAAACTGCAGCAGCAACAGGGAGAGAGAATGTGAAAACATGTCTGCAGACACCAAGGTCAGTGGAGAAGGAGGGGCAGGAGGGTGCTTAGGCATGGAAAAGGCTCCCCTGTGATATGTGGTGAAGACCATGGTGAAGCAGGTTGTCCCCCTGCAGTCCATGGAGGACCACCGGGAAGCAGAGACCCACTCTCAGCCCGTGGGGGAGGTGCTCACGCCGGAGCGGGTGGATGCCTGAGGGAGGCCGTGACTCCGTAAGAATTTAATCCTGGAGCAAGTTCCTGGCAGGACCTGGGAGTCCGTGGGGGAGGTGCCCACGCCGGAGCAGGTTTGCTGGCAGGACTTGTGATCCTGTGAGGGACTCAGGCTGGAACAATCTGTCCCTGAAGGACTGTTTCTCCCAGTGGATAATCCTCGCTGGGGCAGGATGTAAGGAGCTGCCTCCATGGGAGGTCCCATGCCAGAGCAGTTTGTGAGGAGCTGCAGCCCATGGGAAGATCCCACATTGGAGAAGTTCATGAGGGACTGTCTCCCATCAGGAGGGACCCCACAGTGTAACAGTGGGAAGTGTGAGGAGGCCTCCCCCTGAGAAGAAACAGTAGCAAGTCCATCTGTAACGAACTGACTGCAATCCCCATCCCCCATCCCCTGCACCGCTGGGGGGATAGGAAAGGGAGTCTCGGGAAGAAGAGGGGTGGGGGGAGGTGTTTTTAAGACAGTTTTATTTCTCATCTCCCTGCTCTTATTGAAACTTTAATAAATTGAACCTTTTTCTCCCTAAGTTGAGTCTGTTTTGCCTGTGACACTAATTGCTGAGTGATCTCTCCATCCTTAGCTCACAAGCCGTTTGTTATATTTCTCTCTCTCTCTCCTGTCTAGGTTAGGATGGGGTGCAATTTTATGACTGGGTGGACATCAGGCTAAAACACCACAAGGACATATCCACCTTAGCAAATACAACTGTCAGACATACTGTTAAGATGGCTCTGCTGAGTGGCAATCCTGGTCATAGCTTCACAGAGTTCTGTAGCTGAATGACAGTAACAATTTTACTTCAAGCTAAAATTAAGAACAATTTCCTTTTGCCTTTACTTCAAATCCATACTAAGTCTTTTACCCAAGTTTTGTTGTTAGTGTCTGAGGAGTTCTTTTGGAAACTATGAATAAAATCTACTGCAGATAAGATAAACTTGGCATGAAGGGACCACAAGAACCAAGAAAGTTGGACATCTCCTGTTGTTCAAGAGACCAGTCAGTAATTCAGGCCTTTCTTCCCAGACAGCTAATGATGAAAGAGTTTTGGAGCAAAACACCAAAAACTCTGCTGCCTTCTCATTAATTTGTAAAAGTAATTGACTCCTTAAGATACTTGAACTAAAATCACACTGCCAGAATATGCTAAGGCCAGCTACTGTCTGAATGGGCATTTTGCGCGATATCTTCTCATCCCTCATAGGTATATTTTCCTAATATTTGTTAGGTTCTTGTTCCACTAAAGACATGTTATATTTTTAACTTACAATCCAGGAGTCTTTGTTAGCCACTAATCAAGTCCAGTCCTTCACAGGCAATAACAACCATTGGGTACTCATGTACGTCAGGCAGTCTGTAAGCTGCCAGACTTGGCAAGACAGCATGAGATTGTTTAGCCTGTTAAGAAGCTAAGCTTAGACTTCTGTACTTTGACAGCTAGACTCCTTGTCTGTTAGGTAACTTGGTAACTTTATATTCCAGTGAAGTATGTGCAGCATAAACACATCCAGGCTCATTTCCATGATTTGTACATTTCCTCTTAGGTAAAAAGTGCTTTTGATGTCTTTAGGTTGCTGTAAGTAGCTTACTGAAATCAAGGGGTAATTTGGAGGCTGCAGCAACCCTAAGCAGAACGAACCTCCTGTCTTTAGCTCATGAGGAGGAACAACATCATGATAACATAACGTTAAGGTAAACATAGGGCACCATCTATGGGACAAGGCTTCGCTTGCACTGCTCGGCCCAACGCACTGCAAACAGGGACAGTTTTCACAAAGTCAACAGCAGAAGTAGTAGCACTTCTCCCTGCAGCCTAACAGGAGAAAGGGAAAAAGATGCAGTCTACTAGACACATAAAAAATCCTGTTAAAACACAAGTCTTAAGGAAACATCTTTCTGTCAATCTGCATTTCTGTGATTTTACCCTTCATATGCTTCTATGCAACTTGTGGACAGAGTTTCTCTTGGTATATTACACAGATTCAGAGGAATCATCCACAGATTTTCACTCCAGGGCTCCTAACTGAAGATCCTAAAGATCAACTGGAATTCTTTTTCTTGTTCTTAGTCTACAGCAGTGCATGAGCATAAATAGGGAGAAAGTTAGTATTAGCATTTGTTTCTTTTGCTAAATCACCATGGTCACCTGTCAGGACCACTGCAGGACACAAATGAGCCTGTCAGACAAGACAGTGCTGTCTCAGGGAAAATATATTTAAGAAAGGGAAAGTACACCTGATGGACAGAGGAGCAGGGGTAAAAAGAAAGGGAGAACAGCAGTGTAAGCATTAGGGTGAGAGAAGGAGGAGAAAGTGCAGAGGATCCTGGTGGACCAGGTATTTCTTGGCACCTATGAAGGACTATGACTGAGCAGATATCCACCTTGGATATTTCTTGATTGAAACTGCAGCCTGTGGAGAGCCCACACGGGAGCAGGTTTATCATGAAGGAACTGTCTCGTATGGGAGGGATCCTAAACTGGAGCAGAGGAACACCATTTCCCACAGCATCCTCCTGGAGAAACTGCCCATGGCTTGGATGCAGCTACTCTGAGATGAGTGGAAAACTGGCTGGATGGCCAGGCCCAGAGAATGGTGGTCAATGGAGTTAAATCCAGTTGGTGGCCGGTTACCAGTGGTGTTCCCCAGTACTCAGTGCTGGGGCCTGTTTTGTTTAACATCTTTATCAATGACCTGGATGAGGGGATTGAGTGCACCCTCAGTAAATTTGCCGATGACACCAAGCTGGGTGGATGTGTAGACCTGCTTGAGGACATGCATGGATAAAGCAACTATAAAACAAATTTTAAACATTTGAAGACAATTTTCCTGAATTGAGCTGCTGAAAGATACATATTCTTGCTGTTCACCAAGCTTTCTGATGTGTTTTCCACCAATATCCNAGGGAAAATATATTTAAGAAAGGGAAAGTACACCTGATGGACAGAGGAGCAGGGGTAAAAAGAAAGGGAGAACAGCAGTGTAAGCATTAGGGTGAGAGAAGGAGGAGAAAGTGCAGAGGATCCTGGTGGACCAGGTATTTCTTGGCACCTATGAAGGACTATGACTGAGCAGATATCCACCTTGGATATTTCTTGATTGAAACTGCAGCCTGTGGAGAGCCCACACGGGAGCAGGTTTATCATGAAGGAACTGTCTCGTATGGGAGGGATCCTAAACTGGAGCAGAGGAACACCATTTCCCACAGCATCCTCCTGGAGAAACTGCCCATGGCTTGGATGCAGCTACTCTGAGATGAGTGGAAAACTGGCTGGATGGCCAGGCCCAGAGAATGGTGGTCAATGGAGTTAAATCCAGTTGGTGGCCGGTTACCAGTGGTGTTCCCCAGTACTCAGTGCTGGGGCCTGTTTTGTTTAACATCTTTATCAATGACCTGGATGAGGGGATTGAGTGCACCCTCAGTAAATTTGCCGATGACACCAAGCTGGGTGGATGTGTAGACCTGCTTGAGGACATGCATGGATAAAGCAACTATAAAACAAATTTTAAACATTTGAAGACAATTTTCCTGAATTGAGCTGCTGAAAGATACATATTCTTGCTGTTCACCAAGCTTTCTGATGTGTTTTCCACCAATATCCTACAAGCAAAACAGTTTGAAATGACCATACTAGTTGCAATATAGTGGAATATGACAGAAATAGTATCTGGAAGATCCAAACTATCTTTTCTAAGTATTTTTTCAGGAGATACTGAATATTATGAAATACACACAGCTGTATCACACTGGCTGTAGAAATATCTGTTAAGGATTTGGAAGAGGAAGAGCTAAATCAATATTTCAAATACACCAGATTTATTTTTTTTAGATGTTGCACTTGTAGTGGCCAGCATCCGACACAGAAAAGATTAGAAGCCAAGGTATATTTTGTCATGACAAATATCTCAAATACCTTATGCTAAGTCTTATTATAAATCAATTGCATGTGACCAGATCATTGGCAACAAAACACTGACTCTATGCAGAAAGATAACATAGGGCTTTAAATCTCCCTGAGCCACAAGTTTAGGATTGGCTTTCAGTGGTTCACAGGATCAAATTTGCTTTCTGAAAGGGGATAAATTTCAGCATCATTAAGCAACTGATATTTCTCCCAATTGCACATTAAAGTCAGCCTGAAGTTAGTACCTTATTTGACACAATTTGTCTAAGAAATATTTTATAATGTAGCATTTTTCTGTGTTTGCCTTTTAAGCTTCTCTAAGCTTTTCATCTCTGAAAAGATGCTGAGGATAATGTCTGATGTGGTGCTTTGGGACAAAAGGCAATTAGTATCACTCTGAAAAGGAAATCGATTTAGCAGTTGTACAATCCCTCTCAGCAGAAGGAAAACTGGAGCTGTTAGCTTTGTCTGGCACATGATGCTATTTAAGTTTCCTTTGGATCAAACAGAAATAATATAGTTCTCACTCTTTGTTATGTTGAAAAACCTTAAATACATTTTCACAGCAATTCATTAAATAGACTTTTTTTGTGTGTTAGTGGAAAAGCAATCACTAACCTGTCTTCCTTTTCAAAAGAAAAATCCATATTTTCACCCACTGTGCAGATAATGTAAATTGAAGAAAAGACTAAGAAACTCATTTGAAAAATATTCTGGGGAGTCTGGAGATTAATTTTGTTTCTAGTTTATGCCCAACTTTGGATTATTTTAGATCTCTTATATATTTGTCTTCAATATTAGTTACAAACCTACTAGTCATCACTAAGGAAGCTCTACAGCTCTGTATCTACCTATATCTGATATAGCTAGACTATGTCCACCTGATATATGTAGTTATCTGTGTACATTGCACATTTTGTATGTATGGTAAATTTAGATTTCTATACTATATATAGAAAAACTTGGCACAATTTGAAGATGCCAAGCAAAACAACGACTCAACATTTCCACTGAAAAGGTTTTCCAATATTTATCTGTGGTTCGTGCCAAAAAAAATCCCCAAAACAACAAACTGCTCTGTGGCAAGATTAAATGAAACTAATTTCAATTTCAGGCACTTGTCTAGAAGACTGAGAAAGCTTCCCTGGCTCCTGCTGCCAAGTTTTTTTTTTTCATGTACAAGCACTCAGAGTGATTGCATTACTTCTTCAACCTTTTTCCAATATTCTAGGCTGATCAGTTTCTTAAAGAATTATATCCCAATGGTTGATCAATGGTCTTTGAATTTGGGTGACTTTGTTCCCTTCCTTTGAATTTCCTTCAGTAGATCCATCCCCCACGAGGTGCAAGTCACAGAGCAAGGCTTTTAACTGTGATCTTCTTGGTTGTGTCCACAATGGCATGAGCACTTCAATGTGTCTACTGTGTATCTTCTCCTATACTCGTGGATCAAAAGCCACCACTTGACAGTGAGATCTCTCAAAAAAATCACTTATCTCTGCTGACTGCTATGTTGTCTTCTGAATTACTGTTTTTTTAAGACACAGATTTTCTCATCCTATAGGTATAGGATGTATTTCTGACTGTCACATACACTTTACTCTATTAAAATTCAATTAGTTGAATGTCAATTTTTTGACCAAATGTTTCAGATCAACTTATGATGACAGCTGTCCTATGCACTATTAACTACCCTTACAGCTCTGTGCAAAGCCTGGAAAAACTTAACCAACCACTGGAAATGCAGTCAGCACGTATTATATATCATATGACTATCAACCAAGATGAGAACAAGGATGGGTATTTGGTAGGTGCTGCTAAGCATGAGCCTCACTCATTCTTTCCTAATTTTCATATCTATCTGGAAGACAGATTTTTAGTCCACTTAATGTGAGCCCTACTCACTCTTACTTCAAGTTCTCATGTGATTTTAAGTTCCTGGAACTTTAAAAAAATAATGAATTAATGCATTATTCATGATAGTTGCTGCTATCATTCTAACTTGTAGGCTTGACAATGAAAGATAACATGTCTGTGTAACAAGACATGCTGTTCAGTCAAGAAAAGTTTGCAAAATTCCACTATCTATCTTCTAATTCATGTTACCTGAGTACACAGTTGACCTTTCCATTAATTTATACTGAAATATTGTCAGGATAATCTATATTTGTTTTTAGCTCTGTGCACCTCTTATCATTTTCAGATTTCTTTCTTTATACATTGGTCCGCACCATGGTAATTTTTTAAGAATTACCAACTGATTTCCACAGAATTTGACACAGAAATAGCTTTCTCAAGAATACCAAGTTCTATGAAGTTCAGGGAAAATGGCAGTTGGAGAAGGGCTCAAAGAAGTGTTCCCACTGAAAGGAAAGCAGACTTCAGGCATTTCTATGTCCAGATTTCTATATCTATGCCCTGCAATAGTACAGGCTGGGGATTGAACTGCTGGAGAGCAGCTCTGCAGAGAGAGACCTGGAAGTCCTGGTTAATAATAAACTAAACATGAGCCAGCAATGTGCCCTCGTGGACAAGAAGGCCAATGGCATCCTGTGATGCATCAAGATTAGTGTAGCCAGCAGGTCAAGGGAGGTTCTTCATCCCTTCTGCTCTGCCCTGGTGAGGCCTCATCTGGAGAACTGTGTCCAGTTTTGGGCTCCTCAGCTCAAGAGGGACAGAGAACTTCTGGAGAGAGTCCAGCTCTGGGCCACCAAGATGATCAGCGGACTGGAACATCTTTCATATGAGGAAAGGCTGTGGGAACTGGGACTGTTTATTCTTGAGAAGAGGAGACTGAGGGGGAATCTTACTAACATTTATAAATAAATGATGGATGTCAGGAGGTTGGGGCATCTCTTTTTTTCTGTTGTAGCTAGCAACAGGACAAAGGGCAATGGGATGAAGTTGGAACACAAAAGTTCCACTTAAATATAAGAAAAAACTTGTCTGGACATGTTCCTATGTGACCTGATCTAGGTTGACCTGCTTCTGCAGGGGGATTGGACTAGATGATCTCTTCCAACCCCTACCATTCTATGATTCTATGAAATTTTAGGCATTTTTATGCCTTCAGGCATTTTTACTCCAAAAGCCAGGGACCAATTAGTAAGTGAATAAATATGGTCCTGGCAGATGGTAAATCAATGTAGATATAACTTTGAGACAACCTGAGCAGGTATTGCACCTTACACTTCCAAACATAGTCATGAAGGAGAACTGGGAACAACGCAGGGAGTGAACAGTACAGTGTGGCAATACAGGGGATTTGAGGAAAAACTGTTTTGAGAGCATTGGCTAAGTGCAAGGCAAGAGTAGGAGACATTGTGTCTTTATTCCCACAGCAGGAATAGAAGGACGCCAGTACGAAATTAGGCTTCATTATTTTTGCTGCTTGAGGAACGTATGAAATTATATTAATAGACACTCTGCTTTCCTGGAATTCACCTCCTTCTGCAATATTTTGTTAAAAATGAATGTTTCACTGTATATAGGCAATTGCAAGAGGGTCCTCCAAGCTTTAGATGGTATAATTCAATCTGCAAATAGAACACAAATAAAGCCCCATAACTGGAGCTCAAAGACTCACATTATGTTTTAGAGATTACTGAGCATCAACCCCAAAGAGAAAGAAAGGGTTTTATGGCAATGTAACTTTAAATCAGGTTCACTGCTGACACAAATGAGGAAGTGGCAGTCAGCTGCACACCTAATATTTATTTGATTTATTGGTTTGTTGATATGGTGTGACAGAAGATTAGCAAGGCATTTTTTCTGATGCTAATGATGATTGAGAAGTTATCAATTCTCATCACTGGCACATTTTTACAAATGCTATAACAATGACAAAGCATTTGATTTATACCAGTAACTCAACACTAAATTTTGAGACAAAAATCTTGTCTTTTCTCAAAAACAGCAGCAGTAGCAACAACTGATAAAAGCTCAGAAGCAGTACCTCTATACCACACCAACAAAATGCCTCCACTCTGGTCCCTGATTTGTAGGGAAACAGCATGTAGCCTGTGCCAATGACTGTGGGAACAGGAGTGAGGATAGTCTATTTCCCTTCAACTTCAGTAGTTGTTTAAATATGAAACAGTGAATGACTCTTCATTCAGCCTGCATTAAAAACCTGTATGGCTGTCCCGGCACCAGGACAAGGTGCCCAGAACTCTGCTTTTAGATAGAACATCTTGATGGCTGAGGCATTGAGACCATAGCTGTGTGGTTCTGGAATCCATATGATGGAGTCCATCATAAAATGTAGACAGCTACCATCCCATGCTTGCTTCTCCTGGCAGCAGGCTGGCCCAGCAGCTCCTTGCTTTGGTGTCCAGCCTGTATGTAGGTACAGACAGGTTGTACCTATTTATTGTCCCTCAGGCCTTCCTACCAGGTCAGCTCTTCTGCTTTCTTTAAACAGTCAGTTCTTTCAAAACACTTTTAAACAATTGGTAGTTTGTTTGGTGGGGTTTTTTTTTGTTTGCTTGTTTGTTTGTTTGTTTTTTTAAAGATCCTCCTACAGGGATGAATTCCAAAGTAAAATAATATTCTTGTTAATTGTAAAGAAGCATTGCCTTTAATTAATTGCTTCATATTTTAATAAGAGATATCATACTGAGGACAACAGTCTTCTTGTGTGAGAAACTACCAAGTGGGCAAGAGTAGTCATGGCTCCTTACTTTATCCAAAGCAGTCCGCATTACCTAGGGCATTTCAGTTCACTTTCTTCTCTTCTGTCTAGTGCTTCCACTTGCTGAATTATGTCATCAGAATAACCTCTGCCTTGTGCCTCTATTCATTTTTATTGCCTCTCCTCCTCACCATGAGATGAGGAAAACCTGAATACAATAGTCGAGAATTGAAGGTAAAGTTCCACAGAATGCCGGAATATATTTCTAATTGTTTGGTGTCTCATTGTATTTCTGTCTGCATTAAAATACTATTCATAGAGTATCTAGATCCATAAATTCATAATTTAACATACAAAATTATAGCCACAATTTCAATACACCCTATTCTCAGTGCAATTGCAAGAGTTAATAAACTGCACATCTCAGAGGCTTATAGGAAATGAGTGATGTTTGTGCAGAAGATGTGCCTGACAATATTCAGTTAGTAAAACACATTATTTCTGTCCCTAGTATAAGATTCTCTTGCCGGGCTGAAAAGGTGAAATTTCCCCTTAGTCCTCCATTGTATTCGTCTAAGCTATTCAAGCTGAGCAACATATTAGCTCCCAGAATGTGTGCATTCCTGTGAATGGGATTTTTTAACAATCCTTTGCAGATCAAACACCTTTTCTTAAAATATTTTAGTATTCTCTATAGTCATTACATTGTTCTTAAAATAGCTCATGAAGAATGTCACTAGACATCCATTTTCCTGATGGATGAACCAGAGAAAGAGGAACTAAATTATTTGACTGAAATATCAGCATATCTTGAAATGCCTTTTCAAGGGGAGGCACCCAGGAGTTTTAAAGCAGAATCTATTATTCTAGCCACAAGGAACATGTCTTCAGTGTCACTTCAGTACCACTTTGTAGCAGACTTCTTAGTCAAACTTTCAAATAACAAATTATCTGCCTTCACTGGTGGTGTGCTTCGCAGTGGACTTGAGCTTCATTATCCATGAGCTAGTGTTACAATTTGTGACTGCACCACAAAAACTAACTTACCAGCATGGATTTGGATCTTTGTAAAGTTGTTTCCTGGGTGATCAGGTTACCAAAAAGATAAAAAAACTTGTATGTTTGGGAAACCAGTTGAGTCTCACTCAATCTACTGAGTCTCAGTACTAACAGCAACTGGGCTTTGAAAAGAGGTCAAAGCAACAAGGCAGTGACAGGAGTTTCATTCTTACCAGCATATGGCTAGAATAATTACAGTTCAGAACACCCACGATTAGCTTTTCTCAAGAACTATATAAATGAAACCATCTTATC
Organism: Urocolius indicus; assembly: GCA_013401255.1. Lineage (NCBI taxonomy): Eukaryota > Metazoa > Chordata > Aves > Coliiformes > Coliidae > Urocolius > Urocolius indicus. The sequence goes on along the minus strand of WBNH01010828.1, from coordinate 46,690 downwards.
AACTTACCAGCTTCCTACATCCTGGATCAGGAAAGGCTTCTTTTATCTTCTTACAGCTGCAGGTGAAGTTTTGTGACTGTGCTCACCCAAGACAGTGTTTAACCGCTATCTTTTGAGCATGCTGAGAACGCCTGCTACAAACACTGGCATGCCTTTGGGTAAGCTTGAGAGAAATTGTCTTGGAGCTTTTCCAATCTTAGATGCCATTCACAAGATTATCGCATCATGATAGATTTGTTTAGGACTTCACATTTGTGCAAACAAACTTCTAATGGGTTTCATGCTAATTCACTGGCAGTAACTTTTAGATGAAGTAATTCCTCTTAGAATAGTTTCATGGAAGTGTAAAATTTTAATAGTTTTCCTCATCTGAAAGAGACTTGAAGACCAAGTATTTATGGGCATAAATTCTATGGATCATTAGTGGAATTTGGTTCACTAAATCCTTATGGGCCTTTCAAAAATGTCTTCTCTGATATACTTACTACAATTATTCAATCAAACACTGTGACTTGAATTTATTATTTCTGGCCAGTGGCACATTCCAGCACAGTCACATCTGGTACTTCTGTACTTGTTGCCATAGGGTATATACTCTGCTGTTTAAAGAGCAATTTAATAGCAGCACTGGCTAAATAAGGAAAATGGCTTAAATCCATATTTTCTGAAATATTCATGATGAATGGAGGCAAAGATTTGCTACTTGTCTTTAAAAAACCGTCTTGCATTTTTAGAACAGAAATCAAGCAGCAATTTATTGGAATATTTGTAAGCAGAATATTAACAAATTTCCCTAACTCTATAAAAGTTAATACATAGTAGGTATCACCAACCTGAACAGAATTATTACTGCATGGTAATAATATCCTCAAAATAGAAATCTGTCATGTGAGCACTTAAGCTCACATAATGAATGCCAGCCTATCATACAATTATTATTCTGCACAGTGTATAATTACAGAAATTGGAGAATATTCTGAGCTTGCAGTTTCTCTATTGTTGGTCTGTTTAGTAAACTTGACTGGCAGCTTCTATGTTAATTTATTATTTTTTTTAACCTGCAAGGAATCAACTGGTGCAGTCATTTTGAGTGACAGCTAAAGAAAACTGACTAATAAGCAAACACCCCACATTGCATTTTAAAAATGCAAACACCATCAATTTAAAGGAACCGAAGTAACCAATTTGTATAATAAATGACTTTATAAGGCATGCATGATAACAGAACTGAGGAAAAATGAGATGTCAATCCAAGTGAGCTGCATGCAGCAGGCACCCACAGCACAGCACAGCACAGCACAGCACAGCACAGCACAGCACAGCACAGCACAGCACAGCACAGCACAGCACAGGATGCCTTAACATCCTGACAGTTTGAAGGTGGCTGTCATTTGCCTTTGCTGATGACAATTTTAAAGGACTATTGATTCAGCTGATGAGTTTTAGAAGAGTGTAGCCACGTCACCTTTCCTGAGGCCATGCTCTTTGCACGAGTGGGAAACAGGTACTCGCTTTCCAGAGCACTGGGAGACTGTTGCACAGTGGAAAGCTCTCCTGCAGTCCCTGGCTGTGAATTAAGGGCTGCTCTGTGGTGGGAGTAATTGCCTGTGTTTGTGGAATAGGTCAACCTGCCAAGCAATGCAAGGCTCTTCTCTCAATTACAAAGCATCGAAGCCCCAGAAAACCACCTAAGCTAAATGTTTGAGAGAAATGAGGGTGAAGGAGGGAGGAAAGTGGAGTAAAGGTTTAATGCATTGTAAGCAACTAGAAAACACCTGTGATTCTTTCTATGAGGAAAAGTAAGGCTCACCAGAACTGCTTTCTGTACAGGCATAGAGTCATATAGGAGGAAAAGAGTACTGAAAACGAACATGAAGAGCTGTTTCTTAATACAATTCTCTTCTTTGTGCTGAAAATACATGCCAAGATTTCACCTGAGGAGTAAAACTTTTTACTTTTGCTTGCTGAATGGTGACTCATGGTACAACACAGTGCAAAGTAACACATAACACAGTAGGATTTGAATTATGTTAAATCCAAAGTAAGATAGAATTTGAAATTTGTGAAAAGTCCTGGTTCTGGTTTCAAAAGGAACTTAAACTTGGATCTTTGGCAGTATTTAGGTACTTAACTCCCCTGATGTCAGTGGGAATCAGACATTAAAGCACTTCAGATGAAATCCTATGGGCCAAGATCTGCATATTTTAAAATAACATTGACCTTAAATTTGCTATAAGACCCCTACTACAGCTCAAAATAAACTCTTACATTGAATCCTCAGTGTCAGTTCCAATTCAGTTATAGTTCTGGAAACACTACCTGAGGGGACATTGACCTGGTGCCTTGCTGAGCACATATTCACTGCCTGTCTGGGAAAATTACACTTTCACCAAGAGTTGAACCGTGTTTTCAATGATAGTTTTCTTCTGCTAACTTTTAAATGCTCAGCCTTGCTCTGCTATTTCCAGGGGCAGACAGGAGGCTCTACCTAGCTAAGACACTTGTGTATCCTTTTCTGTCTTTGGGTAGTCATGCACACATGAACTTGTGTGCTGAAGCTCCCTCTTAAACAAAATAGAAAATCAATGAAAAATACAACATAAGGTAACACACCATTAACAACCTTCCAGAAGGGAAAACATATCATCATTCAGAGACCAACATATTTCTGGAGGGAGAGTCCTGTGACAAGTTACTAATTCCTTGCAGCAGTCCATGGTTTTCACCAAGGCCTGCAAAGTGAGTGTGAACAGATGTAAGGACCCTTTCCAACTACTGAAGACCTAAGCACAGTAACAGAAGAATTTATTCCATTTGTCATCAAGTGCATGAGTGCTGCAGGCTAAGTAGCCATAGATGTAGACAGGTAGAACCACCTACCATGAAACCCAGGCTATTGCAAAGAGGAACTCATTCACCATGCACTCCAAGTCCAGCATAGGTATCACTCTGGCATATTCTCCCAGGGTCATTTTGCCAAAAACATAGCACAATCCCCCATCTGACCAGACATATTACTGGCAAAGACATAGTGTATAGAAAACAAACAAACAAACAAGCAAACATGGCCAACTTTTCTTCTGAATTAACTGAATACAGAGGAGTAGAATAAGAGGCAATACAGCAAACTGCTTCACTAACATATAGAGAGATGAAACATCAAATAGCAAACCCAGAAAACATTTAAAAAGCCCACTCATAATTCTGAAAGAGATTAAATTATGATTTCCCCTTTACTGCTTGAAATTACCTTCTGCAATCCAAAGGAATGTTGTGTCATAAGTTTATATTTTAAAAAATTTTGGGTTTTTTTTCTCAGAAAAAAATCTAAAGATGTCAAACACACTTCAGGAATTTTCAAGGTCAATTGTCAAATCCTACATGACACCATGTCAACTTCTCTGTGGTAAATATAGTCTTTTGATCAGCAGACTGTCAACTGTATTTATTTATAAGTCAGTGTTCCTAGAAACACTTCTAAAGGCTATACTTAGAGGTTATGCCACAATACCGCAGTGCTGCAAAAACTGGTCACATACGGAGGTAAACACTTTTGAAAGGTTAAACCTCCTCAGCCGTGATGTACTCTGACATCCTGTGGATGCCAATCGGCTGCACTCAACACCAAAGAAGAGCTGTGGGTATGTCAGGAAAGGAGATGGTTGCTTATTAGGATGAAAATTTACAGCTTAAAATGCTAGGATGGAAAATCTGCAGGGTATTGTAGGGAGGTCAATGATATTAAGACTAGGAATTCATTCACAACTGATTTAATCCTGAGTGAGCTTTAGGCTTGAGATCATGAATATTTATTCTAAGTAATCAATCATTTATATTAGATTGTATGTAAGTGTATTTATTATAAATATGTTTTAAAATATTTTTTTTTTATTAAAAAGAACATAAAACATCTAGCACAGCCACCTTAGACAAGCAGGTAAAAATTCTACAAAAGATTGTCAAGATCTAATTTAGTGCAGACTTAAAATAAACAAGTCTCACACACATCTGTCCTGAGCAAATACGAACTGAGTGTCAGTAAATCCAGTTTCTCATGTACTCCCCTTCCAGCTAATGGAGCCTACATTATCAAACAATTCTCTCAATTAAAGTCTCCTCAATATTTATGGTTGAACCTCAAACGCCCTAGCAAAGTGTCATTATATCTCTATTCTCATTTTATAAATTGAAAATTGAGATATACATAGACTCCTTTAAGAAATGTAGCTTATTTAAGCAGTTTCTTTAATGCTTTTGGGACTGATGAACAATCAGTTGATCTCATTCTCTCCATGTAGCCAGGTTANAACAAACAAGCAAACATGGCCAACTTTTCTTCTGAATTAACTGAATACAGAGGAGTAGAATAAGAGGCAATACAGCAAACTGCTTCACTAACATATAGAGAGATGAAACATCAAATAGCAAACCCAGAAAACATTTAAAAAGCCCACTCATAATTCTGAAAGAGATTAAATTATGATTTCCCCTTTACTGCTTGAAATTACCTTCTGCAATCCAAAGGAATGTTGTGTCATAAGTTTATATTTTAAAAAATTTTGGGTTTTTTTTCTCAGAAAAAAATCTAAAGATGTCAAACACACTTCAGGAATTTTCAAGGTCAATTGTCAAATCCTACATGACACCATGTCAACTTCTCTGTGGTAAATATAGTCTTTTGATCAGCAGACTGTCAACTGTATTTATTTATAAGTCAGTGTTCCTAGAAACACTTCTAAAGGCTATACTTAGAGGTTATGCCACAATACCGCAGTGCTGCAAAAACTGGTCACATACGGAGGTAAACACTTTTGAAAGGTTAAACCTCCTCAGCCGTGATGTACTCTGACATCCTGTGGATGCCAATCGGCTGCACTCAACACCAAAGAAGAGCTGTGGGTATGTCAGGAAAGGAGATGGTTGCTTATTAGGATGAAAATTTACAGCTTAAAATGCTAGGATGGAAAATCTGCAGGGTATTGTAGGGAGGTCAATGATATTAAGACTAGGAATTCATTCACAACTGATTTAATCCTGAGTGAGCTTTAGGCTTGAGATCATGAATATTTATTCTAAGTAATCAATCATTTATATTAGATTGTATGTAAGTGTATTTATTATAAATATGTTTTAAAATATTTTTTTTTTTATTAAAAAGAACATAAAACATCTAGCACAGCCACCTTAGACAAGCAGGTAAAAATTCTACAAAAGATTGTCAAGATCTAATTTAGTGCAGACTTAAAATAAACAAGTCTCACACACATCTGTCCTGAGCAAATACGAACTGAGTGTCAGTAAATCCAGTTTCTCATGTACTCCCCTTCCAGCTAATGGAGCCTACATTATCAAACAATTCTCTCAATTAAAGTCTCCTCAATATTTATGGTTGAACCTCAAACGCCCTAGCAAAGTGTCATTATATCTCTATTCTCATTTTATAAATTGAAAATTGAGATATACATAGACTCCTTTAAGAAATGTAGCTTATTTAAGCAGTTTCTTTAATGCTTTTGGGACTGATGAACCATCAGTTGATCTCATTCTCTCCATGTAGCCAGGTTAAGTACATTTAGAAATGAAATACAATCTGACTCGAGTCTTTGTGTTTCTTACAAGATATCTAGGCAAAACTTAATGGACAGGGATATAGAATCAAAGAATCATTTAGGTTGGAAAGGACCTTTAAGATCATGGAGTACAACTGTGGGTGGACATATATATACACATATACAGATATATACAGACAGTTGAATCTTAAATTTCTATGAAACTGCAACTGTCCAAGCTAACAGAATGGCCTCTGGGAGAATTTGCAAGATGAATCCATTTTCCTATGTCTCATGTCCCTGTTCTTCTACAAGGTTCAATGTTCTCTAATTAAGAAATACAGATAATTCCAGGTTCAAGAATATTTTACAGAAAGCATCATATTTTTTCCCTTCACCCCGCCAATAAATCTTCAAATGCATGCAGGGTCTTGAGATTTCAGAAAGTGCTTTCCATGGAGACAAAAAGATAAGGATAAAATGAACAAAAGTCCCCATGCAGCATATCTGGTGTAAATGATAGTATCAGTCACATATAGTCCAAAGTAAAAAGACAAGGCTTTGTTTATTTCCAGTGAATGAAAGAGAAAAGGCTGTAGGGCAGTGTTTATATAGCCTTATTCATGCTAAACAGCATTGTCACTGTAAGGATCCTAAAAGCTGTCCCTAATGTCATTTAATATGCTTGAGAATAGTCAATGAACTTTTTCACAGAAATGTGACTTTGGGGAGACCTCATAGCCACCTTCCAGTACTTAAATAGGTTTAGAAGAAAGCTGGAGAAGGACTTTTTACAAGGGTATGGAGTGATAGCACAAGGGATAATGGTTTAAAACTGAAAGAAGGTAGATTTAGATTAGATACTAGGGAGAAGGTCTTCACTGTGAGAGAGGTGAGGCACTGGAACAGGGTGCCCAGAGAGTTTGTGGTTACCTCATCTCTCGAAGTGTTCAAAACGAGGCTGGACGGGGCTTTGAGCAACCTGATCTAGTGGAAGGTGTCCTTGCCAATAGCAGGGGAGGTGGTGGGGTAGTGGTGGTGGAACCATATCATCTTTAAGATCCCTTCTAACTCAAAACTTTCTATGATTCTGTGGACACAGCAATACCATTCAAAGAGGCAAACATCCTGTCCATGGCAAGTTAATTCTCTGCAGAACCAGATTGTTCAACTTGCTTGTTATAAAGAAATGTGATAGCAATTCTATCTGTTTGCTAAAGATATTGATTAAAAACAAAAAAAAACAAAGGAAAAGCCGTTCACTCATGTTCAAATCTACACACTTTTTAATTATAGAAATGTTTCTGTAAACAGTCTGAAAATGAAGGAAGTCTTGTCAAAAAAAAGTCTTGAAAGAAAATGTTACCCTTGAGGGTTGCTAAAAGAGAAAGTAAGTTCAAAAGAAAGATGTTCTGCCTTGTTCATGACAAAACAGAAGTGCCAGTTAGTTGCCTACAGGAAGCTGCAGGCTTATCGATGAAGCTAAGTCATCTCTAGTGTCTTCTTCTCGGACTAGCCAGTATGGTGTGTGGTCCTGTGTTGTAGGATACAACAGAGGCTGTGCAGCTCTGCAGCAGCATTTCCCTGTGTATCTATGCCCCCTATCCTTGGTCTAATGCATCTGGCAGGCTATGCTGGCTCATCCAGCTTTATATGAGAGTGACTGGCTCCATGATGGTGTAGAAGGAGCATCCTCAAACATAATGATCTTGAGAGGACTATGTTTAAGACAGTTGATGTCATTTCTGCAGGAATCCATACCGTACTTTAGGTAGGTGAATTAGAGTGATGGAAACCTAGGCTTTGCTGTTGAGATGTGATAAGCATTGATGAGTCTTGCAGGAGTGAATATTTGCTGAATTGATAGAAGTATTAGAAACCATATAATATTTAGGGGGCTAATTTAACAGACACAGCATCTTGTCATAATTTCCCACTTTGCTAAAGTCTTTTTAAAGTACCTGACTATCTGCAAAGAACAGTGGTGATGACTCATTATTTTTTATTAATAGGATAGTAAAAGAAAAACCTCTCATACATAAATACCAAGAAAGATTAAGAATGTAGGAGTTGCTACACTGACTCAGGCAAAGGTTCATGGAACCTTTTACCTCTGCCAGTCGCCCAGATCAAGGCCAGGGATAAGTATAAAAACAGCACAGCCATCATCTCCTCTTTCCCCAAATGTGGATTTGGTTTAGCCAAATTTAATTCTCTTTCTCTTCCGTGATTGCTCCCAGCTTCGATTTGGGCTTGTGTAACATCTATCACACAGAACACTTCTTAGCAAGGAGATCCAACACTAAAATGCATGCTCTAGGAAAAGCTGTGTCTCCTGATGTGCCAGTACAGGCTGGGGATTGACCTGCTGGAGAGCAGCTCTGCAGAGAGAGACCTGGGAATCCTGAATGATAATAAACTAACCATGAGTCAGCAATGTGCCCTCGTGGACAAGAAGGCCAATGGCAGGCTGGGATGCATCAAGATTAGTGTAGCCAGCAGGTCAAGGGAGGTTCTTCATCCCTTCTACTCTGCCCTGGTGAGGCCTCATCTAGAGTCCAGTGTCCAGTTTTGGGCTCCCCAGCTAAAGAGGGATTGAGACTTCTGGAGAGAGTCCAGCTCCGGGCCACCAAGATGATCAGCGGACTGGAACATCTTTCATATGAGGAAAGGCTGTGGGAACTGGGGCTGTTTAGTCTAAAGAAGAGGAGACTGAGGGGGGATCTTATTAACATTTATAAGTATATAAATGGTGGATGTCAGGAGGTTGGGGCATCCTTTTTTTCTATTGTATCTAGCAACAGGACAAAGGGTAACGGGATGAAGCTGGAACACAAAAAGTTCCATTTAAACATAAGAATAAAGTGTTTTATTGTGAGGATGACAGAGCACTAGAATGGTCTGCCCAGGGAGGTTGTGGAGTCTCTTTCCTTGGAAATCTTCCAGACTTGCCTGGATGTGTTCCTGTGTGAACTGATCTAGGTGGACCTGCTTTGGCATGGGAGTTGGACTAGATGATCTCTAAAGGTCCCTTCCAACCCCTACAATTCTGTGATCTGCTAACTTCCCTCTTAGACATTAGACCTCACTGCAAAACATACTGCAAACCACTGGTCACTCCTCAATACACCCACAAATTCTTATTTGATATACATAATTTTAGCTTTCAGTTTTCAGAAAAGGCTGAAAATGTGGCCCATATGTGTTTAATGTCTTTGATGTAAAACACATCTACTTTTTTCCTCCAGAGAAGAGAAGAGGAGCTGCCATGAGAGCAAAGAAGAGACTGCAGAGCTGAATCAGGCACTGTAAGATTGACTCATCCTTGGTGGAGGGTAGACAAAAGCCAACACTAGCTTTTTCTGATACATAGTGGGTTGCTTCAGTCAAAAAGATGGAGAAAATTATTCTGCTTTTCAGTAAGGATGAGGACAAAACTTCTTAAGGACAACAAAACAAACTGTTCTTCATCTATAATACTTTTTTCAATGTATTTACTAATCTTAAATATTATATACTGGAATCAGCAGTGAAATAGTTAACAGTGGTCTCAGTTCAGTAACTGCCACTAAACACATGACAACGCATTGGCATAAAGGAGGTACTTCACAGTGCTCAACATAATTTATTCAAACTTCATGCAAACACAGACACACATCACTGTCTTGACCTGGAGTTTTAATTTTCTCCATAAATTAGGATTTTAAATTAGGATTAGGAACTTCAGAAATAACTAAACTGAGAATCTGTAGAACAAAATTTCAGCCTCAAACAAGAGCAAGTTACCTTCCAACTCATCTGAACTGAGCTTCTAGCAAGAGCAGAAGAAGCTGTATTGTGAGATTTTTCTCACTTTATTCTCAATTTCTGAGTCTGTACAGTTCTCACAGTGTATACTAATACATCAGACACATCTTGTTGATGAAGGAAGATATTAGAAGAGAATCAGGTCTATTTAAGTCAGTACACCCTTATGTACTTCTTATAGACACAAGAAATAAAAAGATAGAATGGAAGCCTGCAACATACCGCTCTCTCAGTGTTGTTCAGTATCTCTGTTTATGAGCCAATAAAGTTTGAGGCATCATGCCTGCTGATGTCATTTATAGGAAAAATCAAAGAAGTTAAGAAAATAGTTTAAAGGTAACACATAATTTGAACACCTACCTTTCTAACAGGCTTGCATGGAAGGAAAAAAGAAGCTATTAAGCCTGCTTATCTGAACTTCTTTTGTTACTAGATTATCTTTTCCTGCTTGAACCAGAAAATAAGAATGGAGAACTGAAGTTTGCTTGTAAGAGTAGTGATTATGTTGAATTGGCTGAAGAACACGGTGAAGTCAACAGAATGAGACCGGCTGCCCTCAAAGTCCTTAAATGCTTCTTACTTGGACAATTGTCCTAGAATTAATTTTGATAATTAGGCGGGTTTTTTTAAGTGTTGGCTCTAGAACTGTTACGGTATTATATTCTGAACCAGCAGTTCCAATTGGCTTTGGAAAGTGTCGGTGACCTGTACTTTTGCATTAGGACCCATGCAAACAATTTTTATTTTCCTGTAGCAATTTCAAGCACATATTTCTAGGGATTATACTGGAAACTTCCCCACAGGTTCACAGAGGGGCTATATATATATGTGTCATAGTGACTGTCAGTTCTATTGGCAATGATTGCCAGCTTGTGCCTTTCTTGCCCTGTTTTGCAGAACTTTATCACAAATGACATTCTATACACTACCAGCTGAAATTATATACAGATAACATATATATAAAGTACATTGTACTATTACAGCACATAGTAATGAACACTAAAAAACTTTAGCTTACTGTAACTTGGGAAAAAAAAACCCCTTTCAACCTGAAAGAATCTGTTTTAATAATTTCCATTGTACGGAGTCTGAATGGTTTGCTATTTAAATAGAATACAATGCTCACCTTAGTTATGGCAGCCAGTTGCTCAACGCATCAATTTTATTCTCATAAAGAAATACAATTATTCATCAGGGGAAGTGTTATGTTTCTGATCTACTTGCATGGACAGAATGATGAGCTAGATGACATCAAAATTTTTGACCAAGTGTGGCAATTGGAGCCTTTCTACTAAGACAGGTTTCGCTTCTATCAGACAAGACCTGACACGTTTCAATATAATTTCACTGAAGTTACCTTGTAGAAAAGTTAGTTTTGTTCTGCTTCCCTGTTTGCCAGTAGTTGATGGCCAGGCCAGCTCTGATTCATGAGTCATAAATACATCTTTAAGTCAGTTGCTAGGACATGTTTATACCAAAAACATATGTAGCATTAATTGCTTTACTATGAAGAATTATTAATTATTGCCTTATTTAAATTCATAGCATAAATAAGTTTCTGCCTCAAGGTTGAGTATTTTCATGTCATTTAATTTCACAATCAATCTAGTCATCCCCCCTCATCTCTCAACAATAAAAGCTCTGACAAATAAGAAATTAAATAAAATCCTAGGCACTACACCTTGTTGCCTTTATAAATACCTTATGCTAAAGATGAGCTTTCCAGAGAATTTGTAAGATAACTAATACAAGCTTTAACAGATCATGGAGGAGAGTTCAGAAGTTCTTCATGAACAGTATTTGGCCTAATGCACATACTCATGTCGATGGAGTTGCAGTATCTCAGCGATACCAACAGCAAAAAATGGCTTGCACCAAATTACTCAGCCTAGAAGTGACAACAGCTGCTATTCTGGGATATTACTTGAAAGACAGAACATGTAAAAGGCTTGTTGCCTGAGTTATTTTGGTATCTGTGCCTGATGTGTGGTGTGCAAGAAGGTGGGAGACTCAACTGTACAATGATAGCAAGAGATTGCACTTAAGTGGCCACCCAAAAGTGAAAGGATTTGCACTTGTTTATAGGTAGCCAGAGCAAAAGAGGCCGACATTTACACCTGTGATACAAATCATGCTATTCTTGTTTGCTAATATCAGTATGATTCCTTGCTATCTCTGCCATCTTTTCTTCATTATCACCTTTCAGTCTGGATTGATTCATACATCCCTCCTACAGAACACCACACAGCTGGGAGTACATCACATCTATTCATAATCCATATTAAGCAGAAATCATGACAGGAATGGAATTACTGACAGCTACTCATTAGGTTCTGCCAGAGGACAAAACCAGAACAATCTGAGGACTGGATCACTTGCCTTGTTTGGACCCGTAATTCCTCTTTCATAATGATAATTCACAGCTTCTCACAGAGGCAGAAGAGTTTGCAACCTGTTCCTTCTGCTGCCAGGAATGGATAAACAGGTCACGCAACTTCTTTTCCACATTCAGATTCTAACCAAAGAAGCTGATGAAAACCAAAAGCTAAAATTACTCTGGTAACTCTTCTCAAAACACCTCCATAAAAAAGTAGAGGAAGAGCAAATCAGAGAATAGTCAAAACTTTCACTGTGAAGTGTCAAGAGTTTCTGTGTAAAACTGAACAGTTTGATCCATTCCCTTTCAGAAGCACTGTCACTCTCCGACACCATGGCTATGAGGTCTTCACGGCCTGAGAGGTGAAAAACATTCTAGACCACGTGTTGACAGACTCAAAAGTTGAATCAGTGACTGGTGTCTTTCAAGTCCTGTTTTCAGGACAACACAGAGCCAAGATATCTAACCTATGAAATAACTATATGAGGAAAACCCTGCTAATGACTACTCAGAGCTGTCTTCTAAGTCAGTTTGTCTGTAAGCAGCAAAAGAAAACTTTCTTTATGTTGTGAACTGACAAGGTGCATGATATTTCCCTTGACTATTCACTTGCAGATCTATGAGGAAGAATAAAAGATGGCAATGAGTTGTAGAAATATTCAAGATAACAACATACTGCCCACTACTGAAGCAATAGTGGTAGCAAAACAGTTTCCACATGCCATTGTAAAAAATTGCCAATTAATAAACAGATAAATCATGTAATTCACAGCCAGTGAACCTGGAACTTTTCAGGTTAAATAGATTATGGGAAAAAAGCACCGTATCAGACAAACTTTTGCCTCTGGTTGCCCAAAATACAATATGGCCTGATAGCAGAAGAATTATAGCAATTGTAAACATTCGCTGGGAATACTAAATGGAGAGTGGAGCTGATATTCATCCCAAGGTCGTCCCATCTAAAAGCATCAAAGATATATTACTAAAAAAAAATCCAAACCCTACAGTAGCAGCTTGTGTTATTGTTCTATGTTTTGGATTAATTTAGTCTTGTGATGGCAAATTTTAACAGCCAAATGGCTCCTTAGGTAAGAAGAGTTAAATGTGAAGAGCAATTAAGAATGCAATAACTTCAAGATTCCTTGGGAATGGCTGTTGAATTTCTAATTCCTATGCTTTTTTTATTCACAAACCCCCGAGTGTTTTTTGGCTACTAGGCAAGCATTTAAAAGAAGTAATACTATGTTTGTACGATGTGGATGATCTCTGGTAGACTTGCTTAATTAAATGTCAAAGTTTGCGCAGGCATTGCCCAAGGCACAACGCTCCGTTTGATTTAGATCCTGGCTATCAGACAGCCATTAGGGTCAGGAAAATGTATGCTTAAACTAACAGCTCGTTTTTTTATTAGTTGATAGCTATGTCTGTGGTAAAGTCTATTTAGTGAAAGACCCTAGAGTCTGAAACCTCATTTTCTCTTTTTAGTGAGCAAAATTGGAATTTGCCTAAGATTTTTCTGATGGATTTGTGCATGGCTTCTGTTTACATTTTTATGTTGGATTTAGTTTCTGAAGTACAGGTAAGTTGTATGTGTCATAATGGTAAAGTTTTATGTGAAATCTATCACTGAAGTGCTATGTAGCTGCTCTTTTGGTACTGCCACAAAGATGCCCATGCTGGCCAGAACTTGAAAGATTAAACTGGGGACTTCTATAGCTAAAAGAAAATTAACATACTACAGCCTGAGCTAAGAAAGGCATATTTGCTAGGTAGCACTGTAAGAAACTAGGCACAAGTGCAAGAAGACCTCCTACCTACTCCCTAATGGGATGCACAACATATTATTGATCCAAGTCTTAACCAAAACCACTTAATACCTTAGACAGATACATTTCTATTGCAAAAGCTTTCAGGAACTTTGGTCCTTATGAAAGAATATTTAAATTTTCCAATTAAATAAGAAATATAAATATTAATAATATCATTTATGTTTGCCAGTGTAAGCTGACATAATAACTATGAAAACATTTTATTGCTAATGATTCATTCACAGCCTACTTAAAGTTTAGACATTCAAAACTCACCTGGATGAGTTCCTGTGGGACCTACTCTAGGATGTTCTGCTCTGGCAGGGGGGTTGGACTAGATGATCTTTCCCTTGAGATTCTGTGATTAGATCTTTCTCAGCCTCTGAGGATTTTATAAGCTATGGAAGGCCAAACTAGGTCAGATCTAGATGCAGTTTAAAGGTGCTATGAAAAGTAAGATACTCTACTCCATGCTAAATTTTGGCTTCATTTTTCTAAAAATATTTTAGTTAAGTTGGAATATGAGTCTCTAAAGAGATTTCAAAAAGGCTTTTCCTAATTTATGGAAGTTTAGTAGAAAAAAATATTTGAAAGGCAAGCATGATATTTCTCCATATACATTAAAAAGTTCTGCTAACATTATGTGGTCATAATATTATGACCACATCATTGAGTGCAACTTCAAACAAACGCCTTCAGGCTCATCTCGAAAGCCCAGCTTCAACTACACTTGATTTATTGAAGTACTTAGGAATACAGTAGACACACAGCATGATTTTGGCATATAAACTTGATGAATACTTGATTAGCAACTTTGGCAATTAACCATTTTCCACCTGCCAGAAACAGAAGACTGCATAATGTTGTCTTCTCTTATCTTGCTCACATCCTTGTCCAGTTTTCTGCAGGCCACTGCAATAATGGGGAAAATACGCTGACTAGCTGGTGTAAGCCTTTGAGCCTTCATCCAGCATCAGAAATCCCCTTAAATAGTAATATTTTATGTTAAAGTCAGGTTGGGTATTAAGTTGGCACAAATGGGTATTGCACTTGAGCTCAGTAAATGAGGCCACAAATCTCAGCCAGTTTACCAGACTTGTGTTTGTGCACTGACTAGTTCTACTTCCTCCCATTTCCTTGTATCTTGCCTGCTGTGGGTTAGCAACACAATTGCACAGGAAAGCCTTTTGTTGTCTCTGGAAACGTAGCAAGAGAAGTTGCCTTGACTTTGTCAGACTCTGCTGATGTTCACAGAGTTAGGTAGCGCACTATGTATATGCTGTATGGATATGAAACAATTCAAAGCTGTTTGTTGAGAGTGGATTAGACAAGTATATCATGAATTGATTCATTGCTGCTGTTGCAGCTGTTAAGAGGACTTATACAACCAAGTGGAATGCTAAACAAAAGTTGTATCATTCGAAGGTAGCAGTCAATCTCTCTATTGTGTTTTCATATAGAGTGTTGAGTTTGTTTCTAAGAGCTTCTTTTATAGTGCTGATAATACTGTGATTACAGATAGACTCAACAGCTCACAGTCACATCAAGGTCACCACAGATATTAAGAGTTTCTGATAAAAGCTTAAGTGGGGAATTCATTTATGCTAACAAGTTACTCATCAGAGACTATGTCATTTACATTTGCTTTAGGGTAACAGACATCTGCACATCTAAATGCATTTTAAATGTTGATTTGTTGATACTCTCCACAGCCTGAAAAATTATCATATTATGGTTACTTTTGTCAGGCTACAGCATTAGAAAGGTTACTGGTGGCCTCCTGATATCAAAAAGGTCTTATCTTTTTTGTTTTGTGCTCCCCTTAAAAATGACATCTCTAAGAATGAACAAAGAACTTATTAATACTCCGAACGGTACAAAAGCCTTTCAAAGAAAATATAAGCATCTCCAAAAGACAGTAGCATGCTCACATTTAACGTAAGATGAAAAAGAAGGGTGGAAAGAGAGACACTTCAGATCTGAATTTTAAATTCAATGAACCTATTTATTTTGACTTCCAAATACATTAAACAAATGCATTAAGCAGCCATGAAGAAACAGAGGGGAAGACTGGTAATTGTTTTAGCCTAAACTAAAATTTGCTTACAGAGACTAGCATCATTAGTACAGGCTTTCTCTAAAGACATCTTATGAATAAAGCAGCTGCAAATCTGTAGCTCTAGGAATTTTAGTAGGGCTATTGAAAATCTTGCTTCAGTGACCCAGTAAATCTCAGTCCAAGGTGCTTTGTACTGGACTATATGGCCAAAAGTGTTTAGGCATCTCTCAATGCACATCTCCCTCATTTTTTTCCAATGTTTCTCTCATCTTCCTTTAGTATCATGGCTACTTAAGTAACAGAATAGTCCTGCTTATTTTCTCTTGTATCTCACTAGGACTCCAGCTAATGGCATCTAAACGAAATAAACCACAGGATTTAAAACCTTAGAAATACTCTAGGTACTGTAGACAGTGTTAAACTAGGAATTAGGGATCTTAGATTTTGGATTTTGTGCTGGCAAAAATGAGATATTCACTTTATTTAGCTGAAATAATCTTCTCTGAATGTAAAGGGAAAGTAATAATAAGAAGCTATGCATAGTTAACTGTGGATGAAAAGCAAATATAGAAAGAGCTCATTCCTAAAATGAAGCAGATAAAGACAGTGTCATGGATTATAACTACAGGTGCCTAGGGGACCCAAGACTTATGCCAGAGCTTTAAAGTCTTAAATAGCAAGAGAAACTCCTAAAACGCTGGGAAGGGTAGATTCTGCAAGAGCAATGACGTTATCTTCTCTGAGAGAGAGAACAATATGTGACATCATTTAGTTCTCCAAGTACAGTGAAGCAGGCGACTTGCCTGGACAGAGGAGCTGGTAAGGACAGTGCTTTCAGTAGAGTCTACTCTCTCCATGCTTGCTCTGTATCTGACACAGTAAATAATGTATCAACTTGAAAAAGCTGCACAACAGTCATTTCAAATAGCCACTACCTCATCTGACAAGAAAAAAAAGACTGCAAAGCTCATGCTATCACCTAAAATATGCAGGGCTGCTCTGTAGATCTAACTTGAAAAATGGGTAGGCTAGGGAGAGCTCCATTCTTTCAAAGAAGGAAATCAGATCTGTTAGAATCTGATTAGAGAACATAGCTCACACTATATCAGGAACTTCACCCACAGTTACCAAAGACTGTGATGCTGCATGTTGCAGTGCAATTCCCACTGCTGACATGGGTGCCTTGAACCAGTTTGAAATGCTGAGGGAAGAGCTGAGTTATAAAACCTCCTAAGCTTAGGAACTATGAAGAAACCAGTATTTGCAACTACATGAGGCTGAGATGGGTCCATACAGTCAGGACAGCAAGGACTGGGAATCTTCAAGGTGTCAAGGACAGCATGCCTGACTTGGAGGTTTTTTGTTTTTGTTTTGGTGAACTGAACATTTGGAGCAAGACACCTACACTGTGCCTTACAGTTTAAGAAACCATTTTAATCTTCAGAGTGTCGTTCAAAATAACTAATCCTTGCTGAGCGTCTGTGAAGCATGTTCAGTTACTCAGTCACTACTGAGTTTAGTGCACCATGCAGGTTTTGGTAAAGAAATTTACTGTCTTAATTTTATCTGAGGTGCAAAGAAGGTACAGAGGAAGTTAGGAAATAAGCACAAGGTCTTGCAGTGACTCAGAGGCTGAGACTACACAGAAAATCAGACATTTTGGAGCCACTGTGCATAACTCTGCATTATTCTATTCCCTAGCTGATTCAGGTTACTCGAAATGGAAGTAAAGCAAAAAGAGAACACAGTAGAATGTTTGGATTCAGATTTTAAACATTTAAGCCTAGTGAAACTAAATAATTACCCATTAAGACTAAAATAGAGACTCCTGTTCACACCAGACCTAGGGTTATTCTTCAAACAGCATAAAAAGATTTTTAGCTTAATTGCTGATTGACTATACCAGTCAAAGCTTGCTTTTTGTTAATGAATAGTTCACACTGTAAATTATGTATGTGAATTTTGCATTGGAAACCATTTTTTTCTTGTGTGAAGAAACAGAAAAAAAATGTAATACAAGCAATGATTTGATTTTATCTCAGCATCTATTCTACCCCCTCTAGATATCAAAAGCATAAAACAAGTTCCTGTCCTGACCTTGCAAAGAGCTGTTGCTGAATACTGAATAACTTATTGTTTTTTTTTTTTTTTTTCATAATGACAGCAAAATTGCCCAAAGCATTTCTAAGATATAAGAATTTGGTTTCATTCATTCAGGCATATTCAAATATTCCCCCTGTACTTTTTATGTTTGATCCTAAGTAAATTTTCAATTTAACTAACAGTTTTCTGATTAAAAAAGGCTTTTTAGGTAGACAGTGGGAGTATGTCCTCCAGCAAAACACAGATGAGGTCTTTCAGCCTACCTCTCCTTTTCTCCATAGGGCTCCCAGGCTCTTTATCTTGTTTACTCCCTGACATCCCTTGTGCCAGCAGCAGCACTTGTTAAGTTTTGCTGGTTGAAGTGGTGGTTTGTCAAGATGATCTGGTTGAAAACCCAGGTGGGTTTTGAAAACATGCAGAGGAGACTCTACATCCTCCCTGGGCAGCCTGTGCCAAGGCTCCCTCACCCTCACAGGAAAGAAGTTTTTCCTTAAGTGGAACTTTTCATGTTTCAGCTTTTGTCCATTACTCCTAGTGCTGTCACTGGACACTACAAAAAAAAGTGTTGCCCCATCCCCTTGGCATCTACCTTTCAAATACTTGTAAGTGTTAATGAGGTTCCCCCTCAGTCTCCTCTTCTCCAGGCTGAACAGCCCTAGATCTTGCAGCCTTTCCTCATAAGAAAGATGCTCCGATCCCTTGATCATCTTGGTGGCCCTATGCACAAAAGGCACAAAATCACAGAATCACAGAATCTTAAGGCCTGGAAGGGACCTCAGAAGATCGTCTAGTCCAACCCCCCTGCCAGAGCAGGCCACCTAGAATAGGTCCCACAGGAACTCATCAAGGTGGGTTTTGAATGTCCCCAGAGAAAGAGACTTCAACAACCCATCTGGGCAGCCTCTTCAGGTGCTCTGTCACCCTCACAGTGAACAAATTCTTCTTTGTATTTCTCTGGAACTTTTTGTGTTCCAGCTTATACTTATTGTCCCTTGTCCTATCATTGGACATCATTGAGAAGAGCCTGGCTCCATCCTCCTGACACCTGCCCTTTACATATTTGTAAACATTAATGAGGTCACCTCTCAGTATCCAAGCTGAAGAGCTGCAGCTCCCTCAGCCTTAGCAACACCCTTTCCAGGATTGTGAGAAGATTATGGACCATTTGGGTAAAGGCTAGCATGGTACTTGGGTATTGTGTTCAGTTTTACACAGCTTAAACCAGCTGGTCATGAATGACAGCTGCTTGAAGCTTCGATGAAAGAAAATGAGACTAATGGTTTATAGTCAGACTGTGTCATCTTGGCTCCTCTGAAAGAATCTTTTGCAGAAGTAAATGAACTATCTATGGAGTACAGTGAAGAAACTTCACAATGTAACTCAGAGTATCAAATCTTGTAAAAAATTACATAAGAAGTTGAGAATGTTTGTTGTTTTAATCATACCCAGAAAACCTAATCCAGTTAAAAAATCAGAATATATGTGCTTGGTTACTTCATATTCCAAAATAACCATGTGAGCTTGAATTGATTAAAAAAAACCCCAAAAAGCACCAAACCGAAAACAGTGAAAAGGAAAGAAGCAATTCAAGCTACATGATGTTAAAAAAGTATTAGGTTGGCTGTGGTTCGTGTAGGGGTTGCTATTTTCTTCCTTTAGAGAAAGACTTGAGATCAGTTGTGAGATGTGTCATTATCTAAAATTCTTTTAACAGCAGCACAGACAAAAGCTGCCAAAGCATTTAAAATTAATTCAGTCAGGCTAAGAGGAGTATGTCAAACTGACTTTTTGCCTGCAAGTTACAAAATTATCTGTAGTTAAAATTAGTTTCCAATCATCTTGGGGAGGAAGGAGATGAACTACTAAAACTACTGTATGCTGTGATGAGGCTGTGATGTAGGCTGGGCCCAACAGCAGTATTTGAAAGTCAATGTCTGTTGGTAAAGCTGCTGAGGTGCACGTGTTGCACATGTGATAACCACTGCAAAACAAAGGAGATGATAATAGTAACTGTAAACTGTATGAATAGCAGGCTGTTATAATGAAAAAAAAAAGAAAATAATCTAGACACTAAATTATGTTCTCCTTTTCTCTTAAAGAATTATCCTAGCATAGCCTACTCAACTCTTGCGTATAGTAAAATTAATTTTTTGACTTATTACTATGAGTTAGAAATGTCAATAAAATTTCCCTTAGTAAATTTGGTTTCAGTCACATTTATCTTTTGATTATTGTCCTTCAGCACAGGGACCATTACAGTCAATTACATTGTTATCTGACTCAAACACGTGGACAGCTCAGTCAGTGACTTTAATTACTTTCTCATCAAAGCCATGTTGAACAGTCTCTGAAATTTCTTCTTTGCCTCCTAGGACATCGTAAAGGACAAATGATTTTTGCATCCTGTTCATCAAACATGGCAGGAAATCTTTTAGCTTAGGAATTTCGAGTCAAGTTGTACAAAAAAACCTGTATGTTTGCCTGGATTGGCAATGCACTTGTATCCCTTGAGATCTGACAGGTATTGTATGCCCTTAGCTTCATGAATTATTTTCAGAAACAATAATAAAAAATGCACATCTTCACTCACAGAGTCTGAAATCAATATATTTACAGAATCCTTTTGTTAAATTAGTCTCTTCACAATAAAAAAATGTTTTCAAAGGGTCTCCACTGGAATGGAGATGTACAACATCCTCTGCTTACATGCTAATTAATTGTGCTCTGCATTAGTCTTGCCAGAACTACTGGATGGGGCACATACAGTTTTTTTGGACTGAGTAGAACTTTTGGTCCTGGCTATAACTTCCAAGACACAAATTTGCAGGGTCAATTTCTAGTTTGCTCTAAAAATTCAAAGCATCACACAAACAAAAAATACTCAAGCTGTTTATACATTAGTTTGTATGTGTAATGAACTTAGTAATACTTAAGTACCTCATATTGTTACTAACGTCCATGAACATGTGGAAAGAGATAAACAGGATGCAATTACTGGATGTTCATATCAGCATCGGAAGGATGTTGCACTATTATTGTAGAAAGCAGGGCAGATACCTATAACAGATGTATCTCATAAAACACATCAGATATACTCAAAGCATTGCCCCTTGTAACCATAATTTAAACCTTTTTTTAAAATCAAGGACATTTATTTACACAGAAGTAGGTGTACTGCAAAAAGTGCTGATCTCTTTTTGATAGCTACATCTGCTAATCCATGCGTCTAAGGGGGGCACTTGAGATAATGTTTGAACAAAAATAATCGTGGCCTCAGCCAGACTAAAATTCTATGAAATTATAGTCTAAATACTGCTGCCTTTAGAACAGACAAAACTGCAGCTGTTCATTTTATGAAGAATAGATTTAGATACATGCAATCAGGGTGAGAACCACTCAGAGATGTGATAGTTCTCTGATTGCAAAAGGGACAATTATTCCTATAGGGTTTCCAGAATCAATGAATCACTGAGGTTGGAGGGACCTAGGTCACCTCGTCAAACTTGTGCTCAAAGTGTGATGAACACTGAAAACAAGTCAGGTTGTTCAGGGCTTTTGAAAATCTCCAAGGAGGGAGGGTTCATAACCTCTTGGGACAACATGTTCCATGACTAATTCTCTTATTGCTGATTTTTTTTTCTCTTTCCTATATACAGTCAGAACATCTCCTGTTTCAATTTATGATTTCTGGTCCTCATATTGCAGCAGTACAACACAGAGAAAAACGTGCCAAGATGAGGGAGCAATATTTCCTACGCATTTTCTCTAAGTATCTCTCTTACTGGCTGCTGTCAGAAATAAACAAGTCTAGCAGAACCTTCAGTTTCAAGTGCAGTGCCTCACGTTCCTATGACAGAACCTCAACTTATTTTCTTTATGGAGCAGGGATTAGGAATAAAAAAAACAGCACTGGGAAGGAGCACACAAAAAAAGTGCTGGTGCCAAACATGCATTTGTTAGCAAATGTGTCACTCTTGACTACAAACTGAAAAGTATCATCACCCACTGCTCTAGCACTTTCGCATCTCTGTTCTTACATAAATGTACAAGAAGAAACTACAAGCAGTACGATGGAGGCAGAGGATGCATGATTACAACCACCCCCACTCTGGGAGGCACCCAGGCACTGCTGAAAGGAGCAACAGGTTCAGACCTGTAGGAGTGCAGCTTGGAGGTGGTGTCAAAGCTGTTGAAACTAGTGATTTGGCTGGTTTGTTAACAGATGAGCTTGAAGCGTGTGTACCATAAAGGTTTGGGTAATGCAATAAAGCACTATCACGCAACAAGAAGACTAGTTCAATGGGACTTACTCAAGCATAATTGTTATCAAGGATTAAAGTGGGCTGGCATTAAGTTTATGATCCGAGCACACACTCCTGATTTCTTCACACAAAGTTCACATAGACTAGCAGAGTGTACTCGAAACTCTAATGTACTATTTAAATATGTCAAATTCATTTTGAGTTTATGTTACATAAACACATGATGCACCAGGACTATTTTACTAAGGCTTAAAGGGAAACTGTTGCACTGCCGTTCATCCACTCATTTTCTTTTGTAACCTTTGCCTTCCTCTCCTTTATGCTTGGGATTTTTAGCCTAAGCTGTAAAACCTGCTACTTCTTTGAAGAAACTGATTTACTTTATAGGATGGATTCGTAGGGAGAAATAATATCTTTTATTATAACAACTTCACTTATATACTTCGAACATCATGGTTACATTACTATTTGCAATTTATTTACATTGCATGCCATTCTTGAATCTGGGATCCTTATAGACTCTGTCAATCCACACACTAGCAGGCTTCAGTTGGCACTTTAATGTGTAAATGTTATGCAAAAAATGTTCCTGGAATGTTTACTCATGTTAAAAGAATGCCCAAATGCACTTCTAAATCATTGTTTCTTATAAAGTAAGTTGTAAATACAATTTAGAAGCTTAAAGTAAGTGTGATGGATTTTTTGCTCTTTTTAAATTTCATTCCTTATATTTCATTTTAAAATTTAGTTTATAAAAGATATCGTGGTGTTGGTTTTGGCTTTTATCGAGGTAGCTCATTGAAGTACATATTTCTTTTCATTTATAAAAAAGTGTAATCATTAAGGAACTAGGATATGGGAAATTTCCACAGATTTCACAGTGGGCTTCCTTTTTTTTTACTCTGGACAAATACTTAAAAGGACTAATATCCTGTTCCCGTCTTCACTTGAGTAGAGATTATAACCTACCAAAGGAAGGCAGAGTAGAACATGGACCAAGCGAGTATAATCACCTGCCCTGTGAGGAGATGCCTAAGGACCAGGGCTTGTTCATCCTGGAGAAAATATGAGGACATCAGTAAGATGGATAGATGGCATCTTCAGAGAGGTTTAAGGTGGGAGGATGAAGGCTATGGGCTTAAGTTGAAACAATGGAGGTTCAAACAATATAACAAAAAACCTCTTCCCCCATGAGGACTGTGAGGCAGCGACACAGAGTGTCCAGAGTGGTGGTACAGTCCTCATCTTCAGAAATTTTCAAGACATGACTGGATAAAGACCTGAGCAGCCTGGTGTGACCACACTGCTACTCCTGCCTCAAGCAGCAGTACCTTCCAACCCCGCTGACTCTGTGATTCACACCAGAGTCAGAAAATGCTTGAATTAGCTCTGCTATGGACCAAACACATATGAAAGTGTGCTATCTATCCCCAGGATCAAGCAGTTGGGACACATCATGTCAGCAAATGAAACACAATGCTCTCAGCCCTTAAAAACATATGAGAAATGAATGCTGTGATATCACATCCTGGGTATATAACTACTGGATAAGTGAGACAAAGAATTTCACTACCAGAGTTGGTGTTTATTCCTCTATCTCTACATAGTCTCTATTTTTGTGTGTTTATCTCCATATGTATGCAAAAATATAACTTAAGAGGTTTACCTCAAGCAAAGATTACTCTGCATGGTGTTTATTATTGTATTGCATATATTTCTTAGCTATCTTAACAACGCTGAGAGTTAAATCTTTCAGAAGCTCTTAGAGGGCCAGAACTGGTTATAAGGGTGTGGAAAGGTTCAGATTACGCAGCATTGATTATCAGAAATCAGATAGTCAATGAAGGTGATCTTTACAGAAGCTGGTGCTGAATTATTGTAGTGCTATACATGCAAAAGACTATCTTGGATATATTAGGAATTAATTGTCCTGTTGTGCTTGTGTGCATTGTTCTTCAAAAGATGGATACAATGCTGTCTTTAATAGAAAAAGAAATATCAATGATTCACAATTCTAATGGATCCTCGTATTAAATCATAGAATGGCTTAGGTTGGTAACAGACCTTCATTGTGTCCAATCAAAACATATGAGACATGGATTACTATTGTGCCTTTCACATTATTTTGTAAGGCAGGTATACGTGATCTTCACCTTTTCAGATGAAAAACCAGATGCACTGAGATTGAGTGGCTTGCTTGGGATCACATGTTAAATCCATGATAGAATCACAAAGAAATCCCACATATTAAGGGCAGTATGTCCTGTGCCTTTCCAAGCTTATCTTTCATTATCTTTTAATGCTAAATTAGAAGGTTACTGAGTCAGAGAAGCTGTTTTCCTATCTGCCTGTGAACCACCAATTACAATCTACCTTATTACCAATGTTATTCCTTAACATGTCACCTCTATACAAATGTGGTTATCCACGTTCACCCTTATAGGCAATATCTGCCATTGAAATGGAGCTACTGTGAAAGATCCTGATATCTACCCAAGTCTGCTCTTGTATGAGAAGAAAAAGAATGAGAGAGAAAGAGAGAAGGCAGGGAAAGAAAAGGAGCACCGTGGAGAATGCAGGACAATGAAGAACAATAGAGATGGAAAGGAATAAGGAAAGAGAAAAAAAATGATGGCTGAAAGAGGTGTAGGAAGGAAGACAGAGGAGAGACAGGCATACTAGAACCTGGTATCTGAATATATGAATTAACTAAATACATTTGACAGAACTAACTGAACTACATTTGTTCAATGTCTAATTCCATGTATTACCATGGACTAAAAATGTAAAATGACTTTACAGTTATGGCTGTAATTTCCAAGTTGTATTAGAAAAATTACACTATGGAAAGCAAAGACTTATAGTAACGGTTAAGCCTGGTCCTACAAAGTCCAGCTTGACACTGTATAGTGAACTTTCTGGAGACAAACTTGTGTTTGGCATACAAAATGTGGAAATTTTATTGCACGGGTGACTGCAAATACATAACAAATAGCACCCAAGATACTGTATGGCACTATAGGTTAGAAAGTGCATAATGGAGCAGCTTTTTGTTATTTTTATATTAGACTCTTGCAAAATGTTTATTCCTTCCAGAATACATACAGTGACTTTTACCATGTGCACTACCATAGGAACAGTTAATGCTACTTTTATTTAATTGTTTTCAATTGTCATAACTTCTTTTTTTAAGATGCCATATCTCATTGATAGTTTAAAACATTTATAACTTGATTTTTTGAACTCAATAGAACAATTGGAACATGAATAACAATAAAGAAAAGAAATCTGAGATGTACTTTTCTACATTCTCTCTAAGCCTGTATTTTCAAATGAAACTCAACATCATGTATAGATGCCTCTGTATCCAGCTGGAAGTAAACTACTTGCATTACAAGACAATTCAAATCTACTCAGCAGAAATGTTAAAAATAGATATATTGAGAGGAATAGATACCATTACACTATGGTATTAAAAAATACTCGCTCAAAATCTCACAAATTTCAGAGATTAGTCAATCAAGAAAAAACCTTAAAGTTTAATTTAATGGAGAAAGATAAGTTCATGTAATTATCTCTTCCTTGGTTTTCCTTTCGGCTGTAGATGTACTTTGCTCATTCTCTCTCTGTCATTTTGCAAATCCAGTTCAGCCTGCCTTCCCATGAAAGTCTCTTACATCCTTTCAATAAAGTAATAGGGGTGAAAAAATAATATCTTTATCGATGTTCAGACAGTGGGTGGGCACTACGTGTCTTTGCCTTAGGTTCAGTATTTCTTACATACACACTCCATTGGTAACTTTTCCCATTTAGAAGTATTGACTACTTTCATACTTCTGGGTGAAGTATTGCCTTTCTTTTTGCAAGGGCAAGGACACTAACATTGATTCTCATCAAGCTTTAATTTAAAGAGGACAATATAATGGAAACACTATGTGCACATTGTCTGCTTTCAGCTCCATGATTCATCACAATCACAGAAGATTTAATATGTGTTTTCAATGGAGAGTACCCCTTCTAGGCAAATGACAAGTTTGGGGTTTTTTGAGGTTTGCCCTGTAGGACACGGTAGACAAGGAAAAAGGGTCTAAATAAAAACAGAGTTGAGGAAAAGTACATCAGTCTCCTCAAAACTTTGCTGTCACTACTTTTCTAAGGTGGCACAACATAAGCCTGCAATGGGGGTCATATTCTACCAAAAGACAGAAATTTTATCTACTTGACCCTTGTGTGAGGTGAAATTGTGGGATGGGGAAAATTTATCATTCCTGAAGGCCAAGAAACAATAACAAAAGTCATGGGAAATCCAGCAGTGAGGCACTTCTTTGAAGCTGATGTCCATCTTGATGTTACACATTCCTTCTCAGTTTAAGTAACATCTAGATAAAATGAGAGAAGCTACATTCATGTTGACCTCACCTGGCTATTACAAAGGCCAGGAGCAACCTAACCTGTTTCTGTGCACCCAGTCTGCAACTGAGAGTTACTTTCCATATTTAGAAGGGGAGGGCACATCTGAAAGGTGAATTTTTTCTTTACTTTACATCTTGGTGCCTGACTTCCCAGCCTGCAAGGAAGAGATCTGATTTTGATTGGGGCCATTCAGTAAGACTAAATGTGAAATGTGGTATTAAGTATCATGATTCCTAGTCTCCTCAAATGAAGCAATATAATTTTACGATTTAGCCACACTATTAACTTCCCAGATCAATTTAGACCAGCTCCTTCCAGCAATTTCAGCAGTAGGGGCCCATCTGAAAGGCAACTGGGGGCTTTGGTAGATACTCCATGCTGAGCTCCCTTTCAGCATCTGCTTGCAGCCAGGTCAGAGCTACTGACAACAAACCCACAGCGTGGTCACAAAGGTGGCTGAAGCAAGGTCAGACTCATTATCAGAGATGGTGGTGTTACAGTCTTTGTCAGGAAATGCTTGTGGTGATGGTTGTCTAGCAAGGGATCTGTGGCAGGACAAGAAGCAGATGAATAAAAAACAGTCACAGTTATTTCTCAGAACAGTCCTAGATGTGTTTTGTCTTTGGTTAAACCTCTCCTACCCTCACTCGGGCTCCAGTAAAACAGATTTTTAATCTGCTCATAGTTCCAAAGGGACCATGTGTTGAATACCAGGAAAAAGAGGGAGGATACTTTCTAGATATTATTTCTGAGTGTTCAAGAACAGGAATGGTAGGACGAGTAAAAAAAGAAAATAATTTCAGAGATCAGTGCATGAACATATCAAGGCTTCAAATAAATTTGACAGAAGTATGCTACCTGTTTGAAAACTAAATTAGAATTTTCAAAAGCAGACTCTGGCCCCAACTTACTTTAAACACTTAAAAATATACCCATTGAGGAGAGTTCAGCTTAAGATAAATACAAAACAAACAAACAAATCACTGTTCCTTCAGGCCTGATTTGGTTAGTCGTGTTCTGATTTTTCAGAAGTTACCACACTGTGCATATTATTTGCAACTTGAGGAGTGTTTAAACATTATTTCATAGCTAGAGTACACAAAAGTAAAGAAATGCAGTTTAAAAATGACATATGTTCACAGCCTGCACCATTTTCACATTATAAAGGTGGGAAGAGAGTGGATGGCATTTTGATTACAGCTGTGTGTGTCAGCAGGAAGCTGAAGGTGCACGTCCGGTGAATCATGAGAATGGATAAAAATAGATTTATTTAGTCAGTAGTTAATTTCATCGTGTGTATATATATATATAAAAGCATATATATTTATAGATTGAAAATTCTCAGTAGAATTTATATATATACACAGCATTTTGCCTGCAAGCACTGAACACAACATACCTGATGTTCCCAGAACAAAATGTTCACCATAATTACTAGTCCAAGTGTAAAACTCACTTACTGCTGCCAGGCTGATGATATCATTGGAAAGCCTCTTATCAAATGTTTCTGGTTTTAGGTGAGATACAGAGGCTTGCCAGCCTGGCTGGTAGGCAAGGGTGCAAGGTCACGTTCAGGCAGGTTCTTTCCCCGTGGATATGACCGGATTCTGGCTCTGCCCCATCAATCCCACCACCAAGGAAGATGAGGAGGATTTCTCCCTGTTCCCTTTCTTTCTTCTGGGCTCAGACTCCCTCTCCTGGTCTCTAGCACTACTGCACCTTCGTCCCTCTCCCCCTATTTAATTCTGTCACAGGGGTAAAATGTCACTTCAGTGTTACCGTTCCCCACAAAATCTTGGGAGTCACCTTTCTGGGGCTCCATCACAGCACCTGCTTCTGTCAATATAGATCTGCCTATTGCCGTTTTCTCATATTTTCCCTCTAACACACAGCTGTACGACACAGATCTCACCAGAGAAAGATGACAGTTCACAGCATGGCGGTGTGAAGAGATGTCACATCCTGAACTTCCCTCTTGTGAGTCGCTTCTCTGGGTATCAGAGTGGCAAGATGAGATGCCACCTTACCTACAGGCACTTGTTGGAAAATGATCCGTTACCAGTGTGAGCAGCTCCTCTGGTTTTATCACGATACATATTTCAACTCGACCACTCTTGGTGTCAAACGACATTTCTATTTCAGCCTTGTAAAAATCCCTGTTTTCAGAATAGTCCCCATTCAGAGGAGGCAAGATGTGGGCACTACTAACTGTGCTTGCTGCTGCAAAATGAGCATCAGTTCCCACTGTTTCCAGGGAGACAGAAAGGCCTTAGAGAAGGTTTACTTGGGGGTTACACAAATAACTGTAGAAAAGATGGCACTGGATGATGGAAAGGAGCAAGCAAATGGACAGCAAGAATGGTGATGAATATAAGGCAAATAGAAGAATAAACGTTGATGCACTATAGGAAAATGTCTACACTAGTGGATAAACTGGGCCAGGAGCTGTTGTCTAACCCTGAGAGCAACTTCACTTGCATCTCTATAGTTACAGTCTTCCTGCTCCACCTTGTCCCCAAGAGCCCAAACTCAGACAAGCAGATCAGTCTTATCCAAATCGCCCTCTGGAAGCAGACTCCCGGTCTGAGCTAATTCCCTGTGTAGCCTAGCCGTTGCCTGGCAGAATACTGGTGGCTTGGGGGAGCACTGTATACTTCTGTACAGGCTACTTGCTGTTGGATGCAGTAAGGCAGCAAGGTAGATCTCCAGCTTGGCAAAGAAAAACAAAACAGCCTTAAACCAAAACCAGGGAAGCCACTGAGATGTGTATAGGTTGACTTATTGCTGAAGTTTGAACCTGAGATGACCATAGACAGATTAGAAGTTCTCATCTTCATTTTAAAACTGAAATTATAACAAGTAAAATCAATACTGCTAAAATTTGTAAACCAATCTCACGGGTTTTTTGAAAGTAGCACACTCTTCCTTAACACCTCACTTTGGCATTGGTGAAAGCAGCAAGGAGGATCAAATTGCTCATCTCAGCAGCCTGCTACTTTCTGTGAGCAGTGTGTGTCACTGTGCCATGGTTCAAAATCATCATTCATCGGTGAGCAACACAGTTTGCAGATCACTAAAACAGAATTTACATGCTATAAAGCATACAGAGTTCACGAAAAATTTCTCTGTGCTTTCTGAGTACAAACCTGTGCCCCTGCCTACCTCTACTGGGCTGCTTCTTTTCCCTGAGGTTATGAACAAGATCAGAAATGCAGGCTAACTAACTTTTCCATCCTAGATTGTAAGTCCAGAGTTGCCGTGTCAGGTTACTATGGAAGAGAGGCAATAACAATTCTTTCCATTCTCAGTAAAACAGGGATTACTAGGTCTGGCTGGGATTGAATTATTTTTTTCATACCAGCCTGTACAGTGCTGTGTTTTGGATTTGTGGCCAAAGCAATGTGGATGGATAACATACCAACATTTTGGCTATTGCTGAGCAGTGCTTGCATGGTACCAAGGCTTTCTGTTTTCCTTATTCTGCTCCCTCTCTCACCTCTCCCAGCGAGCAGGCTGAAGCTGGAGGGGACACAGCCAAGACAGCTGATGCGAACTGGCCAAAGGGATCATCCATACCATATAATGTTATGCTGAGAAACAAAAGCAGTGGTAGAGGAAGAAGAAAAAATTGGCTTCCAAGCTGGTCATTCCAGAGAGACTGGCTGAGCATCAATCTGAGAGAAGATGGTGAGTGTCTTTGCAGTGCCTTTTACTTTTTAGGTTTGTTTTTTGTTTTTGTTTTTTTTTTTTTTCACTTACTAAGCTATCTTTATTTCAACTGTCAGGTGTTTTCTTGCTTTTGCTCTTCCTATTCTCTCCCCTGTCCTCCCGGAGGAGGGAAGGGGAGTGAGCAAGTGGGTGCTTGGTTGCTGGCCAGGCCCAACCCACTATACTAGGATTTTATCCCAGCCTGTAAAACTTTTACCAAATTTTTTCTTTTACAAAACACAAAATATAAATTTAAAACAGTATTTTGTTGATAGAAAAGAAAAATAGAGAAATGATTTCATGGCCAGCTTGACTGAAAACCTTGATTTTTTCAATATACCTTTAACTAAAATTGTCTTCAATTATATCCCAACATTTAAAATAAGCCTACACCACAGAAAAGCTACATTTCTTAATCAATCCTCTACTTTTATAATAGTAACACTAGCCAACATACCTAATTTATTTTGATGACTGCATAGAAAAATCTTGCGGTGACCCATCTGAAATAATTTTTTTTTCAACAGACATTAAAATCTTGTATATCTAAAGGCAGAAATAAATTTTCTCTCCAGTTGATACTTGCTTTAAAGACGTGAGCATAAAACAGAGAAAATGAACGTCCTTCCTTATCTGAAAATTTTGCTTCTCAGAATTGAGTGTATATATTGGGCTGGACATAGTGTCTTTATCTTTTAATAATCTTTGTGAAATTAAGTCTGCATGTAAGATACCTTTTGCTCAACTGTGTCTTTAATAAACAGCAATTATAGTAATCCTATTTTCTGCTTCTAAAGCCTTGTTCTGGTAAGGATTTCTGGAATGAGATTGGAATGCCATCCCAATTTGGCACGCTGTGGTTGTACATGATGTAGTAGAACAAACAAGCATCATCTGCAACCTATGTCCCAGACAATAGATTAGGAAAGGTAAAAAACCTTTAGAAAGGAAATTACTCTTCTCTGCTACTGCAATGTAGATAGTTATGGCTGGTGATTTTTTCCTTAAACAAGCTGTAGTGGTGTAAGAACTCATCATTAGCTTTTCAATTCAGGAAAAAATTGAATCGAAAAAATGTAAAGAAATGCTACATTGCGCAGATTCCTATACATTGTGTGATAGCCGTTATAACACCAAAAATATCTTCTAAAGCTTCCTTTTGTAAGGCCAAAAGTAACTATGAAATTAATTCATAATGGTCACCTGCACAGAAGGTTTTTTTAATGCAACACTTTCTTTTGAATGTGCCCTTCCACAAAGAACTTCCCCTCCCTAAAATGCAAAATTCTGGTGATAGCAGTGCATACAAGCTCAGATAATATGGTCTGTCTGAACATCAGCCCATCCGGTACTGGTCCAGGAGTCCGGTTGCTCTTTGCCCTCAGTGTTAGTAAAACCAGTCTCCATCATTTCAGGGCCACTGTGCCAGAGCACGAATATGCTGTTGTTGAACTAATGAAGTAGTACTGAAGCACAGTTTGCAGAGGCAGACCCCACAGACAAAGTGAGCAGAGTTTACTCTCTTGCTTCTTCCTACCTCCTCCTATTCTGCTTTATCCATTTGCTGCTCACAGGTGCAGGAGTAAAGACTGTGTTAGTAAAGATGTCCTCCTCTCCTCTCCTCTCTTCTAACCCAACACTCTTCCTTGTCCCCAGTCTTTGGCTCTTTTATGAAGAGTTTATGCAGGCTTATGGCAGCCTCAGAGGTTTTACACCTCACAAAACTTTTCACACAAACTGAAACATAGGAGGCTTTCTATGAAGACAAACCCTCACATTTTTTACCATGAGGACCACTGAACATTGGAACAGGTTGTACAAAGAAGCTGTGGAGTCTCTGTATTTGGAGATATTAAAAATGTGGTACAGAGCAATGGGCTCTGGAATTGGCTAAGGGTATTTGACTAGATGATCCCCAGGGGTCTCTTACACTCTCCTCTGATCTGTGATTTTGTTTCCCTGCTCAGTTCTGGATCCTTCTCTCTGGCTGATTCACTGTAACACACTATAGCAAAACACTGTAGCAACAACCACCAGAAAGGGCAAAATGCCCCTCTTGGCCTGACCCGTGTTCAGTCATTTCTTTCCACTCCTTAGGAGGTGTTTTAACTCCATCTGCGTGACTGGTATCAGTAGGGATCTTCTACTACCCTGTAGATGATAGATCCAGTGGCTCGGTGCAGCTGGCTTGTGCCTGGATATGTGGAACTGAAATGAAGCTCTTTGGCCAGCAGTGCTACTGCTTCATGTCAGTGTCAAGATGTATTTTCGGTTGCCTTTGTAAGATGTTATCTGGTCCCAGTGGAGCTGGGTTGGCTGCAGCTGAACAGCTGTGCCACTTGCTGCGCTAAACAGATCTTCCTGTGTGCAGTCTGTCTTTCTCTGATCAACCTCCAGCTTTTCAGACCTTTCAGAGTGGAAGGCTCACCACTATACCATGCAAAGCCTTCAAAAATCTCCTTAAGGTTTTCTTCCTCCTAAATCTTCTTCTGTCATTTGCTTCACTATTACCATATCAGCTTAAAGACAAACTTTAATGTTTCTATCCCATTCATCTCCTACTTTCCAGCCATGATTAAGTCTTGCTGTTGCATTCCATTGATAGATACCTGCCAGACTCTGGCTCTCAAAACCAAATCATTTGATGATGCTTTAGTCATTTCTTGCTTTTAGTCATCACATTTTCAAAGTTTCTCCCCATGGATCAATTCCTGACCCTCCACATGGATGATTCCCATCCATCCATGTTCCTGTTTCAAACTCCACTTTTCTCATCCCTGAGCATCACCTGCAGCTTCTCAGCTCTTTGCAGATCACATTCCAATGTGGTCACCCTGCTGATTTTGTCTTTCTGCCTCATTCATCTAGCATTTCATGCCATAGAAGCACATACCATAGGTGATGTACTCCTGTTCTGCCCATGTTTAATCCACAGAAATAGCACCTAGCTTGTCATCTTCATACCACCAGCTGATATCATCCTCTACACTTTTAATAGTCAGCCCAGTGCAAGCTGACAGAGGGCACCAGGCTGTGTGTCAGTTGTGAAATGACCAGGCTAGTCATGGCATTTCTGCCCATCATTTTAGGTCAAGGGATATTTCCCAGTCCTTCTTCCCTCCTGTATGCAGGGCAGTGATGCTTCACACAAAAGAGTTACAGAGGAGTTCCTTCTGTTCAGCTTATAGCTGCCTGAACCATGATACTCACAGAAGTAGCACAAATGGAAAATGAGGGATCATGAAGAGGATGGATGATTGCTACAAAACCATGCTGCCAGTTAGGTGAATATTGCAGAACTAGCTTCACGTCTGTAACCCAGTTGTAATGTAGCAACAAATAGCTTCTGGTTCACAAGGGTCTCAATGACAATGATGTCTTAAGCTTTGCTTGCAAAAGCAAAAGCACTTGTGTTACCAAGTTATGATGGAGACCTAAAGCTGTTGAGGTTTAAATAAATAAATGTAAATGTGGGAAAGCTGCCCTTGTGCCAGTACTCATGCCACAGGGGGAGGCACTCCAAAGCACTTGATCTTGCACTGAGCTCTTCAGTTCTCACAATGTTGAGTTTCTAAGTGGCTCTTCATTACCGTTCCTTTATCTGGATCCTGCTAAGCTGTGGTCAAGCAGTCTGCAGTGCCAGCCAGCTCTAGCCACCAGACAAGAGAGCAGATGCTAAAATGGCTTGGGGTACTTTTTAGGAAGGTCAATGTAATTGTTACTTATGCTAACTGCAAACCCTGCAAACCCATAACACTCTGCTCCCTGCCCAAATGAACTTTCCCTCTTGTTGAGGACAAGACTTGCCACATTCCTCCTCATAACTCTCATCACAGTTATCTCATTTACTGTCTTATGTTCCTCTCTCTGCCTCTGCTTTCCCAAAATACAGCTCCCCATTGTCCATGAGCCCACATCTTTTCAACGCTCTTTTGTAGTCTCTCTGGTCTTTCACTCACAGCAAGAACTTAAAAACAAAATATCTGAATTCAGAACAAAACTATCCTCTTTCTCAATCATCCTTGAATATTTTATGCTATAGATAAGGTAGCTGACACCTATGAAGCTCTTTGTTATACTCAGTGGTAGCACCCAGATTGTTTATCCATCTTTTCCATTTTTTAATGTTTCTACTTTTGTCCTTCATGTAGCTCACTATGTGTTGTTGCTTTCATTATATGTAAGGATGGCAGACAGCACAATATGGTAAGCTTGATGAGTGCTTATGAAAACTAACTCAACAAACAACACCAATTAAAGAGAAGTAAGGAAATTCTTGCAGTACTTTCTATATATTCCCATAGGTACCTTGACAGAACCCATCTTGCTTAAACGCTTTTCAGCTTTCTGCTACTTTCCTATGAAGACTGTTATGGTACATCTCTGATTCCAAGTTCTCTAAGTCACACCTTTGAGTTTCAACTTCAGAAGATAAGATATCATGAAAGACACACTGTTGAAATTGTAGCTGTAGCAGACCATTTGTGAGAAGAAAACAGGATGCCTTCACTTACTAACTTATCTGACACAAATGCTCTGCTGTGTTCTGAATTCATGCAGTTGGAATCAAACTGGGAAACTAGAATTTTGATTTAACAGCATAAACTACTCCAAATTTCCTGAAAAAGTCTGAATAATAGTGATCTTTTAGCTGAACAGTGCTTGAGTCTGGAAGGCAATCAGTATTTGAGTTTGAGTTTGTTATGCAACCAGGAGCAAGAGCGTTTTCAGGCAACTTGAATTTTAAAGTGAACAATTTGCATTGTACTGTAACCACTTTGTTGCTGAATAGTGTAGTGTCACTGCATACCACTGCTCTGTTCATCACTGGGAGCTTGATTTCTCATTGCTTTTCACCTCTTGAAGTGGTTTATGGCTGTGTAAAGTGGGTATTTAAAAATACCATTGTGGTTCAATCATATTTCATACCTGCTTTGCACAGGATGCAGAGAATAGACTCTATATGTCACTCCAGTTGTCTGTGACCATAGACATCACGGTGTCTTATTCAATCTGCCATATTCAGAAATATCCTTTTTTTTTTTTCTTTCTTTTTCCCACATGCATGTCAGGAACCAATGCCTTGATGCATTAAATGGGCATTTTTAAAGTAGTTAACTTACTTGACTCTCACATCCTCATCTTCTTTCCCCCATATTAACATCGTAAAGAGAAGATAAAGAAGTTTAAATAGGCCAGATGGCACCTCTGGGGCTGAGGGGAAACCCTGCCAGCATGCTCCTAGACCACTTACACTCAGCCTCTTACAGGTAAGCTGGATGTTCCTACATTCCAAAACGTGTATACATGGCAGACACCAGCTGGTTCCTGAGACAGTTAATGCAGAAGACAGAAAATACAAGAGATACTGAGTCCCTGTCCATGAAATCATTAACTCAGTGAATGCATTTTCATTTTTGCAGTATTAGGATCATTAGATGATGGGGCAAGGTTAAAAGAAAAAAAAAAAAAACACAACAAAAAATCCCCACCAAAACACAGACAGACTTTCATCAGAGCTTTGTGAAGTGTGTTAATTATCCACAGGGGACAAGATGCTACAATAAAAGACTGTGGTTTAAACTCCCTCTTCTGAGACTCTGGAGCTTGCATTTGTTCCGAGTGAGCAGCATGTTGGGTAGGGACTCTGGGGTAAACCTAGAGTGGATGTGTTTTGTGATCAGTGGACTGTGTAATGAAATACTGATGCAATATATTTCCCCTTTTCTGCAGGAGAGTCCCTCTGGGGTTGGCTATAGCTACATTTGATATTATGAAGGCTTTAGAACTGGTAATAAACATGTGCATATCTTTTCCTAAATAACAGGTATGAACTCTGATTTATTATATGTGGAGTTATTTTTTATTTCCAAGAAATACAACAAATCTGCCTTGCTATGCTTTGTTTTAGCAGTTTGGAACTGTATTGTGTGCACACCATGTATTAGCAGCCCCAGCAAGAAAGCTAAAGAAGCCATCGGGGATGAGCAAAGCAGTCAAGTCACTACAAGCCTACACGACTACTCCTTTGCTCTGGCCTCCTGCTCACTCTTCTCTGTATCCAGTTGCTTCCAGTTCCTCCTTCACCCATCTGTTCTATAGGTTTCTGGTAGCATATTTGCTCAGTGTGGGTTTCCAGTAGCATATTTACTCGATGTAGACTTCTGGTAGGATATTTACTCAGAGTTGGGTTTCTGGTAGCATATTGTCTTAATGTAGATTTCTGGTAGTATATTTACTATCAGAGATGTGAAGAACAAAGTTTGAGCTGAATTATCCTCTCTTTTTTCAGCTTCATGAACTCTCATTGGAATCTATTTGACTCACAGACATTCTGACAAAAGCCACCAGAGTGCTTCCTCGACTCTTCCTATAAGAATAAGCCTGAAGTGGTGTTCAAAACGCCAAAATCTATGCTTTGAACTGCTAGAGCCAACCCGGGTTCTCTCCTCTGAGCAAGCGGATTCCGCTGCCGTCGGCAGCTGTGCAACTCCACCAAACTTCTGGGCAGCGCACACATCAGCGAGGACCCGGGCCACCATCCTGCGGGCTCTTCGCTCGAAGCACTGTTGCCTCTAAGGACAACTGTCCCCAAAGGCAATTGCGGGGTGCCTACAGCTGCAAAAGCCGGAGCGGGGAACCCGCTGCGCTGTGCCGGCACTAGGTGGCGCTGCCGGGCCGCT
Source organism: Urocolius indicus (assembly GCA_013401255.1). NCBI lineage: Eukaryota > Metazoa > Chordata > Aves > Coliiformes > Coliidae > Urocolius > Urocolius indicus. The sequence continues at coordinate 9,921 of WBNH01010828.1, read as the reverse complement.
GCGGGGGGCGCCACGCACCCGGCCCTGCTCCGGCCTCGGGTTGGCGCGCTGGGGTCTAAGGGAGCCGGAGAGGGCTCCCCGGCCGGCCGGCCAGTAGGGACCATGGCGTCTGCCGGCTGAAGGGTCCCGCTCCCTCCTCTGCAATGAATAACGGGCACAGGGAAGCATTTTTCCTGGACCGTTTCTTCTAGCAGGCACGCAGAGACCAGTGGTTTCTCTGACATCGAAGGCTGCGTGGTCCATTGCGTGGCAAACCATGCTCTGCATAGCACTTGCCTTGACTCTGAATCGCACAGCAGAGTTACACCAAAGTATTTTAGGAGGTCCTTGCACCTGCAGATACTTTGCACCTCTCAAAATTCCTCAAAATAGAGCTGACCTATTCTGGAGCCCTTGTAGCCTCTGTAAACTCCCTTCCCACATTGCACGGTGCAGCACCTGACACATAACAGCATCCCTGGTGCAAATGGAGAGAGGCTGGAATGTCTTGATTCGGCACACGACTAAGCCAGATGGACACAATCTGCTCATTACAGATTGTGTCAGAGAAGCTGCATGAAAGACAGGCTAGAAACAGCTGAAAATCCATTTTAATTGCAGAGGAATCACCTTTGGCTAAAATGGGGCACGGAGATGCTGGAGGTGGTACCAGCCTTTCACATTCCACTTCCAAACAGGGAGGAACTGCTCTATTAGTGATGCTTTTTGCATATTAGAACATGCAGCAGAAGTGAGGCTTTGAGCCTGCGTATCTGAAGGTAGCATTAAACCCTCAGATGAATTATAAATTAATATAAGCATTAGAAAAATATAAGGGATTAATTGCAAATCGTGACCTGGGCTCCTTGGCCTAGAAGCAGTCCTCAGCTTAGTGAAACTCCTGGGAAAGCCTTTGTTGTGATATCTAAGAAGCACTCTCTTGTGTATGATGAGTAAACAGTTCGATAGTAGAGGTGGATCATATTCTGACTGAATGAGATTTCACTTCTATTGATCTATTTGGCAAAGACTATGAAAAGATGTTTTAAAATCCATACTGCGTAGGAAATTGAATTGCCGTTATGGTAATTTTTGAGGATGTTCCATCTAATTATGGATCTTCTTTTGAAGGAATATAAAGCATCACTCTCAACTTCTAATATTTAGGCTGATGACCTAGTATTTGCACACACACTTGTGCAGATACATGTGTTGTTGCGAGCCTGTGTTGGTAGTATGTGTGTGACTTATAGATGACTTTTTAAGTAATTTAGTCAGGGTAGGGACATATTCTGAACTAAGAGGTGGAGTTTCTGGAAGGAGTAGTCACAGTTGTGAAAGGAAAATAGTGTTGCATTTCCTTAACCCAAGATAGATTTTAACAGATCCTAGAAAGATCTCGCTGTTTCCTGAACTCTGCTCATTTATCAGAACAGAGTTGTGCTTAATGGCATGACTGCTAAGTTTTAAAATAAGCTATCATCATACAGTCATGTCAACAAATGGCTAAAGAAAGCATTACTGGGCAACCTTTACAAATGTGTTTCCTCTCTATAGCTTTCCTAATAATTGTCATCCTAATCAATACGTGAGTCACTGGAATCCTCCAAGATCAAAGTTGTGACCTTCTGACTGCCCTCTTTTCTGATCTACTTTCTCTAACTCCTGTAGAGGAGGATAGCAAGATCCAGGATTGGATGACTGGCTTTGTTGTCCTAAATGCTAACCAGCCTACCCCTGCTGTGTCAGCCAAAATATATCCCCTCCTTAAAAGTTCAATAGCATCCTTTCATTTTCTGCTTCTAAAATCTAGGTACTATTTTGCACACTAGAAAATAATAAATCTACTGGTGTTTCCACATGCAAGATGAAATTTATTTTTTTTATCACAATTTGAACATACTTTTTATGCTCAATAGCTATTTTTATATTTTGGGGAAAAATAAAATCATGTTGATACCCATCCAGTCTTAGTTCTAACTGGTTTTGCTTTTCCTGAGAGTGAAATCTTGACAACATATGTGAGTGATGAAAAACTTCAAGTGAAACAAATGACTCCAATAATTTTCCCCGTGTTTTAATACGGCTCCCAATGTACTTAAATGTAATTGGATTATTTAAAAGCCTGATATTAATAGTTGCAGCATTTAAAAAATATTTTTAATGTAATAAAAGATAAAGTTTTGAATATGTAGTTCGCTAACAAGTCATCACAAAACCATTATAAAATCAAAGTTTTTTGTAATAATATTTTTTTTTTGTAATGCTCAAGACTTTGAGAAAAATACTCTCAGTCCCAAGAACATGAGACGTAAAACTTCAATTTTATAATGAGAGATGGATCCCTGACTCCACCTGGATCCTCAAACAAATCAGCAGGTTGTATGGTATAGGAATCTACACAAAACCCATTTCCAGACTCAGAATACACTCATGATGAAACAGTAAAAAGGTGGTATTAGACACGGGTGGCTTTCATGGGTTGAAAGGATGCAGCTGCAGTGAACCTTTTGGCATATATTGCACAATTCTCTTTGGTTTGGATTTTTTGTTTTGAAACAGAAATTTAGTAATTTCTTTTTAAAAACTTACACGGCTTTTATAATGTATTTATAGGGTATATAAGGGGGTAAGCCTGATTTTAATTCAGTACAGAAGAACAAGAAATCATGTTACCAGTAAGAAAAAAAAAGATGGTGGTTCACATCTAGTAGCAGAGGAGCATATAGTACTGTCACAGGCTCCATAAAGTGAATATTTCTATTTTGCAATAGGACAGCCCTAGACGTATCATAACTCAGGATTGGTTAGTATTTAACAATCTGCTCCTTCAGATAAGAAACATTTAGTTTAGTTTTTTTTTTTTTAAGACTTGAAATAATTAGTTTTGTACAAATTTTATGTCAGAATTTTCTGGTTTGCATTTGATCAGTTATTTTTTCTAAGCTATTCATAATGTTGAAATGTTGAAAACTTTCCGCTTGGTTTGGGGAATTAAGCAGATTGCTAGTCATCAGAACTCCTTTTTCCAAGACCAGGCTTAAGTGTGCTTTTTACCTCCTTTGTCTGTAATTTATTCTTGGTAGTTGAAAAATCAGATCTTTTGATTAATCAGCTTGAAGCTGCTGAAGTAAGGGAATTTATGCCTCTCAGCATTACTTAATGATGGTGTTTTACATTATTTGTGTCACTTGCATAATCTCTCACAGTAACAACAGTATCTATCCGAAACATAAAAGATTCAATAAGCAAAACTAGCCAGACATAATCCAGGCTCTCTGGCACCACGCACTTTCAATTTACTGATTATTTCTATCCAGTATTCTTCAGAAACAACTTCACAGCTCAGGTCTCCTTGGCTCTATTAGCCTCCTTTTTAATTTTATTTGAAATCAGTCTAAAGGTAAGAAATCATGCTAGCTGCTAGATACTATCTGTTAATTGCTCCTGCAGATAACTAACGAGCACCCCAAGGGGCAAGAAAGGTTACAAGGCCTATAGAGACACATCAGAAATGCATAATTTATGCTTCTTCCAGCAGTTAACATTGCAATGTTTCTGTGTGCGAGGTTTATCTCATACTGTTCAGTCTTCAGCTTTTCAGGCATTTCATTTTTGGACGGTTCACCATTAAACAAACTAGTGAAACCTCTAAAACTCTCCTTAGGGCTTTTTTTTTTTCTCCTAAATCCTCTTCTATTATACGCCTCAATTATTTGATGGTGAAGGAATTTCCATTTCCCTGCTCGTTGTTCCTCTCCTCACCTCCCCACTTGCAGTCCAAAATAAGTGCCAAATGGTGAAAAGTGTTTAAAATAATTAACTTGGCATCTTGTACAGCTTGATTGCAAAGCAGGAATTGTTATAACAAATGAGCAATACCTGCAGGACCTTTGATATAATTGTTGTTTTGTTTATGCTGACATAACAAGTATAATGTTTAGATTTTGTTACTCAATCGTTATTAAGATCTTTGAGACAGTAAAGATACATCTTGAGAATACAAGAGGCATTTATCTTTATTAGAACAAGAACTGTAAAATGCAGTTCAAGACCTGCGAACGTCACCTCTGCCTGTGAGAACCCATTCAACCAGGTTTTATAAATAGGCTACGTATTTCATATTCCACTCCTTGAAAAACAGTTTCCTATGCATGCCTCTTCAACAGAGCGTTGGCAATACAGACACTTGCAATCAAGTGGTCTTGGCTGGCCTCTGGTCTTGTCTCCTTTGCCCCAACAGCTCTCTGAAGCCACCGTTGAATGCTGGTGGTACCTGAGTTGGTCTGCTTGAATGATCTCACTACTGAAATCTCACGTATCTTCTGATTCACTGAATTCAAACTGTGTCTGCCAGTAAGAATGAGACAAACCAGTTGTATGAGGATATTCCCAAGGTATCAATAGTGGAGCATTTTCTGTACAGGGCTGCAAGGCTGATCTTCTGGTAGGTGGAACAAGCTGTTCCTTCCGTGAAGAGCAACACTGTCATTTTAGAGGGCAGCCTAGGTATTATAACTCACTGTATGACCTGCAGCAGTCACAAACATTTGCAGTGTCTCTCACTGCTGCATGTTTGACACACAACTGCCATGAGCTCAATTGTGAGTTTTTAAAGTGCAATATCCTCTTTTCCTTCTAAACTTACTTTCATTCTGGCTTAGTTCTGAGTGATAATACAGGCAAACTTTTTGTGATGGAGGAATTAAAAATTTCTGAGACTTGAAAGCAAGCTCCTGGCATGTGCATGGTGCCATGTGAAAACTATCTCTGCAAACTTTTCGTACAGCTATCTTGAAGTGAAAGACATAGAAAAAAGTGAATATGTGTCCATCTTCCTTGATTTTAACCATCTCAAAGTCTCCCATGGAGAGAAGTGAACATATCTGCAGGGTAAGTCACCTTGCCTATATTCAGTGCTCCTCAGGAATGAAAGAATGTCCTTCAGGTGTATTTCATTTAATTTGCTATAAAGTAGCTTAAACAGGACATCTAACTTTTAAACAGAACTACAGTTCAATGAGATTGATCCCATGCTTGACAAGCAGTTTCCTTAGTTTCATCTTCACAGTTCAGCAAGGTATTTAAATACATGCCCAGCTTTCCACAGTTGAATAACTCTAATCATATGGACTGGCTTAAATATCTTCTTGTACTAGGACTTGATGGGTTTTTGAACTGAACATTTAACACTCAGTGTGGCTGTCTCTGTTAACAGACTCCAGGCTGTTTGTTTATGACACTAATTCTTTTTAGCTTTCTTAAGCAGTGGCATTGATATTTCAGAGGGCAAATGGGAAAAACCTGTTCTAATTTCTTGGTATTTTCAAAAGAAATACATGGCATCATTTACTGCCACTCTCTGTGCTGCATGTCTGACTAAGAGTTTGAATTATTTCTGCTTTCCTTTGCCTAAACCTTTTAAATTTATTTTTTCTCTGCTGTTATTTACTGAGACTGTTTTATCTAACTCTGTTAAGTGTTCTGGGACACAGATGGTATGAAATGCTCCACACATAATAAAGACTCCTTGTTCAGGCAGCTCCCATGGCAATTGATGGTGGAGATTACAGTACTGGAGCATAAATTCTATCAGTATTGTGTAAGCAGGATATTGTTGACACTTGACGTTCCCAATTAAAAACAAAAAAACCCACTTGTCATGTTTTTTGAGCAACTTCAAATAATTTCTTCACATGACAATCTAGGGAGAATATACAGGGGAGTTGATGTCTGTGTTTGGTGTAATGCTTATTTCAGGCAAACTTTTCCTCTACAACTGGCTGAGGAATATCTAGGTAAAGACAGCTTTTTCTCTTGCTGACCAAACTATATATGTTCTTGCATAAAACTCCCAGTGATGACATGAAGAATTGGATATTCAGGACAGTATCTATAAGAAGGTGTGGATCAAAAGTCCACTGAAATAAATGGAAAACCAAGCCACGATCTAAGCAGACAGCAGAAAGGAGAACATTGCTAAAACAAGCTCATTGGAAATAGCTTGAATACTGGCAGAAGACAAAACAAGCCAAACCAAATGTCAGCTCATTCAATACACAAATTAGAAGAACCTGAGCCAGATGATCAATGATGTTTGGGAGCATTTGTATATTCCACCAGAATCCATCTAAAATAATCACTCACACTAACTGTCACAGTGGATGATATTTGAGAAGCAAAACTCAAAGTCAATGAGCTGAACTGAAACTGACCCTGGGCCAAAACCAGAACAAACCACTGTTTATCCAGAAACAACGCATCCTAATTGTTAGTGTGAAATCTTTGTAGAACTCCCTTGTGCTTTCCCCAGTGTCAGATGCTTGTGCCAGGGTCCCAGTATCCTGGGGCTTGCTCATATAGCCCTCACACAGGATGGGAGCAGACACAGAGCAGATGCAAGGCTGGTTCTCCTTGCAGATCTGCTTGGCATGTTCACCAAGGCTCACAGCAGCATTGCCACTGACATCCATGGTAGGAGAGACCTGTGAGACCTGCAGGTTTACAACATGAGTTACACCAGGAGGGGTCAGCTAGAGGTGATCTGTGTGGATGGGACTCTCATGGGCAATGCTAAGCAGGGGTGAAGGTGATGCTTCTACAAGCTGCTGCCAGGGCTGGGTAACACTCACGGTGATGGTTATACAAGCTATCGTCTCTGGAGGAAAAGAGATGGGCCATGTGCTCTTCTTCTGCATAACATTGCAGAAGAACTTTGCCTCACAGTGTCTTATAGCGGCTCTGAGTGAAGCTTACATAGGGATGAGAATTAAAATGTATGTTAAGTCTGGTGAGTCAGTTGTGTGCTTCCACTCTGCTGGCCACTACATTTATTTGTTTGCCTCTTTCTTCTCTTTCTTCTCTCAGAGCAGCACATTTCTGCTATTTTAGATCTAGCTTTTCAGTATCCTTGGGCTATCACATTTCATGGCAGCAAGAAGGTATCATTTTAGCATATTTTAGTTTTTATGCCATGTGGTCTCGATCTGCCTCCTTACCTCGCTTTGTTCTTTTTCTCTTAAGCAGAAAGTCAACAGAAACCAGGCACTGAAGAAAATGAACACTGCTCCCTGACAACATGATCTAGAGCCAACTGTTGCAGTCAGTTTTAATTTGCATTCCATGGTGAAACTCTGAAGATTATTAGGACATGGAAATACACAGGCTGGAACAATTTATAGTCATGAACACAACTACTGCTTTTTTAACTTCTTTTTCCTTGCAGTTGTTTAAAGGAAATGTTAGTGGAGATGCAGACTTCTGCCAAACCTATTAAGCTTTTAAGATGTCCATGCGCAGAGTGGATTCTCAATCCTGAGTGAGGAGATGTGGGCACATTTCTTGTGCCCCAGCTAGAGAATGTTATAGATTTAGAGTCTGTTTGCCTAGGATTCAGTAATTTCAGTCAGTGCCCATCTCACTGTGGACACAGTTAGATGACATAATGCTAATTTTTGGTGATTATTGTTTTGTGCTTTGTAGCGTAGTCTTGCTTAATTAATTTCTTTTTGCTTCATTACAAGAGAGTAAGTTCAGTGACGCAAATACATCTCTTCTCATATAACAACTGATATTCCTTTAGCTGTTGGGAGAAGCCATGATAAAAATACCTTGTGAGTTGTACCCTTGCAATCTTTGTAATGGTTTTGGAGGGCTGAACATATTTTAATGATTGTATACAAAGACACTCAGCAGCTAAAGCATCCGTCTTTGACAACAGAAATATTATTTGAAAGTATCATCTCCCTTTTCTTCAAAATTTATGATATTGTCTTTAAAACCAGCATCTTTGGCAAATGCCAGGAAAGGTAAAGTGTGTTTGGGAGGCCAAATGGAGGGGAGGACAGGAAGAAGGAAATAAGATTTGTCACTGTGAATTAATAAGCCAGAGAACGAATGTTTGGGCAGCAGTGCTTAACTGGAACTAGCATCAAATAGTCATTGAGAAAAAGTACTGAACATTTTAGCACTCATCGGTGAGGCGCTAATGAATTTGTGTATATGTTTTTGAGTTCATATGGGGGAAGCAACTGAAACCTAAATATTAGTTACTTAATCAATACTATCCTTAAGGAAGATTTTGTTCCTCTTGGCCGTCTTACCAGGCAGAAAAAATGTAAGCTCTCTCATAAGCAAGTTGACAGTCTGATGATCATGGGATACTTCAACAAAAGAGCAAAAATGAAAGAAAACCTAATGGTGTTCCAGACAACTCTATTTTAAAAAAGAAATATATATTAAAAACCTAGTAATGATTTTATGGTGCTTGTTAAAGGAGTCAAGAAAGTGTTATAAGTTGCAAAATATCTTGTGACTTGTCATTAATCACATAATTATGAGATAGTAATAATTTCATGGGATATTATAAGAGGACTTTTTTATATATATTTTTTCATGGCTTTCAACATTATATGATTTCAGATTTTTAGTCGGGCAGGCTATTGTTTGGGTCAACAGGTCTTCAGATAATTCCCCTGTTGTCATAATGTATTTGCAAGCACATAATTGCAAACTTTTTTTAAGTAACAACTGCTTATCCACTTGATAAGCAGATTGTGTCCAATTCTGGGCTCCTTAGTTCAAGGACAGGGAGCTGCTGGAGAGAGTTCAGCACAGGGCCACAAAGATGATGAAGGCAGCGGAGCATCTGCCCTGTGATGAAAGGCTGAGGGAGCTGAGGCTCTTTAGCTTGGAGGAGACTGAGGGGTGACTTCATTAATGTTTACAAACATGTAAAGGGTGGGTGTCAGGAGGATGGTACCAGGCTATTCTCACTGATATCCAATGATTGGTCAAAGGGCAATGGGTATAAGCTGGAACATATAAGGTTCCAAAGAAAAACAGGCAAGAAGGCACTGGAACAGGCTGCCCAGATGAGTTGTTGAGTCTTCCTCTCTGGAGACATTCAAAACCCACCTGGATGAGTTCCTGAGTGACCTAGTCTAGGTCACTCTGCTCTGGCAGGGGAGTTGAACTAGATAATCTTTCAAGGTCCCTTCCAGCCCTTAAGATTCTGTGATTCTGTAATTATCTACGTGTGTGCTTAACTACAGGTCCTCTTTTCTAACTTAAATAGCTGATTTTTAAAGTGTTTGCCAAAGTAACAGGTTATTGGTGTGTTACAGAAAGAAACTAAAATAGCATCCCCAACGTCTTGGTCAAAAAGTCTGGTGTTCTCTTCATTATATTCCAGCTTTTCTCAGACTTCAGATCTTTATCATCTCTCCTTCCACACTTGGCAATGGAGATACTTGGCAAAGTTTTTTATACAGTATTTGGGACCAGGATTTTGGTATCTGAGAACTATCTTTCCATAGTCTTGCCAGCAGGGCTATTTTAATTCATGGCAGGTATGGCTCGTACATAGGAAAATGTGTGAAAGTCTCTAACTGGAATTATCCCTTAATCGAGGACTTTGTTCTACAATATTTTGTGTTCAGATATTTTTCTAACCATCTTCTACAATACCTTTCAGTTTTACTTTTGACTCCTGTAGATGCAGTGATCTGTCTCTTCTGTTTTAAGGCTGCATAAAGAACTCTCTAGTTAGCATCAAATCTGGAAATCGGTTCACAGTGTGTACAATTATCAAGACTGTCAAAACAGGAGATATTTTAAAGAGCCTGATCTTATTAATTTGTTCAGCAAAAACAGTTTAAATACTTCTGAATGCATAATCTGAAAGACTTACTCTTAGTGACTGGTCCCTATTGATGAAACCTCACATATGAGAAAAAAGGCCCATGATGCAGAACTGTTCCCCAAGTACAGTAACAGGTGAGAGTAAGACAAGTCAGCATCATTGAACTTGCAGGCCGGTTATTACATTTGTGTTGCTGATAACAACCAATGCAAGACATTTCACTGAAAGATATAAGAAATTCTGCAATAAACAGTTAAAAATATCCTGCCATGAAGAAAAGGCTTGTCAGGCATTGGAAC
>WBNH01010827.1:0-10259 GCA_013401255.1 Urocolius indicus | reverse complement strand
TAGAAGGCTATCAGGTTAGTCAAACAGGATTTCCCCTTGGTGAATCCATGCTGACTCCCCTGATAACCATCTTTTCCTTCATATATTTAGTGACTACATTCAGGATGAGTTGTTCCATCATCTTTCCAGGGATGAAGGTGAGGCTGACCAGCCTGGAGTTTCCTGGGTGGTCCTTCCTGCCCTTTTTGCAGACTGGAGTGACATTGGCCTTTCTCCAGGCCTCAGGCACCTCGTCTGTCCTCCATGATTGTTCAAAAATGATGGAGAGCAGCTTATCCACCACATCAGCAGCTCCCTCAGCACTCTTGGATACATCCCATCTGTCGGCCTGGCAGAGAGCATCACAGTAGAGCTGCTTTGCTCTGTGCACTGTCCCTGCCACCACCACCTCCAGTTGCAGTCACAGCCACTGCATGATGCCCTCTAAGCTGCGACCGCACTCAGTCTGGAGCTTGGCTGCCTGGGTGGCATCAGGGGCCAGCAATGCCTGCAGCTGTGCATCCTCAGGTGGCCCGGGCTAGGGACTCAGTTTGCCCAGCGCCAGGTCTTGGGCAAGCTCAGGACAGGTAGTGCACAGGGTCACCAGAGCATTGTGCAGCTCAGTGGCCAGCCTGGCCTTCAGCACACGCAGGACATATGTCTGCAGGGCAAAGAGTATGTGGACCCGCAGCGTGGTGGTCCACGAGGGCAGGGCACCCATCTCAGTCTGGGTGCAGTACAGTGTGGGCAGAGGCCAGCCAGACAGGGGCCACTGGGTGCCCAGGAAAGTAACGCTGTGTCCCCCAGGTCCAGCGTCTGTGGGAAGGTGGCACAAAGGATGTCCAGGTCCAAGGACCCCTGTGTGGGGAGAGGTGGGGATCAGACAGGCAGACCCAGGCAGCTGCACAGGAGGGGTGCTGGTGCCCCCCCATCCCCATCCCCATCCCCATACCTGCAGAGGGGGGTCGGGAGCAGAGTCCACAGCCGCAGCAGCAGGACCTTACCCCCCCCTCCCCGTCCCCCAGCTCCCCCTCTGGGCAATGCTGTCCCAAGGAGTGACAGTCCTCTGCTCGGCCCAGCTCCCAATGGTGCAGGCGGTGCCTCAGCGCAGGGATGGTGGGCAGCCCCACGGCCACTAGCATCCCGGGAGTGCACCGCTGTTGCCGTCCCCGAGCAGGGATCTGGGACCCCTACTCCCTTCAGGTCCCCGTTCCTCCCCCACCATCCCTCCCGTTATTCAGCCTCTGGCAGAAATGACGCCGCTCGGTGCTGCCGCCCCCCGCCAGCTCCACCTCAGGGGTTATTTTCATTTTCTCCTTTCTCCAAACCCCGATGCGGTCCCAGTTGTCCTCACCCAACGCTGAGTTAAAGTGCAGTTAAAATCCAAGAACCTGCCCCCGCTGCTGCCCCTTCTCATCACCTCGACTCCTTCTTTGTAAAAAATAGTGCAATTTGTCTGTTGGGCTTTGATTTTTTTCCCCAGGAAAAAAGTGCCCAGCCCCGCCGAGCCCCTGGGCCCTAGCAGCTCTCCTGCCCTCCCCTCCCACCCCAGGCTGCACCTCCTGCTCACCCCCGTGTCCTGGGCAGAGGGGAACGTGGACCTCAAGCCTATGTCTGGCCCCAGCATAGAACACAGTGTCATCCAGAGGTGGGGGAGCACAGGGGCAGCTGGCCTGATGGCTCCTCTCTATCCCTCTATTTACCAGTGCAGACACACATGAAACCCAGAGCTTTTGTGTTACAAAAAAATATTCTGTACTTTATTTACTCTGCGGTAGAAAAATAACATGGTCAGGATCCCAGAGCTTCCTGGCCAGGACCAGGCAGAGGGCTACCCAGCCCCCCCCAACTGCCCAACTACCCTCACTGAGTGTCCCCCTGCCCGGTCTCTCTCACACTGCACCAGCTCCAGGGGGAAAGACAGAGGCCAGGAACCAAAGAGGCTCCCTCCTTGAGGGGCCAGAGGAGGGGGCTCCAGCGCTGCAGAGAAAAATCCCAACAAATACGTGTCCCTCCCTCCCATGCTGGAGCCCGGTGTGCCCACACTCCCTCCGGGGATGGAGCCATGGGGCAGAACAAGGCTGCAACATGTACAGTCTTAGTGACAACTATGAAAGCGAACCTGAGGTCCAACCTACGTCTTGAGCAGTGCTGTAGGATGGAGGGGAGCAGGAGGGGCTGGTGGTCACAGAAGCAGAAAAGCTGAAGCTGGGCCTCTTAAAAGGAGCATACAGGAAAAGCCATGCAACAAATCTGCTGCTGTTTATACAAGGGCATAAATACCAAGAACCAGATGCCAGTCTGTGTTTCAAGGCAGCACAGAGCAAAATCTCCAGGGCAGGGCTCCCCCCACTCCGGTACAAAGACATGAACGCAGCACAGTCCCCAGCAGGTCACGACTGGGCATGGGGGATCCACTGACTGTCCATGGGACGACGAAGCAGTTCCTCCACATGTCTCGCCATGTCAATGGTGTCGTCCAGGTCGAAGTTACTCTCAGGGTCCAGGACGGTGTCGGGGCTATGGGAAGCAAGGGATAAGGCTGGGGAGGGACGGGTGGCCACAGCAGGATGGGGGATGTGATACCTACTTCTGGGTGTAGACGTTGTAATGGGTCTGGGAGCAGATGGCGGGTGAGGAAGCCTGGTCCATGTAAGTGGCCCCTCCAGGGGCAGAATCACCTGATGCATTGACAAACCTGGGGGAACGAGGAGCTCTTGAGTGCTAGCTCAGGACAGAATGGGCTTCCCACGGGTGAAGTCACACTCCCGTAATTCCCATCACCTCCAAATGGCATCTCCCAAGGCTGGCAGGGGACTCAAATCCCACACCCAGAGACAGCAGGGTCCTCAGTCTCATGGGTGGCAGCACAGCAAAGGGGGCATTCACCTTCCCAGGGAATGCACAGCCTTGCCTCAGCCACAGGCTCCCAGCATCAGCTCAGCACCAACAGGGCTATTGAGATGCCAGAGTCTGAGAGCAGAGGTGTCCTGGGTTGCTCCCTGGGGACGATTCCATGAGACCACCAAGAGTCTGCCTTTGGGGTCAGACTTACTCTGGCACCACTTGCTTGATCTGTGGCTTCACATATCCATCCACAGCTTTAGCTAGAGAAAAGAAAGCAGTACTGAGGCCCCAAGCTGCTGGCGTGTGCCACGAGCCTGTCTTGAGGCTGGGGGCTCATGCAGAGCCAGCTGTGGAGGCCCTGTGGGGCTGGATGTGGCCCCAGGGAGGGGAGTATGCCCAGAGACCCAGCTCCAGCCTGGGAGGATACAGGATAGAGAGGGATGCTAGTGGAGTGAAGGGTCAGCGCTACCTGGTGTGGACTCACAGAGAACCGGCGTGTAGTACTTGGAGAAAACCTCGTCCTTAGGCCGGTCAGGGAACACGTAGATGAGGTAACTGAGGTCCCCGAGGCGGTCGGCCAAGGAGCGGATGGAAAAGTCCCTGGTAGTGAAAGGCATCAGGTTCCAGAACATCCTCTCAGCTGGAAGACAAGAGCAAGGAGCATGGTGATGCCCAGAGCTGCTGGCAGCTCCCAGCCCCGCTCCAGACATAGGCTGTAAGAGATCACATCCAATGTCAGATGATAGTTCTTGCTAAGGACAAAATGCATCACCAGCAAACAGAATTAGAAAGAAGGCATAGCCAGCTCGAGGCAGGTCTGGCCTCAGCTAGACACATGGGAGGCAGGTCTGGATCCTCCCTGATCGTGAGGGGCTCTGCAGTGCTCCTTGGCCATGTGACCCTCCGGAGCATGCTCTCACAAAGAACAGGTGCCCCGTGCAAACAGGGAAGCACCACAGAGTCATTGCCTTTCCTACAGCCCCACTTACAGCCCCCACAGTTGGGTTGGATGGTTTAGCCCAGTCCCTTCTCCCTGCCAAGACTTAGGCTTAAGCTGGATGCAGCCACAGCTGTGGCTCCCCGGAGGGCAGCCATGGCATCCTGGAACACTTGCCCCTTGTCTCAGAAATGCTCCCAACGTGCCCAGCCACAGCAATGCCAGTGCTCAGCCAAGACAGGAGGTTCCAGACCAGCAGTAACCATCCCCGTGGACACAAAACAGCCAAGCCCCAGGCTGGGGGAACCAGCTCCTGGCACACACTTACAGGAGTCAAACTTCCAGGCAATGGTGATGCCACCAATCTCTGAGTCACTGAAGCGCAGGAGGAAAGTCCCATCGGGCTTGTTGATGAGCAGGTCGTGCGCCTGCTGCTTGTTGACGAAGCCCAGGATGGCCCTAAGCAGAGCAGGGTGTCAGGGCTGGGGGGCTTAGGGCCAGGGTGCTTGGGGCCAGAGGGCTCTTACCCATCATTCCAGTGTGGCTTGAGATGCTTCTTCAGCACCTCCATGACCCCGTCAAACCACTGCCAGAAGGTGTAATTCCTCCCAGGTAGGTTTTCCTGTTGAAATCCCCAGAAAATGAGCCCTCCTGACTCCAGCCACATAGCTGCTGTTAAAACTGCACAAGTATTTGGCACAGCAGCAGAGACTTGGGGGCCTGACTGGAGGATGGCCACCAGCACTGCCAAACCAGGCGTGGGGCAGCCTGGCCAGGGGAGAGCCAACAGTGCCTCCTCAAGGATGCAGACTCCATCTGTGGGCCCTACAGCATCCCATGTCCCTCCAAACGAGGAAGGTGACACTGCCCACCCTGCTGCAGCTGACAGCCCTCTCGTTTTTTTTTGCATCACAGGGCTCTGCAGAACTCCCAGTCCACTCACCCTGTTGAACTGGGACCAGGACACCGTGGTGTTGCTGTAGTCCTCCAGATGGGAGTTGGTGCTGTTGAAGAGCTTCTGCGCCAGGAACACCAAGTTCTCCTTGGTCAGCCCACGGTTGCTCTGAACCTCTGCCTTGAACTTCACATTGAGTGCCTCGCAGAGCTGTGGCCACTGTACCTTGTCAGGCACAGCAAAGGGCACACGGCCCTAGGGGACACACAGAGCAGGGTCAGTACAAACTCTGCCAGATGCCTCCAGGCACAGCCTCACCAGGAGACTGAGTCCAACTCCCACAACCCCCTATGGCATTGACACTCACAGGCTCAGCGAAGGCATTGTCCCAGAGCACAGTGGCTGTGGNCAGCATCCCATGTCCCTCCAAACGAGGAAGGTGACACTGCCCACCCTGCTGCAGCTGACAGCCCTCTCGTTTTTTTTTGCATCACAGGGCTCTGCAGAACTCCCAGTCCACTCACCCTGTTGAACTGGGACCAGGACACCGTGGTGTTGCTGTAGTCCTCCAGATGGGAGTTGGTGCTGTTGAAGAGCTTCTGCGCCAGGAACACCAAGTTCTCCTTGGTCAGCCCACGGTTGCTCTGAACCTCTGCCTTGAACTTCACATTGAGTGCCTCGCAGAGCTGTGGCCACTGTACCTTGTCAGGCACAGCAAAGGGCACACGGCCCTAGGGGACACACAGAGCAGGGTCAGTACAAACTCTGCCAGATGCCTCCAGGCACAGCCTCACCAGGAGACTGAGTCCAACTCCCACAACCCCCTATGGCATTGACACTCACAGGCTCAGCGAAGGCATTGTCCCAGAGCACAGTGGCTGTGGCGTTGTTGTCCTGACTCCCATGCACGATTACCACCACGGGCAGAGACAGCGTCTGCCGGGAGGGAGACCAGGATGGGCTGTGGGGAACCATGGGAGCATCGCCCATGAGCACCCCATGGCTCCAGTCCAGACCCACACCCATGGGCATGATGCCGGCCTGGGCCCTGCAGAGTGGACATAGTTGGTGGCTTTACCTTCACTTGGAAGACCAGCTCGTTGCCACCAACACTGAACTGTGACTCGAAGAGGATGGTGAACTTCTCCTCTGTCACTGACTCAGCTCCGCGGCGGTCTGAGCGCTTGATTCGCTTCAGGGACTGCAGAGACACAACGGGTGAGCACGAGGGGACAGATGGGGGCACAGGGGGACACAGAGGTGTGTCCCCTCCACACAGGAGGGATGTAATACAGATGGGAACATGGGGGGGTGAACACAGAGGGGACACAGGGGGTGAACGCAGGGATAGGAGTGGGCAGATTGGGACACGAGGAGACACAGGAAGGATATAACACAGATGGGGATATGAGGGGCAAATGCAGGAGGACATAAGGGGAAAACACAGGGGGTACATGAAGGGACAGATGGGGGCATAGGGGGACACAGAGTGGAACACAGGAGGGATGCAGCACAGATGGGGAAATGGGGAAACACGGGAGGGACACAAGGGGACACAGAGGTGAATGCAGGAGGGATGTAATACAGAGGGAGACATGGGGGTAAAATGCAGGAGGATATGAGGGGTGAACATGGGGGGACAGGAGGGTGGGCACTAGCGGCACTCACCATGTTGCGGAAGTGGGCACTGAGCATGCCCATGGTCTGGTGATACTCCATCACACAGCAGTTGTTGAGGATCTCCCCACTGCTCTCGCTGTCACAGGAATGCACAGGGTTAGGGGGACCACCAGGGCCAGGAGCCTATGTGAGGTGTGCCTCCCCCCATGCCCTCAGCTCCATGTCCTGCCCCTCCCCCCCCCCCAAGTCCCTTCCGGCATTACTTGCGGGTGCTCTCATTCTTCAGCAGGGCCTTGGCTTGCTGCTCGCTGATGATGGTGGCCTTCACCTGGGGGGGGTTCATGTGCACATTCAGCTTCCCTCCAATCAGGAGCCGCACAGTAGCTGTGAACTTGGTCTGCGTCTTCAGCACCTGCGGGGGCTGCTTCTCGATGATAAAGGTGCTAGGGAGGGCACCAGGATCAGGGGCAGGCAGGCAGAGCAGACCTAATCCAGCCCCCTACTCTGCCAGCTGCCTCAGATGAGCTGGGGACCCCCCCCACACCTGGTCACCAGGGCAGAGATGATGTCGGTGATGGTGCCATTCAACTTCAACAGCATTTCCTCCACCAGGCCAGGGATCGGCAGCTGCTGGCACAAATGCTCAGCCTGGCGGATCTGCTGCCGGTTCTGCCAGATGATCTCCGCCAGCTTCTCGCACCTGGGGGGAAACAGGGCTCAGAACCATGTTGGGGCTCAGTACCTCATCCCACCTCACTGGGCACAGCTGGTGCCAACACCCACCAGGTCTGCAGCACATCCAGGGTGCCCTCGGGGGGGCCTCCGTTCCCTGCCAGCTGCTGCCGACGCTTCCACTGGATCAGCTCATCGTCCAGGATGGTTGTTTGTTGCTTACACAGCAGCTGCAGCGTCTTCTGGTGCTTCTCAGACAGGTCCTGGGAGGCAGGAGGGTGTTAAAGGGCACGGGGATGGTGGCACAGCTATCACAGTGCCAGGGCAGCAGCACTCACCATGCGGTACTGCTGTAGTGTCTGGGCCTCCCGGTGCAGCCAGGCCTCCAGCGATGCCTTCTTCTGCTGCAGCGTCGTCTCCCGTGACAGACGCTCCTGAGGGCCCAGCTGGGAGAGCTGGGAGAACTGGGCTGGGGGTTGGAGCATGAGGTTAGTGCTGGCACCACCAGCACCCTGGCTCTATCCACTCCCGTCCCACCCCCACCTTGGAGACGCATGTTCTCCTGGTACTGGATGATGAAGTATTCCTGTGTCTGCTGCAGCTTTTTGAGCTCACTCTCAGAGTCCTGTGTGATAAGCCGCAGCTCCTCAAAAGTCTGGTTGATCTGCAGGTGTTTCTGGGACATGGCATCCACTAAAGAGCCAGCCGGTGAGGGATTCTGCACAGGAAGCACTCAGCATGACAAGGGATCCTCCCCATCGCCCCGAGTGCTGGGGGCAGCGAGGAACCCAGAACACTCCCCGCCTCAAGGGCTGCTCCCACAATACCCGTGCTGGAGCCCCTGAGCATCCTCCCAGCACTGTGGGATCCTCTCTCTCACACTCCCCTGGGCACAGAGTCCCCTATGGCCCCCACTCACGTTGTTGGCCTCCTGCACCAGTCGCTGCTCGTGGTAGAGGATGTGCCGGATGCAGCGCACCAGCTCCAGGGGGCACCGGTCGTATGTGTTCTGCAGGGAGAGCGCAGCCTGAGCCAGACACAGGGCAGGGACAACCCCCACCCCAGCCCCCACCCATGGCCTCCCACTCACCTGCAGCTGCGTGGCATAGTGCCCCAGTTTGATCTTCAGCAGGAAGCCATCTTCACCCACTTGGTGATCTGCCTTCTTCTGCAGCTCCTGGATAAGCCCCTCCAGCAGCTGTGTTGCCTTCACATTCTCCTGGGGGTTGTCGAGATCAATGGAGTCCCTGTGTGCATAGAGCAGAGTGATGGCATCAGGGCAGCCCCAGGCCCTGTGCAGGGGCTCCTCAGTACCTACTGGCACCACAGGGATGGGTGCTGACCAACCCAGCACCTCCCCACAGGGATTAGGACCCCACTGATGTACCATGTCTGGCTCTCGATCCACTGTGACAGGTAGTGCCGCACCTCGATGGGAAAGTGCTGCCCGTAGAGCGCCTGCATCTGCCGCAGGGCTTCACCCTGGAGCTGCTGCGCCTGGATCCACACTGCCATGGCTCACCACCTGCCAGGAAGATGGACTCATCAGGGCCTTGGCCATCCCCACCAGCCCTTTACAGGAGCCTCCAGTGCTACAAGAGCTGCCTCCAGCTGCTGAATATAGCAATCCTTTCTCTCTGCTGCACAGTGGCATCACAGCCATTGCTGACCACGCAAATGAGGAAACGGGGCCAAGGGGACAGATGGTGAGAAATCTGGGGTGACACAGAGCAGAGGACCCTCCCTCACTCACCCAAGCTCCTGCCCACACCCTGGCAGCACTGGCAGGAGCAGTGGCCCACATGGCCACTCCAGTGGCTCCCCAGTACCATGGAGAGACATAAAATGGAGTGTAAGCCTTCCCAAAATAAGTTCTGGGACAGCTCTGGCTCTGTGCTGCCGGATCTCACCCATCACACAGCTCTGGTACCCCAATTCACCCAGGACAGCTGTGAAGGGAGAAAGGACAGCTGAGGATGGCACCTACAAAAAGCCAGAGCGTCCCCCACCACAGTTACATCCACAGTGTGGTAGGGCCTGGTAAAAAAAACCTGGCAGTTGTGTCTTTGAGGGTGACGCGACAGTGAGTGATGAGGCTCATGGCCCCTCCACGCCAAGGATGCAGCAATAAATAACATTTACATACACTTGCACCCAAACCACCTGGATTTGGCATTGTACAGAGGTGCCAGGCAGTGGCATGAGGCTGCATCCCAAAGTTGGATGAGCGGGAGGGAATCCACTGACAGCCTCATCTGGTGACAGAGGAAGCTGAGATCAAACTAGTGGGAACTTCACTTCCCTCCCTCTCTCCCCAAAGGGCTCCAGAAGCAGCTTGTGCCATCCTGCAGGCAGAGGCTCATGTTGGGGGACAGCAGCAGTGGGCCCAAGCAGAGCCACCGTGGCTGGAGCCCCCAAGTCCTGTACACCCAACCCCTGCGCAGGAAGAGGAATAATAACTGAGAGTTGGCTAAAAATGCTTTTTCTTTCCCCTACAAAAATGGAGGAATGTTTCCATATTCACAGAAATTACTGAGAAATTCTGCTGGTAATGAGAGGCCTGGGGAGGCATAAAAACTCAGGCAAGGAGGGAAAAGGAAGGTGGGATGGCTGACAGCAGGACGTGTGCTGGCAGTTAGAAATTGCAGCTGCTCGATAAGGGGCATCAGTGAGAGCAGAGAGAGAGGCCACAATGCCACAAACACTCTGAACGTCTGGAAGAGCAGGGGACATCCTCATGGACATAGAGCAAACAAACAGTGCCCCACCTCTCGAGAAAATGGTGATCTCTTCCCATCTCATACTGACAAAACACTTCCTATTCCACTCCAGAGTGTTGTTAAGCAACAAACCTCAGGCAGCTGCTGCTGCAGTGAGCCAGTAGACACTGCACTCAGCTGGTGCCAGGCCAAGAGCAGGAACACTGCCATCACTGCTGGGGTGCTTTGTGGAAGGTGAAGCAGTGTCATGTCAGCCTTCACATGGGGACTATGGAAGTATGGCCCACCCAGAGTGTGCCCTGACACAGGGCAGGGACATGCCTGAGGCCCCACTGCCTCAGTGAGAGGACAAATAGGCCCCAAAAATCCCACTCTTGCCAGGCTCACACATTATTTCCATGGGTGTTATCAATGCAACAGTGGATGTTTCTCCAAGAACCTCATTTTTATCTCCTGTATCTTACCCATGGACTCAAAGACTGTGCCCAGCACTGTGCTCCTCAATGGCACCACCAGCTGCCCTGGGTGAATGCTCACAGGGACTCCCCTGGAGCTCTGAATCAGAAAATCATTTTGGTTGAGAAAGACC
>WBNH01010826.1:414935-445009 GCA_013401255.1 Urocolius indicus | reverse complement strand
TCTATGATTCTATGAAAAAGTAATTTTCATTGTGTTTCATTTGGTTCACTCAGGTCTCAATTGCTTATTTTCTAAGGGGTAAAAAATCTCTAATGCAGTGATTTCTCATCTCTTTGCATAGTCTTACTGTATGTAACAGTGGAATATAATTACAGGAGATGTTACTACATCAGTGGTAGCTGATAGTCAATAACTGTATGGTTGAATCAGTGGTTAGTATGTGTACTATTTCTATTCCAATGCACAGTGCGACATAAAAGGGAGTGAGAGTGTTTTCCTCCTGCAGAATCTGTTGCAGCCCAGAGTTATGGTATCTGTTTGAGTAGAGAGCATTAGGAATGAAGCTTTAAATCCTTAAAGACAGCGGAAAAGTTGAAAGTCAGTGTCTTGCATCATGAATGAATGAAATGCTGAATTAAAAAAGAAAAAAAATGAAAGAGCTATTTTAACCTTCTAGATTTTTTTTTTAAAGAGAGACTTCACCTCTTTCAGAATTTCTACAGAAGCAACATACAGACTTCACCACCAGAGAGGTCTCAGTGGTGAGAGCAGGACTTGCCTTCCTGCAACGTGAACAGTTGCACCTAAATCTTGGAGAGGATCAAGGTCTATGCTATGTTTTGTTTTCAACCTTTATAAGAGGACAGCTAAAGGCGACAGCACTGTGGGTACCGTTCTTGGATACTATTCTTAGTCATTTCAGTTTTCCTGTACATCATACAAGAAAATACATCCATCTTGGATGTCGCTCATACCAGGATGGTTCCTTATGTTTTGACATGCCATTCGTTTTGTAGAACACTTTGGGGGAATAAAAAGCTTCTAGCTTTTCTTTTGTAAAAGAAGTCCTACCTATCTGCTTTGATGAGTCTATCACCTTCCTAGGAAGAAAGCAGACTACAATGTAGCAAGGAGGAAATATAGTTTTGATAGTCCCTGATTGAATGAGGAACATTGTTGAGGTAAAATTCAATTTTGAAACAAAAGACTGAAAGGATCTGCATTCTTTCCTCAGGACCTCAGTCAAGCTGTATACAGAGTATGTAGTCATTTTTTTGTTTGTGTTGGAGGAATGGAATTGTTATGAAGAATTAAGCTTACACTGTGTTTGGAAAATACCAACTCATCTCTATTTGATCAGAATTTATATATTTGGAGATGAGAAAATGGGTCACTGCATACAGTCTGAGAAGCTCTTCACATCCTGTAGAGCCGAAGTGATTAATGAAAGTGGAAAAATGTTTAAATAAGCTTTCCAGCTTCAGTAACATGAGGCTTTTCCTTTTGTAGTTGGGGGATAATGTTGTAGAACATTTCCTTTAAGGCTGTTGCCACACTTAAGTATAACTACACAAATTTGTATGGCTTGTATGTTGAGTAGCTATGATATAGAAAGAGAACAATATTTTGGGGAAGAAATTGCCTTTAGTTCATTTATTTTCCATCCTCTCAAAAGATTCATGCTGATATAATAATTTGTTTTGTAATATATGCTCTGCCAAAAGTGCTGGTTAATTCTGCACTGTAAGTTTTATTACTGGAGGTTGTCTTCTTGAACTATCCTGAGATTTGCTGACCTTCTTAGAAATGCAGAATGAAAAATCCAAGTATATACTTTGTTTCTAAGTTAAAAGCACTATGAACCTAATGCTTATTTCTTTCTCCAAGCCAGCTTGATGCAGCCTAGAATTTTATAATTTCCTTACTAAATAAAAAGCATTCTGAAAGTCAACATAAAAAGTGCTGTAAAAAAAGACCAAATGTTGCTGTAACTTGCTTTGTGCACTAAAAAGAAGAGAATATAGAGGCAAAGAAAATTAATACCAAATGAACAAAAGCAGCAGGATTCTCAGGGTGCATACACCCTGAGAATATTTGATCTATAAATTGACTAATCATCATAGTCCTTGAAACTGCATAGTCAATTAAAAAAAAAAAAAAAAGAAAGAAAACCAACCAAAAACATAAAAATATGTTGGGCTTTTGGAGATAGAACAGTCAGCATTTTGTGTTGGCAGGTGGTCGTACAAGTCCATATTTCATCTCCTCAGCAGAGTTCAGAAGTATAAGCAATGCAATAAGTGAAAAATCCATGAATACATCACTGTAAATCCAGAGTGGCTCTTCTGAAAAATGAGATGGAGATCAAAGTGAGCACAGTTTTATTTCTAGGTAGAAAATTAAATGTTCTAAGAAAATTACTGCTGGATAGGCTGAAGCAAGCCTTGGTCCCCTGAGATACTTCTGGTTTTGCCACCCAGCAAATCATGAAAAATGTTACTATATCATCTTATTCTTTTTAGCAATAGGTTTACAACTTCTCCCATCTGGGAGGAGCAGTAACAATTTTAAGGCCTTATGCAGTGAGTAAGAAATTCAGGTAAAGCAGATACATTTTGTCATGGATGGACTTAGAAGGACAGTGGGCTGAAGCACCTAGGTGTTGCTGTCCATACTCTAATAGGTAGCCAGAGGTCAAGAGAAGGGGCAGTCTCAATGCAATTATCTTTTACTTCACATAGACTGAGGCTGCAATGGAAGCCTTAAACTTCAGAGTAACATTTCAGTATGTGCCAAGCACGGAGGGACTTCCCACAGGACTGTGATGCAAACTACTCTTTCTGAACAGACCCAGTTAGCAGGAACCAGGTGGCTCTGTCAGACAAAGCAAAAAATGTAATAGGTTACCTAAATATTAGTACAATCAACTGTGATGGCTTGACTTATTTAATTGATACAGTGCTTCCAGGATTTTAGATTAACAGCTTAGATTTAAATATACCTAGAGCAAATAAAAAAAGACAAATTGACTCTTTGGATTAGAGTTGCTTGTCCTTTGTAGTCCTTGGAGGTCTACAAGTACAGATAAACGCCCAACAAAAAGCCTCGTTTAAATTCTAGTAAGCAGCTATAGAAGACACAGGAGCTATCCTTTACCAGTCCTGGAGAAAAAACCTCACTATGCCTAATCTTTCAACTCAGAGGCTTATTGAACACAACAGGAATGTAAAGATTATTGCAAATGGTGCTGGCCACTGTATGAGTTGCTGGTGTGATTTACAGCTGCAATACTGTGCCCTGCATGAATTTCATGACATAACAGTCTGTCAGTTCTCAAAGCTATAAAGTCATCTCTTGGAGATAACTGAGTCAGCCTCACATTGATGGTCATTTCAGGACATGACTGTCATTTCGTTGCTTAATAGTAAAATGGTGACGTGATTTAAAATGTCATGCTTTAGGTATAAGACTAACAATCCTATTAAACTATAATACAGATGATAGATATTGTAAGATACTGTAAAGCACTAATCTAGTCTGAAGTAATGTATGGGATCCATTCCAAAGTGGATACATAAGAACTGACAGCGGCCCATAAACAGCTTGGAAAAGAAGTGGGATGTCATAACCACGTTATTTAGTGAGATGTTAAAAATACAATCATTTTTACTGCAATACGGAGAACCAAAGAGTTCCAGCCACCTTCATCTGTGAAGTGCTATGATTTTATTTACTTGTGTTTAAGATTCCAAAGCTGTTTAAATAGTTTACAAATATAGGACATAAATAGACATTGTTCTCCAAGGAGTTTCTGTTGTATGTAAGAATTTCCTATAAGGATATGTTTGTCCTTAATGTCATCAGCATGGCAACTGACTGCCTTACAGGAACATGTTAAATGAGGCTGACTTTTTTATCTGAAAGTCCTTCTCTCCATTAAGAATGAACATTATTTAAGTCAGTTGTATCTGATTGAGAACTTCTTTATGTTTAGCGAAATTAATAAATTTTCTTTACAATTAGAGGGAAGGAAAAGAAGCTCATGACAGCTTCATGTTGGAGCTCACTCTATCATCTCTGACTGGTCCCTGAGGAGTTTCTATCTCAGGAACAGGACAAGCTTCATCTTGTGATTTACAGCTGCAATACCAGACCCTGCATGAAAGTTATTATGTGTTGATGCTTGAAGCTGCAAAGCTTTAATTCCTTATCAAAAGTTCAGTTCTTCCTGATACTGGCTGTTTTCAGCCAACCTCTGATTTTTTTTTCAGTCCAGTCAGCATCTGGAATATGAAATTCAACATCTCTGAGGCTAAAGAGAAACAGAGAGAGACATTCAGAATGTATGCATAGGAATGAGGACTTAAATGTTACGGGTAGTAGTTAGATATTGCTAAGAACTGGTACCTTTGTGCAGGAATGCTACGCTATTACATCATATACTTCAGGCTCTCACCCTGTTTATGTCAATAATGAATACGTAGCCGAGGGAGCTCAGAAGCTGTGAAGTTCTCAACTAGACCTAATCAGAGTATACACACATCTGTGACTAGAATGTGCTACCTTATCAGACACACTTGTAATAGCCTGTAACAAAGCCACAAAAAAATTCTTACAGAAGTATGAATTACATCAAACTTCATTTTGAGAAGAATGGGGTTTTAAGTTGTTACACATGAACTAGTTGGGAATGCAATGAAAATATACTCAGGTCTCTATTCAAAAATTGTCTCAATATTGTGTAATCATTGAGGCTCTTCATGTACACCTGCACTTTTCGTGAGTCATATACTCTGCAGATGCAAGTTACTAGCATAATGACTGACTGCATTAAAAATGTGTTTGTATTTAGTGTACAGATTTTCGGGCAAATAACACCAATATGAATCTTTTTTAAAAGCAAAGCAGAAACTGATAGCTACATTCTTGATATGTTTCATTCCAGGCCACTGCTACCATACAACTTTTCCTTCACCATATATTTCTGACAGCAAAAATACAAGGATAGTCCTTGTTCCAGTCATGCCATGTAAATTTTGATGATTCATGCCACACGCTACCATCTGGATACTGATCCTTTTGATCTGCTTGGCCTGCATTTATTCTTGTTACTGCTGACTTTACTAAAAAGCCATTTTGTGTTGTGAATCAGACAGAAAATTCAGTCATGCGCCAACACCATGTTTTGTATTCTTCAGGTTTTGGTTTCACCTCTATTCTCACTCAGAAGCTTTCTACTCCAAATTATAGATAGTACCTCTTTCAACTTATCTTATTTTCTGTGTCTTTGATCTAAGCTTTGAGAAGTGCAATATAAGATACAGAAGTCTCTTCTGAATCCCTGACTTGTGTCTGCAAGCTGTGATTTGCAGTCAATATGTCATCATTGTCATAATGAATGTGGTTTTAAAAAACACATTCATCTTGCCAGGTGAGACTTTTTCAGCAAGGTATGTAAGAGATTCTACAAATATCTCTTGGTATCAAAGGATCTTACAGTGAAAAGAAAAATACCCCAAAAACAGAAGAACTTTCATATTGCATTCTCCTGATTCCCTGTCCAAGCCCAGAGAATTAATGTTTTCATTATCATGCATTATTTATGTGTCATCAAAAGTACAGTAGGCACTTTGCAAACATACATTAAAGGAAAGCCTGGGACAAGACAGGTACATTCTAACAACGTGTGAACCAGTGGCTAAGGGTGGGAAGGGTAAATGAAAGCTCACTTATATCGATATCTATCAGGATCCAGTCCTTAAGGATTCCATTTTGGAAGGATTCTTGGTTGAAAAGTTGGTACAAAAGAGCGAAGAAATTTCAAGCATTTTGCAAGAAGTAAAATCAACTTTGGTACATGGCTTTTAGAAAGTCTCTTAGAAACTGACTTTAAAAAAAAAAAAAATCTCTTCAAGGAATCTGTTTATCCAACCCTGGGCCTAAAGTGGCTTTATTCTCTTATTTTAAATTGTGAGTTTCCTTTGAATTGAATAAAACTCTCCCTATCCCTTGAATTTTCACAGATCTTAAATCTAAATTGAACAGAAGCTTTTTTTGGTTCTGTAAGTTTCTGATGATAATCATAATCATTACTAAAGAAAGCTATATGTAGTGAATTAATAATGATCAGAATGCTCCTGTAGAGTTTTTCTTCTTGCACTGAAATGAAGGAATTGATGTAGGTTAGTGTCATCACTCACATTATTCCAATAATTGTTTTCCCTCAGCTAGATGCAAAGATCCATCCTTTTCTTTATGAAAATTCACAAATGTACACTCATTGAGCATCAGAAACAATATAAAAGTCATCTTTAATCTGTGCACAGATGCCTTTTCTATTGACTTGAAAGTCATGTCTGTAGCTAGAATTATATTATAAACAAATGAAAGGAAGGGAGTGATGAAAATAGTGCTCTAAATATTAAAGAAGAGATTGAGAATTGGTGCTGGATCTTGGGGAGTGAAATCTTCAATAAAGAGTAAGAATCAGAATTCAAAATTAGGTTGTCACAGTCTTCAATGTTTGCCCCGAAGTTGAGCCTTCTCATTGTTCAGTCAGTACCACAACAGTGCACTGAGCCACTAAAAGGAAGACTGTACAACAGTCATTTTGTTGTGTTTCTGTAATACTGGCAAAGAGTAAACGTCATTTATATGAGAAATGCTTGCTCGCAAAACACTTAGTATTCTGTACAGGCTTATTATGCAGTATTAGCAAATCACATTAGATTACATAAACTTTTCTGCAGTGTAATCAAATGGAAGAAAAATACAGATTCCCTGCATCAGAGCAGTATTTATATCTTGCAAGCCATGACATATGCTGAGAGAAATTCTGTTTCCAGCTTGTGAGACAGCACTGTTTTTTTCCTGAGAATTATTCTGTTTCTTAAAACTGTAGCGAACAGATATTTCAAGAAGTGTACAGTTGAAAGACTATCTCAGACTGGTTTTGCATCCATGCAAATTATGCATTCACTGATAAAGTGTTTTGAAAGGGAATCAGCAAGAAGAAAACAAAAACCTTGAGATTGTACATTTTTTCTAGCATCTGAAAGGAAATTGCTATAATGTGTTTTGAGTAGGCAGTGGACCAGCTTTTTATTCTGGGTTTGCATTGGTACAAATACACTGAATCAGGTTTAGACACAAGAAAGAACCTGAAGGAAAACTCACAGCAAGAAGGGAAAAGAGATGTGAGGGTACAATAAAAGCAAGGTAAAGAAAGCAGATTATTAAAGCAAGCGAAGGCAGCAAATCAGAATTTTCAGAGAAAAATGTAAATCTAAGGAAAGACTTTTCGTAACAACGGACTAACATGCATCTGTGTGACAGAGATTAAAAGCCCAGATGAGTGAATAAGAGCAAAACAACAAACCCTGCTATGCATGTGTTTAGGATGAAAGGTCACTCATAAAGAGGAGAAAGGAGAACCAAAGTAATGGAGGAGAGGTTGGAGAAGTGCATGGGAGAAGATGTTGCAAGTATAGAAAAGTAAGAAACAATAGACATTGAAAAACACTGATTTCTTTGAATACCAAATAAAATTCACTGGGTGCTGAAGGACCCAGTTGGAGAATCATGCCTAAAGAGGAGGAGTCTACATCCCCATTTTAAAGGTATTCTTGCCTTGTCAGTCTAGCCCAGGTCAGGCCTTCCGTTTTCTCCAAAATTCATCAATTTCTCATATTGTTGTCCTTAACCTAAGGACTTAAGCAGCTTAACCTCAACACAGGGCTGGCCATCTGCAGATGTGTTGTAAAACATTTATATCTGAACAAGATTGGTCAGTTGTTCATGATACCTAACACAAATCCTCGGATGTGTGTTTCTGAAATGGATGAAGTTGGATGGTTTGATCAATCTGATGCATTGCAGAAAACCTCTCAACAGCCCATGCCTTGCAGAGACAGGTCTTACATGACTAAAAAATAAAAACTGTGATATATTACGAGGTTGTACATCTTTCTCTCCATTTTTTCACGTCAGTAAAGACTTACAAAATCCCAAATTGTACTTTTCTCAAAATTTAAAAATTAAACAGACCTTCACACGATTTGTGATAAACATTTCTAATCTTAGAAACAGTATTAAATTCTTCTTCTGGAGATGTGTATCTTCTGAGCTGATAACAGTATCTTTGCCAGGTTTATTAGCAATAATTATTCATTGGGCTTCAGAAATTTTGGATTATTTGCCTAGGATATTTAAGTAGGCCGTTCTTTTTCTGTTAGTCCCATCTCCCATCAAATTTTAAAGATACGTGCTTTTGTGAGAGTATAATTTATGATGTTAACATCAATGAATGTTCACTTTCTAACTTGTCAACAGGTAACAGTTTAGACTACCCATTCGCTTACATCTATATTGGTATGGCTATTTTGATTACTCAGATGTAGTTCTTTCTCAAAGCATACCAATTTCATCAAAAACTGGTTTCTCTTGGGCTCTGTCATGGTTTTGCCCAGCTAGCACAGAAGCACCATGACAGTTTCTTGCTCAGTGTCTCCCACTAGGATATCCACCACATTAGGTGTCCACCCTCGTTAGGATGGCAGAGGCCCCAGCGAAATGGGAGTAAAAAGATAAGCAAGGTTGTTGTGGATTAAGACAAGGGCAGGGAGGGCTCACTGCCAATTACGGTTCCGGGCAAAACAAACTCCAGTACTCTACTTAGAGAGGAAAGTAGCAAAGTTTATNTCTCTGCGACTGATGGGGGGTCTTTAGCAAAATGCAAACAAATCTCAGCTTCACCAGTCCTCTCCATAGAATGCAGGGGAATCTCTGCTCCAGCACACCTCCTCCTCTCTTTCCTCATTGACCTTGGAGTCTGCATGGTTGTCAAACCATGACAGGCTCAAACTGTTGTACCATCTGTAACCACTGTTTTACAAATTGTTGGGCCTGGCTAAAGGAAGGCTTATAAAACGAGCACCAAACAAATACCCAAAAATGGCTTTATAATATAGATTGACCTTCAGAGCATTTTATCTGATTCAAGAAGATGCAACAAAGGCATCTAATTGCTTGTTGTTGTTTTCAGCTCTTTGAAAGTTGTTGGTGAGATTTGAAAAGTATCCATTGTTGCTTGTCACATGAGTTGACTGTATTTCCTGGCCTTTGTGCTTAACATCCCAAGTGTATGCATTATGTACTAACCATTCATGTAGAATTTATTGGTCTGTTATTTTGAAAACTTCACATGCACTCTCTGATTTTAATTTATCAAGCATGTCATCCTCCCATTTCCAACACTTAACCATCTTGAAGTTAAATGTTTTTATCCTTGTTCTTCAAACCAATGTCCAAGATCAATTTATGACTGTAGTGTGGGAGGCAACTGGCAGAAACTTACTGGATTTTATGACACTTTTATTTATGTATTTTAACAAAGTGACACAACTGTTATCTAGACTACTTCAATTTCTGCTACAGATCTATAATAAACACACAAAATAAGAATCTAAGAGGTAAAACAAAGCTAGTTTAGTAAGATTCAAGATACAGCAACATCTTCTTCCTTCCTAAACAGTACTAGTATCACACAAAATCCCCAGGCATGCAAGCAACATTTTAAATGCTTTGAACAATTAACAATTTTATTCAGTTCTTTTAGGTGCAATTTAATCTTTGAGCATCATTTATTTCTAGGAGCACTTTACTCCCACTAGAATCTCCCTGTTTTCCAGTTAGTCATACCAGCCCACAGGAGTGGCAGAATAAAGTAGCACTAGAGAAAGATAAGTGGGGACTTATTTGCTGTTCTGCTGGGCTCACTTTTAACACTTGCAATAAATACTGAATATTTTGATCTGGACTTGCAAATCCCATTTAGATGTAGTTGTGTGTATTTAAATTTTGAAGCCTTTGAGCAAGTAGAATAATCTGCCTGTGCTTTGACTCATCTGAAGCCCCATGGCAGTGCTGGAGTTTAGCATTGCACTAAACCTCATCTGAATGTATGCTACCGAGTCAGATACAGGCATCCGCACACTTTTTACTGGCTTCACATTTATTTTCACAATACTGTCAAATCACATGCAGAGGAGGTGGTAAATACCCTAGCTTTGAAGAAATCCTCCCCAACAAAGTTCTGCATTTTCCTCTGTGGGATTTAAGGGAGGTAGTGACTCATACTCCAATATATGTGTGGGAGCACATGGAGCTGGTCAGTCATTGAAATATTCAGCAGTCCATCACATTTCTGCTAGAGATCTAGTACATGTTGTACTGGTGACAGTAATGTGTTATAAGTACCAAGTGCTAGAATGTGCTGGGATGAAGACTGGTTTGCTGCATATATCATCAGTGATATAGTAGGCTGCAAGGGTAACTCTTGTGGAGTACATTTTTATTATGGGAGAAAAGAGAATTATATTCAGAACCATCCCTGGAAGAATTTCAGGAGGATGCAGGCTGAGGAATTGATGGTTCTTATTGTGTAGGCCTAAGGAGGAAGAGAATTTTTTCTCAGAAGGGAGGGTACACATATTGAAGGTGAGAGAAGTCCACAGGCCGTTTCTTGTGCAAGAAATTAACCACATTACAAATGATTAATTAAACTAGCAGGTGAAGAAAACGTAACATTCTTAATATCATACACAGACATTGAATCAGGACAGCAGTAATATTGGAGCAATCCCTGAGAAAGCTTGGCATTAACTAGGAAAAAAAAACCACTGAGGTCACAGGGATGCATTCCAGAAAGTGAGAACTATTTGGTACAGAGTATAGGTAGAAGAAAATCCTGGGCAGTAACAACTGTAACCACAACAAAACTTTACATTCCTATGTCTGTTTTAAAACACAGACAAACTGAACATAAAATCATAGAATGATAAGTGTTGGAAGGGACCTTTAGAGATCATCTAGTCCAACCCCCCTGC
The DNA here is from genome assembly GCA_013401255.1 of Urocolius indicus. Classification (NCBI taxonomy): domain Eukaryota; kingdom Metazoa; phylum Chordata; class Aves; order Coliiformes; family Coliidae; genus Urocolius; species Urocolius indicus. Next base: position 434,342 of record WBNH01010826.1, on the reverse strand, counting down.
ATGTCAACCTAGATCAGGTGGGTCTTGAAGACCTCCAGAGAGGAAACTCCACACCCTCCCTGGGCAGCCTGTGCCAGGGCTCCCTCATCTCAACAGTGAAATAGTTTTTTGTTATATTTAAATGGAAATTTTAGTATTCTAGCTGTATCCCATTACCCCTTGTCCTGTCACTAGATACAATCAAAAAAAGGGATGCCCCAACCTCCTGACATCCACGATTTAGATATTTCATCACAGAATCACAGAATGGTAGGGTTGGAAGGGACCTTTAGAGATCATCAAGTCCAACCCCTCTGCAGAAGCAGCTCCACCTAGATGAGGTCACATAGGAACATGTCCAGGTGGGTCTTGAAGACCTCCAAGGAAGGAGACTCCACAACCCCTCTGGGCAGCCTGTGCCAGGATGCCATTGGCCTTCTTGGCCATGAGGACACATTGCTGGCTCATGTTCAGTTTATTATCAGTCAGAACTCTCTGCAGAGCTGCTCTCCAGTAGGTCAATCCCCAGCCTGTACTGGTGCACGGGGTTGTTCCTCCCCAGGTGCAGAACTCTGCACTTGTCCTTGTTGAACCTCATGAGATTCTTCTTTGCCCGTATCTCAAGCCATAATGTAATAGTCTTGCAGCAGGCAAGCAGGTCCTTGTCTGTTGTACAAAGGAGCAAAACCAATGGCTTAACTGGTATTCTAGTTAAGTAAAGTAGGAATAGAGAAGGTACTACCTCACCCCCCAGCAACTGTACCTGGGGTTACTGGCTCTTAACCTTCCACTTAACAGTGTAGTAAAGTTCTCTGAGGTCAATCCAACCCGTTCTGTTTCTCAGCATTCGCCTGGGGTAAAACTGTTTTCCAATGAAGTGCGGTTTCATTGACATGCTGTGTCACTGTGAGGATCAAAATTCTTAAACATTTCGAATTTCTCTGCAGATCTGATTGGGGCTTTTTTCACAGTTTCTGCTAAAATACATGTAACTATAACACGTTAGCTAGGGTGAGGTCGATCTTAATATAACTTTGCAGTGTAAAATCTTGCTGTTTGATGGAGCAGTTTCATAATGCATGCCTAATACATGGGGGTTTTAGTTTACAAATGAAAATCTCAAGTTCAGTTTTTCAAATTGCACCTGAAGACTGTGATGCCAGATGCTGTTTACTTATAAATTGTTCGCTCTGTTTCCAGAGCTTCAGTTCACTCACCTGTTTTTGAGAAAAACTTGTGTTGCGTTGAAGTTTAAATTAGGTTTAAATGATTTTAAAATCAGATCTACAGAAAAACTTGGAAACTTTATCAGAATTCCTAACTACTTAATTCATTCTTAGGTCTTTCTAGAGGCAGTACATGGAAGACATTGAGGACAATAGGCTTTCATTTTAACTAGGATGCTTTGTCCAGAGGATGATCTCCTTCCTGCAGTATCACTTGTCAGCCAGAGACTCTGTTCTGCCCCACAGCATACTTACAGAACATGTCAGATGTTCAGAAAATCACCAAGATTTTAAGACAGGCTAATAGTGAGGCTGAGCATGTATTCCCAGGAGGAACATGTACAAACACTTGCATGCAGTACACAGTGTGCACATGTATAGCCATAAAGAACAGAGAGAGGCACACTCAGCACTCACACAGTCACAGTCACAGGCAGCACCAGTGGCCTTATCCTGCTCCCCTCTCTGTATGAGCAGGATGAAGGTCCATTAGTGGGAAATATAAACAAGACAGATCCTTCAGTGGCTGGCCTCAGACACACAGGCTGCCCAGTACCTGCCACTTGATCCCAGTCTCCCCATTTACTGGCACCTAAGCATGCAAGCTCTTGAGGTCACAGCCCCTCTCCAGCTGCTGATCCTAAGGCGTTTTGCACACACTTACACACAAGGACACACACATGCATAAAGAGCCCCTCCAATAACACACAGTCCAGCAGTATCTACTGCTGATGGATACTCTCTCTTGTGAAGGGAGGAGCTAGACAGGGTGATACCTGGATTCTCCCACCTGCTGTCATCTCCCTGTACTCCTCTTCTGGCATGCAGAGTAGCATTCTGTCAAGTTACTTAACGGTACTAATTAGGACAGTTAAACAGACATGCTATGCTTTACTTCCTTGCTGGCATTTTACAAATATGTTAAAAAAGTGCCTCAAGGAGCCAAAGAAGAACCAACCAAAACAACCAGCAGTAACCAATTTACTTTTCAACACTAATTTTATTATGATGCTGCGCAAATGAGTATAAGAGATTCCAAAGAAATACAAGGAAGAATTTCTTCACTGTGAGGGTGAGGGAGCACTGGCACAGGCTGCCCAGATGGGTTGTGGAGTCTCCTTCTCTGGAGACATTCAAACCCCACCTGGACAAGTTCCTGTGTGACCTACTCGAGGAGGTCCTGCTCTGGCAGGGGTGTTGGACTACATGATCTTTCAAGGTCCCTTCCAACCCTGTAAACAGTAACTATTACTTCCTATGATAAACTGAATTTGCGTTCTTGCATTGTTATAGGTGACAAAGTAGGGATTCTCAGCAGTTTAGGAGAAAGAAGCAATTTGAACATCATTTGGGGTTAATTCTAGCAAGGAAGACAATGCAATGACAATTTTAGATGTGAGAGAAGCTAGAAACACATAGGTTAAGGGCCTTTTTTTAATGCAGCTTCAAGTAAAAGGACTGTTATTATCCTCCCACAGCACTACAAATGGAACCACAATAGCCTAGCATTGTTTAAAGCTTGTAAACAGCAACCATATATCAGCGAATTAGCTAATGATCACCTCTGGGTAGTGATACATGATGAAAAACAAATGAGGAAAGGTACTCATGCATTGCACTTTGTAACTACTTGAAAAATTGAAGTTCTATCTTCATAAAAAAAGTGCTGAAGGGATGTTATGAAGGGTTGTGCCCTGATAGCAGACAATTACTGCTCCAAATGAGCATATTTTTTAATAAATGCTACTATAGTAGGTCTGCGATTCTTTGCTAGCGGTTTTAAGTGATTCATGCTGTAACTGTGAAGTTGTATCTGCAGTGGGAAACTGTAAAGCAGAATACTGGATGTCTAGTCCTTTGTAGATAGCGACAACCTTGACTACTACAAATCATAGAATCATAGAATGGTAAGATTGGAAGAGGCCTCCAGAGATCATCTAGTCCAACACGTAATCGAATAATATCATACAATGATATCATTATACCAATAATTTTTGAGTGCAAAGACAGTAATGGTAAGCAGGACCCCAGACCTTTTAAACTATAAATCAGTTTATTGCTATTTTAAATATAATAGTGATGTAATTGTAACAACACAGTAACATTTTCATGTCTTGACCCCACACTCACTAGGGCTTCTACCTGTAGAGCATAGAGGGTTACTGAAACTTGCACAATGATTCTTAGATTCCCACACTGCTTGTGCTCAGCACCTCTGTATTGTGGTTTTGATTCTGAATTACATTATTGTTACTGTGAGTTGACTATATTTAATTGTCCATGTTGTGGAAAAAATCAAGTAAAACTTGTTTCTCTTTGCTGTTTAACATTTTCCCAGAGAAATTCTATAGCTGAGATGCCTTGTACGTTTTCTGTCACAGCATAACTGTGTGGAGGTTGGACTAGATGATCTCTAAAGGTCCCTTCCAACCCCTACCATTCTATGATTCTATGATTCATTCAGTGATAACTCACAACATTTTTTTTACATTGTCAGGCCTATTTGTTTACCATGCACAGTAATCAAAGGGTCTGATAAAATTTACACCTCTTTAATCAATATGGGTTAAGTGGGATGATAATCATCTCATTCAAGTCAGGTGGAGTCCACATACACAAAGTTGCATTGTTTTGTCTTGTTTCTACCTTAGGGAGGTATAGCCAGCTCCATGAAATTCAGACTTCACACTTAAGTTTCCATACAGCATGTGAAGATGAGCATGCTAAAACAAGAAACTTCTTTTAAATCACACACCTCCCCAGGATGTGGAAACCACTCTCTATAGGAAGACATTCCTATCCCTAAGCCTAACTTTAGGCACCCTACCTCAACCCTCACACAAGAGAACCAGCATGCTGCATGTCACTGTCCCTTGGAGTCAGCAGCAGGGAGCACAGAGTGCTCACACGTGACACGGAATCCATGCTGTACTGATGGCATGTATAGATCTCCACAGGCAGAAAAGAGTCACATTTTTGTATTCTACATCTTCAATAGTAAGTGTGTTAATTGACTTTCAAAATAAGAGAATTGATCTCTCTGTTGGTGGGAACTGGTGAAGTACGATTCTCTAGAATCACCTGAGTTTACTGCAAGCAAAACATCTACCTTCTGGGTAGAGTCTGGAGTTAATTGTGTCCAGAAGGTAATGTTAAGACAATTCTGCTTACACCCAGAAATTTATTTTCAGACATCTGAAAAAAATTAATTATAAATATATATATATATTTCTGGCTTTGGTGGTATGTGACAGTGGCAGTTTTGAGAATATGAATGTTAGAACTGAGTAGCAACAACATATGTTGTGTAGACATATAGAATCATAGAATTGTTTTGCTTGGAAGATCTTTAAGATCATTGGGTCCAACAGAGACACGACTTGTAGTTAAAAGAAGGTGTAATCTTGAACATCTTCAACCCAAGGTATTTTCAAACACCATGAGTCATGTTTTCAAAAAACTGAAACCAGNCAGCGAATTAGCTAATGATCACCTCTGGGTAGTGATACATGATGAAAAACAAATGAGGAAAGGTACTCATGCATTGCACTTTGTAACTACTTGAAAAATTGAAGTTCTATCTTCATAAAAAAAGTGCTGAAGGGATGTTATGAAGGGTTGTGCCCTGATAGCAGAACAATTACTGCTCCAAATGAGCATATTTTTTAATAAATGCTACTATAGTAGGTCTGCGATTCTTTGCTAGCGGTTTTAAGTGATTCATGCTGTAACTGTGAAGTTATATCTGCAGTGGGAAACTGTAAAGCAGAATACTGGATGTCTAGTCCTTTGTAGATAGCGACAACCTTGACTACTACAAATCATAGAATCATAGAATGGTAAGATTGGAAGAGGCCTCCAGAGATCATCTAGTCCAACACGTAATCGAATAATATCATACAATGATATCATTATACCAATAATTTTTGAGTGCAAAGACAGTAATGGTAAGCAGGACCCCAGTGGGATGATAATCATCTCATTCAAGTCAGGTGGAGTCCACATACACAAAGTGGCATTATTTTGGCTTGTTTCTACCTTAGGGAGGTATAGCCAGCTCCATGAAATTCAGACTTCACACTTAAGTTTCCATACAGCATGTGAAGATGAGCATGCTAAAACAAGAAACTTCTTTTAAATCACACACCTCCCCAGGATGTGGAAACCACTCTCTATAGGAAGACATTCCTATCCCTAAGCCTAACTTTAGGCACCCTACCTCAACCCTCACACAAGAGAACCAGCATGCTGCATGTCACTGTCCCTTGGAGTCAGCAGCAGGGAGCACAGAGTGCTCACACGTGACACGGAGTCCATGCTGTACTGATGGCATGTATAGATCTCCACAGGCAGAAAAGAGTCACATTTTTGTATTCTACATCTTCAATAGTAAGTGTGTTAATTGACTTTCAAAATAAGAGAATTGATCTCTCTGTTGGTGGGAACTGGTGAAGTACGATTCTCTAGAATCACCTGAGTTTACTGCAAGCAAAACATCTACCTTCTGGGTAGAGTCTGGAGTTAATTGTGTCCAGAAGGTAATGTTAAGACAATTCTGCTTACACCCAGAAATTTATTTTCAGACATCTGAAAAAAATTAATTATAAATATATATATATATTTCTGGCTTTGGTGGTATGTGACAGTGGCAGTTTTGAGAATATGAATGTTAGAACTGAGTAGCAACAACATATGTTGTGTAGACATATAGAATCATAGAATTGTTTTGCTTGGAAGATCTTTAAGATCATTGGGTCCAACAGAGACACGACTTGTAGTTAAAAGAAGGTGTAATCTTGAACATCTTCAACCCAAGGTATTTTCAAACACCATGAGTCATGTTTTCAAAAAACTGAAACCAGATCTGCAAGCTGTCAGAACAGATCTGTCGCTATAAAATCTGCAGGCTAGGGAGTAGTAATCTCATGTCAGGCACTCAGAAGTGGAGATGCAGGACCTCTTACACTTGTCATTTTGAACAAAGACTATGCAAGAGCTTTTAATCAAATATTTATATTTGTTTCACTCCTTGGTATTTAGAGGTCAGTATTATTAGTAAAAGCACCCCTTTTTTGCAGCATACAGCCATTTTAGTATTTCATTTCTGGCAAACATCTGGTTTACATGCATACATACTTGCATAAGAATTGTCATCAACACTGATTATAAATGTTTTTGCATTTTACCAAGGGCTGCAGAAATCCCTCGTTATACACTTAAGTATAATGAAAAACTCTTCATCCCAGAACATTTCCAATCTTGAAGCCTTCATGCCAAAAAAGGATCAGGACTCATACAGTCTTCTTCTGTAGGGAGAGCACAACCAAATAAGCACACAAAGCATGTTTTTTAGTCTAAACATGGTTTTGTGGAGACCACTTTGTGATCTTATATTGTCTCATTAAAAGAGAAATTGCTGTCTTTGACATTTCTCAGGCATGCTTTGTAGACAACACATCTCTAACGATTTATAGATGCATTAAACCAGTTGGTTGTAGTGATCTTAGCTTACCAGTTACCACTGCTGATACCACATTGACTTCTACTGAGCATCACATGGTAGAGCATAGAGCAGTGTTTGAGGATTATTTACCAGTGTAATAAATATTCAGAGTCTGAATCCCAGTCTCCCAGTCTTGTAAATGTGGAGTAGTTGCAGTACAAGCATGGGTTTATTGCAGCTAAATACAGAAAAGATAATTAAGGCTGTTTGTTATGGTTGCAGAAAATCCTTTTCAGATGCGAAAACAGTTTTCCACTGTGTTATTTTTGTCCATGATACACATCTAGATGTACTTCCCTGGATACTATTTTGAAACAAATAACTGCTACCTGTCTTCAGAATCACCGTCTCACTTGAATGACTGTTTATGAATTCTAGGCTTCTTATTTGGCGTGTCAGTAAATGAAGTTCTGTTTTTTCTAATTGTCCAAACTGGCCTACTTCTCAGGAAAGGGAATACAATATATGCTACAGCATTATACATGACTGTCCTCAGTCCTGTGGGATAGAAGAGACTACTAAAGTTGCTACTTCTTGCAACTCTTAGTAGACTTAAGCAGACTGTATTGTCTTGGCAGTATCTTAATTGCCACACTGAGGTAAATGGAGCTATATTCTAATTCTTACCAGATATTTCTGTTTGGACTTCCAAGGTTTGTTTTGAAATGAAAGCCGTCTTCTGCTGGAAAAATGATGCTTAGAAAGTGTTAAACTGTGTTTTTTCTCCACAAAGAATATATTTTCTACAGAGACTGCTTTTGACCATACATACAAAGTACTATGTAGTTAACAGAGAAATTGCTGGTATTGTAACATTTTAATAAAATACAACCCCAAAGCTGTTGACTGAGGTAATGTGTAGTGTGATACATGAGAGTCCTGGGAAATATGTACTGAGATCTTGCCAGTAATGAAATTAAATCCCTTCTCTATATTAGTCTGGTTTACAAAATCAAGAGCCACAATGCTTAGCTATATCAAAAAAATAAGAGCCCATGTAGAAACATACTGGTAAAATAATGGCATCTGCAAATTAATGGCATCGACATGAGCAAGAAGTTAAAGTGTTGTTATTTCTATTCTCAGATTTCTTTTCTATCCATATGCAACTGTGAACTCTAGTTACTAACAAAATAGTAATGCCTTTGAAATGAGTTTTCCAGATTTGAAGCCCTAAAGAACCTGGTAAAAAATACATTTCTGTTTGCAGACTTGCTCACCTTCTTCCACTTACACTTGCTCAGAACAAGTACAGAGACCAGGGTGAGTAAAGGTTAAATAATTCTCTTACCTTTGGAAAGAAGCCAGCATTATTTTCCTGTTTGCATTCATGTCAGCCTTAATTTCAGTCAGCTGCAAAGCAGATGATAATACAATAACTCCATGTCACAGAATCTGAGCAAAGAACAAAAGATAAATCATGAGTTAGGCTTAGACCACATGCTGTACACAGTGCCACCTAACAAAACTCTAACAAGCCTGAAATGTGAGTACCTATTCCTGACACTTGATCTAAGTCTTCCTAAAAGTATAAACCATCTATGAAGTCGTCCAAGAAGAGTAGACATCTCTGAAGATCAAGAAAGAGCAGTTGTGTGAATGAAGAAGTTTACCATTGACCAGACTGGGATAGAAGAAGACATTCTGGGACATTCCATCTCAAAAGTGATACAAATCAAAATGAAGATAATATTTTAGAGATTTACTACAAGGGTGAATTAACTCACATATTGTATCCCTGTTTATACATATATACATGACATTTTACCGAAGTAAAAATTAAGAAAAATATCATCTTCTGCAGTAACTAGCGCTAACAAAGCAGTGGCACAAAACAAGTTTGCCATAATGAACATGTCTACATTACTGCTTCAGTACCACTGTATAGAGGCAAAGCCACTCATGTAGATATACCCAGGCTGCACACAAGGTCTACTTCATATCACTGACCAAAGCAGGGATCATGATAGAAAAGGTGCTTTAACAGACTCAGCATAGAGCTGAAATCCAGCTCTGCTGTATTGCACAGTTTTATGCGCTGTGAAGATTACATGTAAGAGGCACCTTCTGCTGCCTCTGGAGTCCTGGGAAGCCCCTGGACTTTCTGAGTGCTGATGGAGTACAGCAGATACCTGACACTGGTCCATACACTCATTGTAAACTGACAGAAGACAGAAAGGAATGATGATACAAAGTAGAAACTTATCATCATGTAAGAAGGCAATATTCTCTCTTTACTGTTGGTGATCATTTTAACACTGTTGGTTATTTGTAACTAGGTAGCTATTACAGATTTAAGGAGGGCAAAGTGGTGAGTAAGGCTCACTAACATTTTACAACTACAAGTTACTAACATTTTACAACTACAAAAATAGAAAGTCAATCTATTTCCAGGACAATCTCAATAGTTACTGTGAACTAATGTAAAGATTCTACTGATTGTCCAACCTACCCTACTTGACATTTCCTTTAAGAAACTCTTTTTATTAAAGCAGCCTTTCTCATTATCATGCTCTCTGTATCTCCTGGCATTGTCATTACTGACATAAATGATGTCTATCTGCAGTATTTGCATATTTCACGTCTCTGATTTATATGTTTGGCAAAGCATTATTAGGATGAAACATGCTACATGATGAACAGTTTTTAAACGGAATAACTATTAAATCTGAAGGTATTTATGGGGTTTCATTTCAATGAATTACTAACGTATAAGAATCTTTTGGAACAGGAGGTGTAGTTTAGCATGTTCCTTTTCCTTGTAATGATTATGATTTTACGGTACACAGACAGTTAAGCATTAGCTTCACTACGAGGAGATGAGTATAAACTGAAGCTATTTTTTGGTTGTATATTTTTTCTAATGAATCAAACTAAAAAAGAACAGACTGTAATTTTTAATTACTACTCTAAAATGAATACAATTAGCACAAGTCCAAGTTGGAGTCCCAATTGTGACAACAATATAATACACGATAAATATGGCTGATTATACAATATACAAAAAAGTATGCCTCTGCAACATCTTATTTAGATGTGCTTGTGTAAGGAACTTTAATTGAACTACAAGAATTCAATGAACTTATTTCAAGATGAAGATATATCATACTTAGGGGGGAAAAAGTCAACTCTCTTTTGTTTTCTACTAACACCAAGAAAAGATAGGCTGAAGTCAGTCATATATCTTTCAACAGAGATAGGAAGATAGGACCTCCTTAGAGATCTTCAAGACACACATGGACATATTCCTATGTGACCTGCTTCTGCAGGGGTTTTGGACTAGACGATCTCTAAAGGTCCCTTCCAACCCTACCATTCTATGATTTAGTTAGGAAAAAAAATATGAAAGTTGTTTCATGCATTAAACAACAATATGAGTATAAAATAGATAAGTAAAATCACAGGATTCGTTTCTCCTGATTGGTTTGGTTTGAAATGGTTACTGCACACTGAAAACTCATGGACCACACACCGATGTTTTCATAGTGCTACTTGATGCATGATGCCACTAAAATCTATGGAAATAATCTTGACATAAAGCATGAGTAAGGTATTGAGTTCAGCAAGATAAGACACGGTCAAAATTACTGTGAGGAAACTAATGAAAAGGACTATAAATGGATTCTAAGAGATTACTCTTGTCATCATGTGTTTCACTAAAATACCTTAATTTCCCTGAAACTTTTCCATCCAGTTAAAACCTCAACCTGTCTTAGGAAGGACGCTATGCCATTGGTGACTTTGTGATACTTTTATACTCTGAAGGTAAATCTTGAAACACATCAAAAGCTATTGTTGAAATGCAAAGGCAGTTGTGCAGAAGGAAGCCTTAGGATGAGTTTGGAGAATGGCCACCAGTGCACCAGTGTGGAGTAAACTCCGTGGAAAGGCACAGGATTTCATCACTTTGATTGGTTTTTGTTAACTGCCTTAGTGATGTCGATCAAGTTGTTAATACTTGTGATCAAAGGCAAGTTCCTTGTCTACAAGAAAAACAAGGACAAGTTGCATTGCACAGTGTATGAATATGCAACTAGTGAAAAATTGGTACTTTCAAAGCAACAATGACACACCTCAGGGAACATACGTGTAGGTGGGTGTATATGTGCACACTACCCGGGCTCCACAGCCTATTACTTGAGGAAGAGTCTGGGATGCAGCAGCAACACAGGCTGTATTACATCAAGGGGATTTCTAGGGTTCAGGGCTATTCCAGACCAAAATGGCTGGCTTTTTGTGTCATTAACAGTTGCCTTAGCCAAGAATCTTGAATTATTAATGTTAGAAGAGTATATGCTAACGTTTAGTTTCATTTGTATTTAGTTGATATTTATACCTAGTGACAATGTGTTGTGAAAATAATCAGCCCTTTGATTGTTGTGCAACATTATTAGTGACAGTGATTTGTGACCAGAGAGGTATAAGGTAAAGAGTGGGACATACAGCACATGGAAAAGAATGTGCCAGAATATATGAATGACATAATATTATCAAACCTATTTCAAAAGTATATTTTAGAGGCTGCAGCAACTGCTTGTCCTAGAATTTAATCAGAAACCAAAGCTGTGAAAAGACTCCAGGACGAAAAATGAAGGTAATATAAAAGTGTCACTCAGGCCAGCAGGCAGTGCTAACAAATTGTCATGTCTTTGTGGAATGCTCATCACTCATTCTAGTGTCAGGTAATGACCATACAAATTGTAATTGTATAGATCGGGCAAAATGCTTAATCCAAGCAATCATCTCTGATATTTTATTACGTGACTGTCCAGTAAACTCAGAAAATGTTGAAAGGACTGAATTTAATAGGAGAAAAAAAGAAAACTAGTAATAAATGCACTGTAAAATAGGATTAATGGTATAAATTTGTGGATTAGCATAAATCCTGTTTACCCCTACTTAATAAGGCATTATAAAGCAAGCAAAGTTTATGTAATAGGATTTAATCTTATTTAATTTCCTTTTTTAAACAAATATCCATTTGACCCTAACATACATAATAGAAAAGCTGATTTGTGAAATATTCCATAGATCTGAAAAATCTCTTGTGATTAAGGGCAGTGAATGTGCTTGACACAGTTGTGTGCACACTCCAAGTCATCCATACTACAACCTTGTTTCACAGTTACCGTGCAGGAAAACCAGCCACCGAAATCCAAGGGAATTTTGTCTTTCCCTGAACCCTTCACCTAAATCTCTACCCATTTTTGTTTATTTTATTTGGAAACACTTGGAAATTTATACAATTGATTATACACCCCTTAATATGATAAAAATTAGTTGTTTAATAAATGTGTTGTGTTTGTGTGTATTTAATCATTTGACATGTTTATGTGTATAAACACATAAATTATTATTATTATTATGGGAATAAATATTTTTCCAACCAGTAGTGTTCCATTACATAACTCATGTAATTAGCTTCAACAGTGAATGATGATAACAAGTTTGATTTGATGTGGTTGGAAGACTTAATTAGCACCTTACAAATGTCTTTGTGAGTTTATATTACTGAATAATAAATTATCTTCTTTGCATTCAAGCAATATTTTTGTCACAAAATAAATGTTAATCATGAGGTGTAGGATGTGTAGAGATGAAAATTATTATTGGACTAAAAATAGTGAGCGAAAAATTATTACTGGACAATTTCTCCTCCAGTCTGTAAATGTGTTTATTTTTATCAAATGTCTTTGAGCAGTGTAGATAAGTAACAATTTTTGAAAGGTAGCTAACTCATAAACCTACCACAGTTTCAAAGCTAATTGCTTTGAATAACCAGGAATGTCATCTCAGTTTGGCCACTTGTAATGAAGTTAACTTCCTTCAGATTTCTTTAGACCTCTCTCTACCATTATTGTTGTCATTTTCACTGGCAAGATTTAATTTCTATGGCTTTAGGAACGTTTAGGAAGTTTGTGTTTCAATGAGAAATTTTACTTCTAGTCCTGTGGAAAGTGCTGTTGTTGTTTATAACTACACTTATGCTCCCTTGAACTCTATATAGCCATAATAATGATTTTTGTGATTTTACATTTGTAGTGATATATTCTATATACCAGCTATCCAATTCTGTTGGGTTTAGATAGAGTCATTTCTGGTAACAGGGAAGGAGCTTTAATGTTTAAAGTTCCTTGAAACTTTCCCCAGCTCTAAGTCAGACCCACCTGTAGGGCTGAGCCAATTAGGTGCCTCAGCAATCACTTTTTATGGAGAAGTGACCACGCAGACCTCAGGGTCAGTGAGGTAAGAGAGGATGAGGTGTTTGTGCACAGACCCCCCCCTTACATGGAAAAATCAGCCCCTCAGGCCAAGACACAGGTGCAAAATGTCCGCCCTATAATTCAAGAGGAGTTGATCAGTGACCTGCTGCTTCACACTGAGAGAACTGAGAACTGGCAGGTGTGCTCACCAAGCTACTGTCCATTTATCAACAGTCCTGGCTGATTGGGAGTCAGCCAGTATAACAGCCATATATAAGAAGGGATAGAAGGATGACCCAGGAAATTACAGGCCTGTCAGTTTGACTTCAGTGTCCAGGAAGCTGATGGAGCAGATGATTGTAAGTTCTATTATGCAGCACATGCAGGACAACCAGGTGATCAGGCCCAGTCAGCATGGGTCTGTGAAGAGCAGGTCTTGTTTAACCATCCTGATCTCTCAAACAGGGTGACCTGTTTGCTGGATGAAGGAAAGGCTGTGGATGTTGTCTACCTTGACTTCAGTAAGGAGCTGGGGCTCTTCAGCTTGGACAAGAGGAGACTGAGAGGTTGCCTCATTAATGTTTACAAATACATAAAGAGAAGGTGTCAGGAGGATGGAGCCAGGCTCTTCTCAGTGACAAAGGGCAATGGGTAAAAGTGGAAACAAAAAAGATTCCAAAGAAACATAAGGAAAAGCTTCTTTACTGTGAGACTGAGGGAGTACTAGCACAAGCTGCCCAGATGGGTTGTTGAGTCTCTTTCTCTGGAGAAATTCAAAACCACCTGGATCGCATGTGATCTATTCTAGGTGGTCCTGCTCTTGCAAGGGGGTTGGACTGGATGATCTTTCAAGATCCTTTCCAACCCTAAAGATTCTGTGATTCTGCTGCTGCTGCAGTTCAGCATCTGCACAGCAGCTTTTTCTCTTCTCAAATATGTTGATCACAGAGGCATTTTCTCCATCCCTAACTGGCTAGGCCTTGGTCAGCTACTGGCTCCATCTTAGAATTGATAGGGCAATGGCCCTATCACCTACAGGGGAAGCTTATCTCAGTTCTTTGTCTACCTTTGTAGCTCCCCCACTACTAAAACCTGGCCCAGACAAAACCACTACCAAGATTTTTAAGAAAACTCTCCCCTAGTAGTGCTCTTTCCCTATCACCCCAACCCTGACCCCATCACTTTCAGAGACTTTTTCATTGAGGAAATATTTTTTTCTGTTTTTCGCTGTTTTTCTGTTTCTCAGGCAACACAGACTACACAAATTGCTCCTAATGTGTTGTTAACTACAAAATCATAGAATCATCAAAGGTGTTGGAAAGGACCTCTAGAAACCAACCTCCTCATCTAAAACGTCGAAAGTCATTTTCTTGGAACACAAAATTCCTAATCTTTTCTTCCATATGTTCTGTGATAGTTCCTTGTTGCTGAAGCTGTCTGGTGCAGCTCTCTGGGAATGCTTTCATTTCTTAAACTGCATTTCACTACATAGTACTTTTATATTCATGTGTGGTAGTTTAAGCCTGGTGGTTTAATGCCAGGAGTCCAACAAAGCCACTATGCCACTTACCTCTTCAACTGAACTGGGGAGAGAAAATATGAAAAAAGGCTCATGGATTGACATGAGGACATGGAGTTCACTCAGCAGTTACCATCACAGGCAAAACCAGGCTTGATTTGGAGAAATTAGTTTAATTTAGTGCCAATCAAAACCAGAGTTTGATAATGAGAATCAAAAACTAAATCTTAAAAAATATATTGTCCCATCACCCCTCCCTTTTCCCTGGCTTAACTTTGCTCACAATTTCCTCTACATCCTCTCCTACAGCAACACAGGGGAATGGGCAATGGGGGCTGTGGTCAGTTCGTCACACGTTGTTTCTGCTGCTCCACGCTTCTCAGGGGGAGGACTCCTCACATCCTTCCCCTGCTCTAGCATGAGGTCCCTCCCATGAGAGATATTCCTCCACAGGCTTCTCCAATGTGGGTCCTTCCTACAGGCTGTTGTTATTCACAAACTGCTCTGATGTGGGTTCCTTCCATGAAGTGCAGTCCTTCAGGAATGAACTGCTCCAGTGTGAATCCCTCACAGGGTCACAATTTCCGTCAGGAAACCTGATCCAATGTGGGATCCTCTGTCCACTGGTCCACAGATGCTGCCAGGAACTTGCTCCAGGGTGAGCTTCCCACAGAGTCACAGCCTCGTTCAGGCATCCACCCGTTCTGACATGGGGTCCTCCACGGGCTGAGGGTGGATCTCTGCTTCCTGGTGGCCTCCATGGCTGCAGAGGCAGGGCTTTACCATGGGGTGCACCACAGGCTGCAGAGGAACCTCTGCTCCACCACCTGGAGCTTCTCCTCTACTCCTTCTTCACTGACCTTGATGTCTGCTTGGATGTTACTTTCACATACTCTCACTCCTCTCTCCTGCTGTGATTACACAAGAGCTTTTTTTCCCTTCTCACATATATTATCCCGAGGCATTACCACCACCAGTGATGGGCTAGGCCTTGGCCAGTCACAGGTCCATCTTGGAGCTGTCTGACATTGGTTCCTTCAGACATGGAGGAAGTTTCTGACAGCTTCTCACAGAAATCACCCCTGTATCCCTCCTGCTTCCAGAACCTTGTCATGCAAACACAGTGCGTCATGAAATGAACTAATACATTCTGTGTTTTTTCGGGTCATTCCTTATTTTTATATTTAATGCCATTTCTTTTCCACTTTCCTCACATGTTTAGTTGATACAAAATGTTTTGGATAGGTGGCTAATAAATACAGCAGAGAAGTTGCAAAGGTCATTTGACAAGCTGTTCTGGTGTACTATTGATAGTACTAACAGCCTAAAATTGCTGACTGCATTTTCCAACGAACAGACAATTTCTAAAACCCAAATGTTTCATTATTTGCATTAACTTATTGAAACCAGTAAGTTATTGTTTCAAAAAAAAAACCCCAAAGAGTTTCTGTTTTTTAAAATCCACTTACAATGTAACAAGTGAATATTCAGAAGACATCAAGATATCTCATGGTTGTAAATAAATCAAAAACAAGCTGCTGTTTGTGAAAGGCACTGTTACAGAACATCCTGTCAGCATTGTGAATGGTAGTGCTGTTGCAACCTTGAGAAATGCATCTGTCACTAATTTGGTAATTAAATGTAATTACCAAAAATAATCATGAATTCTAAGTGTATTTGATAGGCTGTGGCAAAGAAAAGGTGATTAATTTTTGAAAAGATACATTGATCTAAGTCTGTGAAAGAAATTAGCTTTTGATATAAACCTCACAGCCAACATCTCAGATGCATGTTTGTTTAAATCATGTATCACTCTGGAATTCAGTGGAAATGTTTGAAAAAAAAAAAAATAGAAATACATCCTTTTTGCTCCTTACTGATAAGCATATTTAGTCCGTGACTTCTTTTTTTCTTTTTGCAGAAGCTCTCTTGACACTATTAATGCTGCATGGGGATGGTTAAGGACAGACAACTCATAATTGTGCTTTTGTGATCAGATCTGAGTTCCTGATAAAGCCCTCAGAGGCCCTTCTACCTGCAAACGCACATTCAAACTATTTCCCTGATCTCCTCAAGGCACTGGTGGGTGAGGAGTACGAGTAGGTATGTCCCAGTCCATCTCTACCCCTTAATCCCTTTGGCACGGTCCAAGAGTTTATTCTCTTCAGCAACTCTAACAACCATTGATATATTTTAACTGGCAGAGTGTGGTGGGTAGGGAGAATAATCTAGAAATATAAAACAAAAGCCTATCCACCACCACTCTTGAATAAAAATCAGAAAAGCTTGTATTAAGTCATTTGCTCTAGACTTCCGTGTTCAGACAAAATTATAATCTACTTCAGTAGCTCAAGTGCTATGTCTGATTAGCTCTTTAAAATACCACTAAGTGGTGAGACTTCGTTTATTTCCCTTGATACATCAACCTATTGCCTGATGGGCTTCGTGGAGAGGAAATATTGTCTGTTCTTCACCTTACACACTTCTGGTTTCATATTAAAGAAAAAAATAGTTCTTTTTAAAGCCATTCTCTTGGGTAAGAAGAAGGTCATACTCTAATTTATGTTGCATTATATATTAGAAGGTTTTAGCTACTCCAGGTGTCTCAAATATGAATCTGAAGTACTAAATGAATAAAAGTAAATATTAATCATAAGATTAGTTCATTGGTTCTCTTCTTTTCTACTGACACTTCTTTATACTGCCCTTTCCTTCCTCTTTCCTTACCTGTCTCATCTTTCAAATTTTATTTACTTTCTTCTTCAGTATGTTACAGACATTTTTGTGAAATCTAACCATTTCATTAAGAATGTGTTGAAATTGCTTCAGCTGAGATTCATTTACCTTTCCCATCCTTTTGTTGTAATTTCAAATGGACCTACAGTTTATTGTAGTAAAGGGGGATTTTTTTAAATGTATTTTTGTAGCTCTTCAATATTACCAGAAGTTTTTTATCATGAAAAGAAGCGGGAATTCTGAAAGACATTGAAGTCATTTCACATGCACTGAAGAAAAATGGATTCATAAGTCATTCTTTATTTTTAATCAGCTTTCCCCACTAGTATACTAACTCTGAATTGAATTAATCATTTTCTGCGTCAGACATAATGGATAATGTATTTTTTTGTCACATGGTTTTAATTCATTCAGCAATATGTTACAAGCTGAAATTGGATTTACTATACTAATCCTTTTAATAAATATTACAGTATCTTCAACAATATCATCCCGCTCTTGAATCCTTTTCTTCTTTCTGTGTACTTTCATAATAATTGGAAATGTCTCATCTTTACTTCTAAGAGCATAATGTTTTATATTGCATCTTTCATGTCCTGAGACTATACTTCACATCTACTTCTCTTTATTGCTCCTTTTTCTCCTTTTCTTCCTCCGAGTCATGCTATTGGTGGTGGTGTTCTCCATACCAGACACTGCAGCCATTTTCAAGTTTCTGATCTGTTTCTGTTCTTTAAATCACCAATAAGATAGAGCATACACATACAATAAATAGGAAGATTAAAATAGTTACTGTGGTAAAAGATTTCAGAGGGAAATTAAGTCTGAACTGTTTAAGATACCAGTTTATGTCTGTAATCCTTTATTTAATCAAATATTACTACAGAAAGTATACAGGTATGCTTTAGAAAACAAAAGTTTACACATTATGTCCAATATATCAAGATGTCTGTGAAATTACAAACCTGAATTTCCAAACTATTTGCATTACCACTCTATGTTGAAGTCATCTATGCAGCTCTGTATTCAATAACTCCAGTCAAGTAATTGAATAAAATATTGAAGAGCAGTGGACCAAGGATAAAGCCCACTGGCTTTTATCGCATCTATTTTGGTAGTGATTGTTGATAATTACTCTTGTGAGTCTGATTTTTCCAACATTTCTGGACCTAACTTTTAGATAAATAGATGGGATTTTATCAGATGTGTTTCCCTAGCAACTCCACCAAAGGGCAGTTTGGGTCTTATACAGATCAAATTGTCTATGAAAATGCCATTTTTCTCAGTTAACGGTACAAGAAATGTAAAACAACAGTGGTATCAAACTAAGTATCTCAGTCACATGCCTAAAACTAAATGGAGAGATTCTAGGCCTTTAAAATTAAAATATATGAGTTTCAATAAGCAAGAGCAAAAAGTTAAGAATGGAGGAACTGAAATGTCTTTAGTGGATAGAGGTTGTAATTAAAGATATAATGAGACAGAGTCTAAGAGTCTAATTACTTGGAGTTGTGAGTCTGAGGGCATACAAAATAACTTTTTCAGTTATTTCTTGGTAGTGTGCAGGCACTAATTCAAGTTGTGAGCTACTAAATAATAGTGAGCACATTATTTTTTTACTTTTTTTCTGTCTCAGAACAGGTACTACACTGAAGGGTAAAAAAGAGAAAGAATTCCTTTATTACTTATTATTTCAAAAAATGAAAAAATGCGGTTCAAGGTATAAATTTTAAATTTGTCTTACATTTAAGAATGAAGCAAATAAAATCTTCAAAGATAATATAGTTGCTTATTTGAGAAAATAACACCTGAGCTTAGGCTACAACAGAACTTAAAAATTAAATATTAAACCAGCATGAATATCACAAACCAAAAGTCTGTTAAATAATTGGTTTTCTTTACATTAGTGAAAAAGCTAGAAAAATTATTACAATTAACTTTTTTTTTTCTTATTTACTTACGGAGAGGTGAGATATTGTTTGAGAATAATCTATCTGACAAAGGAGATTTTGAATATTGAAAAAGCAGGTGATACTGAGAACTCATTGAAGATATCTGAACAAAAGGACGTCAGAATAATCTAAACCATCAGAAGGTGTAGATGATGGCTTACTAAAGCAAAATTTCACAAGGTTGGAATGCCAAAAATATTTACACTTGTGTGCTATAATCATTTAGTGTACAGAGAATATGGAGAAAACTCAATTATAAAAGCCAGCAAGAGAATAAAAGTGAATTTAG
>WBNH01010826.1:313600-414918 GCA_013401255.1 Urocolius indicus | reverse complement strand
AAAAAAAAAAAAAAAAAAAAAAAAAACCCTCACTGCCACATTATTCCAGGAACAAGATTCTATGATGTTCAGCTATAGACTGTGAAAAGTGGAATCCAACCTTGCTTCATAGGTTCTTTGATCCATTCAGTAAAGTACTGGAAGAAGATTAAATACTTTCTTTATGCTGGTGAGAAGGCTTTTTTGTATGCAGTGTACTTTTGCCTTTTATCTTGATTATCTATTAATTCAGTCTTTTCAGAAAAAAATTAAAACTTAGGCAAGGTTCTTATCTTTTATAAACAGTTCTTAGTATTAATAATTGTTTAAAATTCCATTTCCATTTCAAGCCTTATTTTATCCTCTCTTAACAAACAACTAATAAAATATTTTCAGCTTTGAATAAATGTGTGTGATGTATGGTCATCAGGAGGAGTTTTCCTTTTAGGACTCAGCTGAATTTATTCATATGAGGTTCATATAGCTATAAGGCAGAGTAGATTTAATCATGTATCGAAAAGTCTTTCCCGTTCTATGCTAGATCTTAAATATGTAACAGTGCCATCAGCAGATTTGATATGAAATTGAGGATATTTACCCACACGAACACTGCAATAGGCTCTATTTTACTTCATGGTCTGTTGAGGTGATAAGGAACTGCCAGCTGATATTTTCCCAGCCAGTGTCTCTAGACCATCTGGCAACTTCATTCCTTCAGGGAGAGTATAAGTAGGGAAACACCCTTATTAATCCCATTTCAGGACTGCTGCTCTGAATTATGCCAGATCTATTAAAAACAAACAAACAAAAGCTTTGGTAGACATAAAGCACCATTAATTGCTCAGAAACTGCTGTGAATGTGAACCTGATGTACTTGGCACATTTAGTTGCCTGTACCTGATACCTGTCCAATCGACTGAAAGATTGCAGTGGAAGGGATGTCTTAGCTGATCTGCTCTAGGTCTTTACTACTGCAGTATAGTATATTTATCATAAATCTTTGTTACTTTTATCCTTCTACTCTCTTTCAAAACTTTAATTAAGTTTTCATTTGCAATGTACTCCAAAGCTTATTGAGGTTGCATCAAATCTAATTACATTTCTTTCATATAAGTGTTCTGTTTAATATCTTCCTCGCACAGGGCACCACCCCCAGTTTCACAAATTTGTCTGAAGTGCTCGCAACCACTCTTTGAAGTTTTTTCCAGGTCATTGGGGTTTTGTTTTGGGGTGGTTTTTTTTCTTCAAATTCTCATGGTCAACTAAGAACTCTGGAGAAATAATTAAAGAAAATCTCAGTTATGATCCAGATCATAAGGATCATGGGGAATAAACGAGAGGAACTGGAGATGTGGGTGAGGATGTGGGGCCATGACCTCATTGCAATTACAGAGATATGGTGGGACAACCCCCCATGACTGGAGCACAACCATGAATGGGTATGTGCTATTTAGGAAAGACAGGCAAACTCGGCAAGGGGTTGAAGTTGCTCTCTATGTGAGAGAGCAATAGAGTGCATTGAGCTTTGCCTGAGTGGGGATGAGGAGTGGGTTGAGTGCTTATGGCTGAGAGCTAAGGGGCAGAGTAGTATGCATGGTGCTACTGCAGGAGTTTTCTACAGGCCCCGCAGGCCACCTGATCAGGAAGAGGAAGAGAATGAGGCCTGCAGACAGCTGAGAAGCTTCCTCATAGTCACAATCTCTAGTCCTCATGGAGGACTTACACTTCCCGGATATTTGCTGGCAAAGCCACTCAAGCAAGTATGCACAGTANGATGAGAAAAATAGAACCAGCACTTTAAGATCTCCCTCCTCCATCCCTCCTTTCTTTTCAGGTCCAGCTCACTGCTCCCAATATCTCTACCTCCTCCCCTCTGCAACTCAGGGGGGCAGGGAGTGGGGAATGTAGTCAGTCTCACAGATGGGCTCTTCTCAGATGAGGACGACTCCTTGCATTCTTCTGCTGCTCTGATACAGGGTCCCCCTCATGGGACACAGTCCTTAATGAACCTCTCTGGTATGGATTCTTCCCAACAGTTGTGGCTTCTGCGAATACGGGGTCCCTCCTATGGGACACGGCCTTCTCTGGGCATAGTCACTACCCCTGGCACGAGGTCTTTAACAAACTACAAACAAATCTCTCCTTCAGCACACCTCCTCATCTATTTCCTCACTGACCTTGGAGTCTGCATGTTCGCTTCTCTTTCTCCTCCAACTCCTTGCACCACCACTGGCTGGAAAAGAGTGAAGGAGAGAGCAAGAAGGAAGAAGGAGAATGCTCCTCGTGCAGCTTCTTCTTAAAAAGTGATCATGGAGGCTCCTAATTGTCTCAGCCCCAGAAGTGGGTCTGTCTCAGAGCTGGGGAGTTTTGAGCAACTTCTTACAAGAACTATGTTTACAACCCCTTCCCCCTTCCCAGAAAAGACTGTCATGTCAAACCATGACAGGCTCAAACTGTGGTACCATCTGTAACCACTGTTTTACAAATTGTTGGGCCTGGCTAAAGAAAGGCTTATTAAAAGGAGCACCAAACAAATACCCAGAAATGGCTGGGACTGAATAAAGTCTTTTCCTTTATACATGCAAGTAATATGAAAGAACAAAGAAATTCATAGCAAATATATTGTAAGGCTTGCTGTAATAAATTCCATTTTCTTTGAAAACATCGCATGTGATCAGTGAACCTGTTAATGTTATCTAGGAAATTTAGGCCATCTCCTACCTCACAGACTGTACATCAGCAGAATAATCAGGTTGAATGCAATAAAACCAAAGAACTGCTTCAGTCTTCTAGATTTAATAAGGGATATTATGCTTCTTATAATCATAAAGAACTTAAACTCAAATTTGAAGAGTAAATATGATACAGTAGTTTTAGTGGATGCTTGTATATGTAATAAGAGGAACATACACATTTTTAATTGCTTTTGACAGTTGAAGTTGTCAGTCTGTAATGCTGCATACCACATAGTCAGCCTTGGGCACATCAGTACTCCAATTACAGAAAATCTGGCTTTTCACCAGTGTTTTAACACTTGATTTATTTCCCGTTCAAGTTGTTCAATAGAGCCAGAGTTAATTGGTTTTCCAAATGAGTGTTAAAAATATAAAGATCCGGCTTCATTAAGTGAAGGCTGTACTTATTATGCACCACTGAGTTGTAAATATATGTAAAGGTTGGAGGGCAGGGTTTCAGAGCCCTATGAACAAAACTAAAACTTTAATTTGTCTGTTTTCTTTACAAATTGTTGTTGAAATCTCATAATTGAACCTAACTGCCCTTTCTCTTTTAAAGAAAAAGTTAAGCTACCTGAAGAAAAAAGCAGGAAAACAAAAAAAAACTCAAGCTAAATATATTAAGACTAATAAATATTATTTCATGTGATGTCCACTGTTTATCTAAAAGGATCATAGTATTTCTTTGTAATCTGAGTGTACTTTCTTTATTCATAGGAGGAAAGAAGCATTTTACTAGTTCCTTACCTTCTATTTAAAAGATTCTTTCCAAGCATCTTGCAAACCAACAAGGTATCACAACCAAATCATGACTTCCTATTTTCATGACTTATGTTCTGTTAGAGTGCATCTGGTGCTTCTAATAGCAAAACTGCAATTTGAGAACAAAGAAAGCTGGCAGGTATTTTGACCATTTTTAAGTCCCTGTCAAGGCAAAAAAACAAAGTTGAAGGACTTAACCTGTTTTTTTCTCTGGAGCAACTAATGTTCATTTGCTCAGTTGTTCTGTGTGGACATGTATGTGTGTGTTTGTTTTGAAGGGTTTTACAGGGAGAGAAGAATTGCACTATTCCTTTGCATTAAATTTTTCTTAACATTTATTCAAACTTTTAGTAAGAAAAAGCATTTGAGTTTTAAGACTCATCAATTTTGAATGAATAAAAGGAGTGCAGAACACTCCATGGTACTTAGGAGTAACTCCATGAAAACAGCCTTGCAGATAGTGTGTTTTTGTTCAAGAGCAAAAGGTAAGAAGATGTGGCAAGAACAGCTGCCAAGTCAGGGCTGGAGCTGATCTGTAGGATGGAAGAAGTAGTGAAGACATGCAAGCACAGAAGTGTAATGATCTGTGGGAAGTCTCTTGAGAAACCAATAAACAAGGATCTCGGAGGAACAGCAGTACAGCTGCATGTGTTTGTGGGATTCAGAGTGGCTGTGGAGGGAGATAAAGGATCTCCTGAGGAAGTATATGTCTGTAATGGCATGATAGAAGAACAATTCATTAGTTGAAAGTTAATTTCTGAGGCAGAAGTTTGTATCTCTGGTAAGGGAGTAACAGAAGACAGGACAGCAGGGAAGAGTAAAATAGATCTCCATGAGGAGGCAGATTAAAAACCTGAGCCAGAGACTTTTGACCAAGGAAGGATGATACCAATAGTTAGGTGAAACTATATGAGCTCAGGGGAAGAAAAAAGGATATGCAAAGGATGTAAGTTTCTCATCAGTGTAGAATGATGCTCATATGGACATATGGGTTTACCTAGCAGGAAGGTTGTCAAGAGCTGACAAACTCATCAGCAGATGAAGTTACGTGGGAAGGCACCAACACATCAATGTAGCAGACGTAAACAGGAAAATGAAGGAGACAGAGCTATTCTAATATTGTGGGGAGATAAAAAGCCTGGCATAACATTAATAATGATTATAGTACAGTAGAGTATACTTTCTTTTAGGGACCAGAGTGGGCCAGCATCTCCCTGGGGCTGAGCAGCTTGTGCTCTCCTGGGGTGGCCTTCGAGCCAGGCCCATCCCACTCCCCAGCCAGGAGCAGGGAAGCTGGGGCACACTGAGGTAGTCCCAGACGTGGGCCATCAGGTATCTGCCAGGCCAGGATGTGGGCCAAAAGCAGCGTCAGGCTCAGCAAGGACTGTGGCCATGCAGGACAGGGATGTAGGGAACTGGAGACAGGCCCTGCTGTGGCATCACTGGGGCAGGGGCTGGTGTGGGGTCCCAGGCCATGTGCAGGGTGGAGGCAGTCCTAGGGGGCAGAGCAGAGAGAACCAGGGTTGGCAGTGCCCAAGTGTTTTCAGCAAAAATAGAAAAATCAAGTCAGAATGTTGTATAGCACAGTATATTGTTGACTACCAAAAAATAAAGGACAGAAGACTAAAAGAAATCAATGTAAATTTAAAAAACATTTCATAAAAAATATTTTTGTGTTTAAAAGCTCTCAGATCTGCTGGAAATCAGCTTCAGATATGGACAAGGATAACTGACTGTCTTTAGGGAGAAATGCCGTGAAAAATTGTATCATGCTTTAAACTCACACCTAGAAAACAGAACTCAAACATTACTAAACAGTAGTTGAAACAAATAGGACAGATGTTTTTTGTTTTTAAATTAAGAATATTTTTAAATGCAGGCATACTAAAATAAGCACTTTGAATTTCCTTAATTTCATTTTCCTGAAATTTCCTTAAACATGTTTTGCAGCATATAACTCACATTCCAGTGTGATTATTCATAGACAATAGTGTTTGCATTTAGTCTTCAAATTAGGAGCTAATGTGAGTGGTAAACTTGTCTAAACTATAATGTGCCAAATAAGCTCATCCTGTATTATCAGAAAAATATTTATAAACTGACAACTTGTTGTAGAATTTGCTGGAGATAATCAAAGGGATTTTAAAAATGCATTGGCTTAAATATCAATAAAATACTGAATTTGAATCTTACTACTGCTGAGATTTATCCAAAACACAGTCTAATTTCAAAGGTCATTTTTTATATCAGACTACAGCAAATATTTTAGGAAAGTTTTCAAGGTTTGGAATCTATTAGAAATCTGTCTTTGATAAATTCTCTCATGTGGAAAAATGTTTTAGACTAACCAAATTGCAGACTATATACTTGGTCAGCAGACTAATTGTGGTAGTACGTCTCGTTAACAATGCTGAATGCTATAATAGCTTTTCCTCAATTGCTACTGCGTTTAATGAGAAGCAACACAACACAAGCCACATTACTGGCCTGACAATTTGTTCTATTGATTTATCACACCTGTTTTGCTGCTGCTTGCCCACAAGTAATGCAAAAAAATTGTCAGATATTTGTGAGTTTTGACTTCTTAGCTACACAAATGTACAATAGGGCTATCCCTTTCCAACATTGCCACATAACCTGGTGTTTAGTCTTACCTGGATTTTTCTTGTTTTCACTTTCCCAAATGCCAGCTACAGTCTTAGATTGATGAATCCATTGTGAAGCATCTGAAAAATGCTGATGAAATTTTTAAAATGCTGGTGATGTCATTAAGGGTGCCTCTTCCTTTTTCTAAAGCTTAATTCTGACAGTAATTTACATTATTTTATTATTTGACATAACAGTCTAAATAGTTCTCTTGCACTGTGTGTAAAATACAACAGATTTAAAGAAAGCAACACTAAACATCCATGGATTTTTCTGGGGGCATAACAAGGACAAACTCTACTTCCAAGCACTGAGTCATATGCAGGCGTCATAAGTGCTTAGCGGCTATAGTTCACATATAATAAATGATCCTTGAGAATTTACTCAAGTGAAATGAAACATCACGGAAGTATTTCTACTTGAAGATGTTCATAAAAGCCCTGGATGGAAAAATGAAGCCACAATTAAAATTTTACAGGGACTGAGGGCAAATTGTAATTAGAAATATGCACCAAAAAAACTCTGCATTATAAATGCATGATGATTCATTGGCTGATGAAACCAATAGAAAGTTTCCCATGTGAGATCTGTCTCTAGAAGCTTCTGCTTACATTATTGTTACCTGTTACTTTTGCAGAGAGCATCCAGAGAGGCAAGACTGTCTGTGATTCATTTAGCTGCAACAGCGTCTTTGTACACATTTCTTATAACTTGAAATAAAGTTGAAGAGAGACAAAGGTCACGCTAGGTAGTACAGAACCCAGCCCTACCCCATAGAAGGATGTTTAGGTGTCAGTATCACTTATTGGACACTGCCCATTTGCAATGAAATTGTAGGAAGAATTATCTGGGATGTGGAGTGTTTGAGAAAATGTATGCTATTTCTCTATTAATTATTGTGAGCATAAATAAGATTAAAAACCAAAATACAAACTTGGATAAAAACACATGGATAACCATTTCATTATAGAAACTAGTTACCTTTGCCCAATCAGAAGACTTCTAAAATTCAGTGCAGGTGTGAATCCTGAATCCTTGGCACTATCTACTGGACTCATGCTCCTCACCAGAGAACCCAGCTTTCAAAGCAAAGAGAAAATCCATTTTACCACTATGCAAGTACTGTACAGTATCGAAGTCATCTCCTGGTCGTATTGGAAAGAGATCTGAGGCAGTTGCCATAGCTCTTACTTTCTCCAAAAATCTGACTTGGCAAAAGAATTAAGATCAGAGAACTGAACAGGCATCTGGGTGAGCTTACAGTTCCCTCTGGAAGTTCAGATGCCTTCCTTGCCTATGAAAATTAACTCAGTGTTTCTTTGTTCTTTTAAGTGCTCATAACTGAAAAAATATGGCAGAAAATAGTTCTGAAACTCATGCAAAAGAAAATCGTAGTGATATCAAACCACCAAATCCATCAGAAAAATACCTTGTTGCGTCTCAAAAATGAGATACCTGAAGGCATGAAACCTGACAGACCTCCTCCTCAAATCCATGTCATTATTCTAGCAGGTCGTATTTCATATAGCAGAGCCCATATGGGTCATAGCCACCTCAGGGGCCAGAGATGGATGACAGACATGAAAGATTGCCCTGATCATTACTAGAACTAATTCATGCCAATGCCTTGGGCTTACCTGCTAGAACCAGGAATAGACTGACTGCTGAAGTCTTAAGTGTTGCCAAAACCTTTTTATTTCTAAGTCTTTTATAAGAAATTGTCGTGGTTTAACTCCACCCAGCAACTAAGCACCAGGCAGTTCCTTACTACACACTCCCTCTCAGTAGTATGTGAAGGAGAAACAAAACTCATAGGTTGAGATAAGAACAATGTAGTAACTAGCATAAAATAACATACAATGACAATAACAAGAATAAAATACTATAGCAGTAATAATAATAATAGAAACCCAAGAAAAGACAAATGATACCCAGGGCAGTTGCTCACCATCCGCTGACCGGTGCCCAAGTAGCAATCTGTGTCTCCCTGACAGCTCACCCTGGTTTCTATGCTGGATATGATGCTCTATGGTATGTTCTCTCTCAGCTGCCTGTGCCTCACCAGTCTACTTGTTAGCAGGATAGGGTGAGACGCAGAAAAGACCTTTTCTTTTTGCTGTGCAAGCACTGCTCAACCAGAATATCCTGGTGTTATCAACACCGTTTTCAGCGCAAACCCAAAACACAGCTTTTAGGAAAGAATTAAATTCTGCCCCAGCCCAAACTAAGACAGATATATAGATGTATGTATATTTTATATATATATATATAAAAAATTCTTATGAGTTGTATGGGACCTCAAAGAAAGTCTAGAATCGATGTTGCACATGAAAGAACGTTGTAGTGTGACTGCCATTGTGTAGATGTCAAAATTATCAAGCAGGTAAAAAGCACTGATGGAATGAAAAGATTTGAAGAAGCATCAGACACAGTTCAACAGAATATTAACAACAAATTCCAAACAGTAATACAATAATGTTTGCCATGGGTATACATAAAAATTGCCTCTTGTCTTCTACAATGAAGAAAAAATCACCCTACAGTGAAAAATAACCTTATCGTTTCCTCTTCCTGTACTTTATTTAGTGGTCGTGAATAAGATTTCTCCTATAAGATTCTTTAATGACTTTTGAAGAGTTATGATAGGGTACCCTAGTATAAGAACTTTCTTGTCATCTCTTCTGGTAAGTGTCAAAAAAAACATTAACACTCCGGTTTATAACAAATCTCTTCTTTTTCCATCAGTCCCTGTCCTTATTTGATACTGAGCTGCAGTCTTATGAGTTGATCTGTTCAACAAACTCATGTTTGTGCTCCTGACAATTGCAGTGTCTGTAGGATTACCTGTTCCTGATACATACAGACGTACTGTTCAGTTTGTCATTAACTGGGAATGGGTTTTCATTCCTAAGACCTACAGAAAGGCTGCAGAGATAAACAAAACAGCTCTTTGTTTATCTTTGCAGCATTTCTCTAGGTCTTAGGAATGAAAACCCATTCCCAGTTAATGACATACTGAACAGTACATCTGTATGTATCAGGACAGAAATACAGAAGCCCTAATTTCATCTGTGTCTTCTGAATTTTGAAGCAGAAGGCTGCGTATCTTGAAGTAGCTTTTGTCAATCTTGAAAATGGTATACAATCAACTTCTCTTTATTGTATTCTAAATGTTCCTTACTGTGCTGTCAAAATCTTGAAGGTCAGTGATCTGCAGTGACACGGTGTCCTGATTGTCTGTTTCCTGTCTTTGCTTATCACAGTCATACAGTCTTTGCAGTTACGTTATGTCGAAAATAGAGTCAATCATATTTTTCCTTCATCATTGGCATACAATGCTTGCTTGTGCTAGTCAGACAAAGCGGTATGAATAGTTTTAACCAAATATTTGATGAAATTAAGATTGCAGCTTAAGTTGAATATTGTAGCAGTCTTGATCTGCCTTGATCCAACAAAGCACTGATGTAGTCTGACAAATTCCAACTGTAACAGCATCTAAATGTCAGTAGCTTCACCAAAAAATTCATTTGCACTTTGAAAAGGTATTTAGATCACAATCGTCTCTCATGAGCCTTAGATTTGGCTGAATCAGTTAATGAGGAAATTATCCTGTGCATCCAATTTGCCTAAATCAGTAAAGGAGGCACCACTATCAACTGCAATTGATTAAACTCCTTTGCTCCTTATCAGTCAACTATAAAATGCTAACCACCTCTTTTTTACCAAGTATATCATTTGTGATGATGAAAGACTATACTTCAGTCAGATGATTGATTTAAAATGTTAGTTTGCATTGTTGTTTACATTTTCTGCAAATTGTAAGAAATTTTTCAGAAGCTGAGCTAATCATCAATCTCCAACCATGTCTAAACTGGAAGGTTTGTTAGATTCAACATTACTTCAAAGAAGCCATCTAATTCTTACATTCATGAATCAATAGTACATGTCTTTTGTTATTTTTGCATTATATATTTAAAGGTAAAATCTCATGTTATAACTAACAATAATGATATCACATGGTCCAAGTAAGGATTATTGATGTGCAAAGGTGTCTCAATTTGACAAGAAAACAAGCTCTATGTGAGGTAACAATGAGAGCAAGGTAAGGGTAATAACTGTTTCTAATGTAAATCTACTTTTATTTACATAAATAAAAAAAGTTTTCTTCAGATGCTTACTACACATTGGCACATCTGTATAGGTTCTGTGGTGGAAGTACAGAAATGAACTTCATGCCTCCATAGGTCTGTTGATAAATGTGCATGCAAAGTTTATTTGCTCCTATACCTACTCAGTCCTGGTCAAGAAAATGGTTCAAAAGAAATTTGTTGGTTCATACCAATCCTTTGCAGTTTATGGTAGTTCACAAACCTCAAGTTCACATATCTGGAGAATTGAGGTATTTGGACAGTTTTAATTACTTATAATTAAACATGACTGTTTTCTTCTCTAGTTTCTTTGCTGTCACTGCATCCTTCAAATTGACAGTGAAAGAAAGATATTCTCTGGACAAAAACTGTCTTGTCATCATGTGGCAGTCAGAGATGCTTTCTGTGGTTCTCATATAATTTTTTTCAAAATTTATTCTTCCTCTATAAGTTGTGAAGTATTGACTGCAAACAAGGCATGATATAAAACTGACATATTTTTACTTTTAACAGCAATCCTGTCTGCTACCTTCTGCTTAACTTGGTTTTATGTATTTTAACATTAGTTGTTCAGTCTTCAGTATGTCTGCTGTTCTCCCTTAAACATAATGTTGCAACCATGAACTTGACCTTACAAAAAAATTTAAAAAGGCATACAGTTTGAAAATGGCTACTTCAGAACAACTGTGTGTCACCAAATGAGTGAAGTGTTCTAATTATTGATCTAATATGCTGGCTGGGAAAAAAAAAAAAAAAAGATACAATTCAGAGATTGTGCAATTACCAGGCTTTTTTTTTTGTTGTTCCCTCCTTACATTTAATAAGCATAAATCTTAGTGGTCACATATTTGCAATGATTCCTTTGCTTCCTTTTTATAGCTCTATATTTATTAGTAAATGGTTCATATCATAAAAGAAAAATTACATTTTTTTCTTTGATCAATAGCATTTCTGGAACTGCAGAATTGGAATTTCATTGTAAATGTAAATGAGTCTAGGTGAAAACCATACTTAAAATCAATAGAGATAGAAAATTCCAAGTATCTTAAATTCATTCTTACAAATTTGAGTATTTTAACAAAAACTTCCTGCTTATGATATTGTCTTTGTCTTTACGAGATTCTCTGGTTTGAGTTTCTTCTTTCCTTTCTAATTTTGTATATGGTTAGTGGAAGAGAGAAGTTTGCTAGCTGTGTGAAAATCTCATGGAAAGCATTAAATAGTTAAGAAAAGTGAATATATACAAGTTAAAACTAAATGGTTGTTGAATGTCAGCTATGAAATCATTATTTCTTTTGTTCTAAGCAAAAAAAAAATAGCTACTTGAGGACAAATTCTCACTGAATGGGTCACCAACTGAGCTGAGAACTCTCTCAATAGACATTAGATGAAATGAGAACATTTTGTTAGAGACTGAGTTGAAATTTAACTTGTTATTTGCATCCCAGTTACAGAGCTTATTCCTTTGACTACATCAAACAATCTGTAGACCGTTGGACATTTATAGCTTTGACAAAATCTGCATGGGATATTTGAGGGTGCTGTATAAGAAATGTAAATATCTGAGGGCTGAGACATGTGAAGAAATGAGATGTGTGTGTTATATACTACTTACAGGACTGTATCTTGCAATATTCTTCCAAAGTACGTGTACATTCCCAAGTTGAAATTCCATACAGATTGACAATCAGTTCACAGAGCAGAAAGGAAAAATTTCTACAGTATCTAATGTCAACTCCCACCTAAGGCTTACTTCCCTCCTTTTCTGACTGCATTCTCTTGCCTTTAATACAGAGTGCCTGTTGGTCAGTTCAGTAAATCTACATGAGCTTTTCCACCTTCATGTGATCCAGCCCAAGCTATTGATAGAAAATCCAGATAGCTACTGTTCAACCACCATCAGAATTTGATGCCAGAGAGGGCAGCAGTGACATTTCAAGTTGGGCTCCTGCGTCTTGCAAGTATCTTACCCTGTCTCTGAACACCTATGAGTCAGGTACACCTGATGAAAGCTGAGAACTGCAGCCCACTAGCTAGTTTATGGCACACTGCAAGCATTGCACATATAGTGCTTGAATATTTAAAAGAGAAGGAAAAGTGGGACTTCAGTGGCATGTTAATCAGGTCTCTAAGTAAGATGAAAGTGGAAGCAGAATATAGACAAAAAAGCTTTCTCATCTCCACTAAATGTAATTGCATCTGCCAGATGTGGACTTTCAAGTTTTACCATGCAGTTTGGTCAGGTCAGTGTCACGATAACAGCGGCACTGAACATATGACACACAAACTGTGTCATGGTAACTTATCCTGCTTCCAGTATTAGTCAGTATGGGTAACAGAGGCAGACAGCAGGCACAGCAATTCACAGAGAAGATTGCACAGACAGAGGCCGGTATCTGTGCAGAGTTACAGATACATGTGCTCAGTGGGGGTGATGATGCACCACAGGGCACAGTCCCACCACTTTCTGATACAACTTGTCCATCAGGGGTCTTGGCTCGGTAGGAGTTCTCAAGAGCGGAAATCAATAGGAGCTCTGAGGGAGGATGCAGCTCTGCAGATGTCAAAACCAGACTAGTCCTGAGAAAATTGCTGTAAGCAAGAGGAACTTAAACTAGACAATCTCAGAATCCAGCCTTCCAATGTCCAGATTTTTTTAATTCATAGGTAGAAACAAACATGAGATTAATTTTAGGATGAGTATGTTCCCATAGGTAACTGCTATGAAATAGCTGTCTTTCAGTTCACATTCTGTCTTGCCCTTAGTCACCATTTTTTCAATTCAAGACAAAATTTGATGAGTGACAGATTGCTAGATACCACACAGACTGCTTTCCAGGTTCTCTGTAAGTTCAGCTTTCCACACAGGGCCCTGTCTTCAGTTCCCTTGAATTTTGCTGTGCAAAACCTCCACCCAGCTTCACAAGACTAGTTAAGGACAAGTACCCAGTTTAAAAGTTTTCTAGTTAAGATTTTTCTGCTCGATTCATCTTTTTTTGTGTTAAATGCTTTCTTGTCTGCTTTCATATGTTAGCATTGGCAGTCACTTACGAGTCTAGATACACAGGAAGACATTGTTCAAAAGTAATCAGGCTATATTATGCACACAGAAATATTCCCATATTCCCTGCATTTTACATTAAAGAGTGTGTTTTTCGCTCCTGAAAGGAGTTTTTATTTATAGTTAGTTCCTTCACTTGCTATCTTTACAACCACAGAGAGTGCATTTCATGAATTATGATTATAAGTTACATTTATGCATTTAAATTTGATGTGTTTTGTACTCCTGTCTGAAGCTAAAGTTTTTGCAGTGTGCCTTGGAGAGGAATACTAGTAGGCAGTTATAGCACAGTCAGATGACTTGAGGCAATGCTACAGTTTGCTGTGCTGCAATTTTCCTTGGCTGGGATTTTCAGCTTCCT
The DNA here is from genome assembly GCA_013401255.1 of Urocolius indicus. NCBI lineage: Eukaryota > Metazoa > Chordata > Aves > Coliiformes > Coliidae > Urocolius > Urocolius indicus. Next base: position 401,226 of record WBNH01010826.1, on the reverse strand, counting down.
GACTTCCATCAAGCCAACTCTAGGGGAAAATACAGAGCTGGAACTGAATCAGCAACCTGCCTGCTTCCTCCCATGCGAGGGTAATGAGCATGCCTGTCAGGAGGAGATAGTGGGTCTACTATCCCCCAGGAACAAGTTTTGCTATTGCATCCAAGCTTTTTATAACTCCTTCACAGGTAATTACTTCAACCCCAGCACATAGGTTATGCACAAATATACTGTCAGTAAAAGTAAGGAACCAATCAAATTACCTTAGCTAGAGAAAAGATTTCCGTAGTAAGAAATTTGTTGCTGCTCACAGAAGCACCATTTTAGAACAAGAAGCGTACTTTGAATCTTAATGTAAAATAGTCTTATTTTGTTATCTAACATGATTTGATTTAATTATATCTCAAGCTTTCTATCCATGAGGACAAGAGGACGTCAAATTGGCATAAAATATGTAAGATGCAGTTACAGAGAGAAGATATGAATGTTTTTGAGGCACTACATGAGTATCTCACAATTGGACATCTGTGATACTCAAATATACACATGCACAGATATTTTCTCTGTGCCTTAAGCATTATTCTGATCAACGCTGAACAGGAAGGGTGGACATAATGTGAAGGTGCATAGCGTAAGAGAACCTTGAGAGTCTTCTAAGTGTAGCTAATAATAAGTCCATACATTAGAAAAAAAATGGTGAAAAGTTATCTGTCATCTTTCTCTATGACCGAAAAGTTAGGTTAAAAATGAGTCTTTTTCTGCAGCACAGTTGCTCGTGGCAGTTAACAGACGTTTCTAGCAGGCAGCTGCATCTCTGGAAGGTAACATGATAGAGAAGTAGAAAAGGGCACACACCTGGTTACATGAAAGATGAGTCAAAATGTACATAATTTTGTTGAGAAGGACAGAGAGAAATGGACTGAACAGACCAGAAGGTTCAGTGCTAAAGATGGATTGAAGACAATGTTCCTGCACACACACTGTCAGGGTTTTTGTTGAAACATGGTAAATAAAATTTCATTCTAAGATATGATTGGAATAATCTGTAGAACTATAGATCAGCAAACTGTATTTTTTCTACTGGAAAACTAGTGGGTATTCTGAAGAACCAAACTGGCCAATGAAGCCAACAAACAAAGGAAAAATTTCACACAAATGTACCCATGGGGTAGTGAGGAAGAATCAGTGCAGCCCGTCTGTAGGCTAGATCTTCAAAAATATTAGAACTTTTTTTCATTAAACACTGTAAAAGTTAATGGGATAAAGATGAGTCCACTAACATTTCTGAGAAGACTGTGATTATGTTCCTTAAAAAAAAAAAAAAAACTCTGAAAGATCTTAAGCCATCATGTTATACAAGGAACAAGTTTCTCTTGAACTTAAATAAAATACAAGAAAGTGTGCACAAATCCCATAGTTTGCCCATGTCTGGAATGATGTAGCTCCAATTTATTTCTGCGATCTATGTCACAGGATATTACAGGTGCAAAAATAAGTTTAACATGAGTTAACAAAGTCGTTGCAAACATTCATAGTTTGCAACTGATCCACCATGATCCACTTGCAACAGCTGACACAGGAAGTCCTTGTGTTGCTGTTGGTTAAAAACCAACAGGCTACTTCTCAGTATGTCTAACGGCATCACTCCTTATTTACTCTAGATTGGTACTTCTATACTGTCTATGCTGCTCATACTTTGGTATCATTTTTTTGCTACCATTTGCAGATACAGCATTCTGGGCTAGTTGGAACTTTGGTGTGGTCCATCATGTCTGATCTTACATAGAGTAGTTGGACAGTTTGATGTCACATAGTCGTTAATTAGTATAACCACAGCTGTTGTACTTCAGTCCTTTTACTATGTGACAATAAATTGTAGTAACAAAGATACGTTCAAGTAAGCATTTCTGCTACATGCTTTTGACTGTGAGCGGGATAGAAGGTGACAGTTGGTATCAAAATGGCAATGTGAATAGCTTATATGACCACTATGCACCTTGGCTTGTCACACATTCTGAAAGAATGCTGCCTGTCTTTAGTGGCTATTATCTCTGCTGAAACCTATACATATGGTTACTATAACACGAAACATTGTGGCTTATATTGCTTTTGAAGATATTTTTTTCTCAAGCCAGCCTCTTTTTCAGAATAGTTCTTGTGTTGTTTTTTAACATTTTATGATAACGTTAAGCCTGATATCCACAGAAAAACTTCAGTGACTAACACCCCTTAATTTCATAGTGACTGGCATTAATCACTAGTGTGAATGCCTAAATATCTTTTGTAATCAAGCTCTAAGAAGAGGGGAGGAGATGTAGTCCTTTGTTCTTTGTTCAAACTTAAATCCTACAGATTTCTGCTTCCTCCAGGCTCAGGTTGTAACTTTCGCCTCTTCTGTTAAACCCTCTGTCTTAAAATGGCAATCAATATATTATGCTTTTGACAGATTTTTTCACCACAAAAGATGTTAAATTAAACTTGAAATGATAGAAACAAGCATTTTGTTGTTGGTTGTAAACACAGACTCTACAGTTTAGAATGTTTCCAAAATAAATGATGTTTAATAATAGACATCTAGCACAAGAGGTTTTAATTTGTTTAGAAAGCAACTATGTAACAAGTGGTATTTGATGTTCTATTAACCTGGAAAAGTAGAACTTTAAGACTGATTTGGGTCAAGTGGCTTGAATAGTGCAGGGGAGATACCAGTATATTTTTGTCACAGTGACCCTGGTCATCTACAGCATCCTGAACTGCTGGATTGATATTTCTATTAAAGCGTGCTTTAAAGTAACATTAGCTTTTAAATTTTAACATCTTTCTGCTTATTCTAACTTCTGTATTTAGAATCTAGCACCATTTTTCCCTTACCTTGCTCTATTTATGTGACGACGAAAAAGTTTATATACAAGAACTTTCTTTCCAGCTCACCAATATCGATTAGTAAAGTTATTACTTGTAGGTTTTATTCTTAAATGGCTTCCTATGGTGCTTATGTCTAAAGAGTTCAAAGTGGTCTTTGAAGAAGAAAGGAAATCATGATAACAGCAAAGTGTAAAGCAGAAGTAAATTTAGGATATTCGACAGCTTGAAGTTGATCCTCTTTCATGAGGATGACTGACTTCCTTGAAGAGGCTTTGGTGGTTACAGTGTTATCCATAAGAAGTAGTGGGGTTTTTTTTTCTGTTCTTCATTCCTTCTTACTTTTTTTCCTTTGCTGCTACTTTCTTCTTTTCCTCCCTGGCATGAGTTGCCCATGGACTGCAGTTCCTCAGGGGTGGCAGGGTGAGCTGCCCACAGCCACAGCCCCTTCAGAGCACAAACAACGTCCTTCCAAGAATTAATCTCCAGTCATGTCACCTCTGAGACTTGAAATGTTTTGAATGTAATTTCTTTTTTGTTATTAATATACTTGGCAACTGAACAATTCATATGATCTTTACTTTCTTTGCTTTGCTATCACACCTCTTTCTTAGGGATTTTTCTTTTTTAAATATAGATTTTTCACTGTGGAGCCTGTGTTATACAAGTAGTTCACATTGATTACAATCTAATTAAAATCTAATAAATATCTAAAAATATTGAAAAGTTAAATGGTCACAATGCCTTTGAGTTTGTCAGAAAGAAATTTGATTAGCAGATATTAGTAAGTGCAGGTAGTAAATTGATTTTGTAAATACAAAAAACACTCAGTTTCAAGGGAAAAGTTTCACTTTATTTAAAGGAAAACTGGACTGAAAAACTTCTTTTCATTGTAAAAATATATTATAACTCAAAATACAAATATAATTTTATTTCAACTTCTGCTACATTTTAAAGAAGTTCCAGTTTTTCATCGTATGCTCCCTTGATATTCTTTGCTTTACCTGTTTAAGCTGGACAGACATGAGAACATGTATAAACTGTCTTGATAGTTTAAGTAGAAAAATGTAAAGGTACAAAAGGTGTTAATCTGAAACACGTGTAGAGAAAAATCTAAAGAAACAAACAAAGCCCCAAAATGAAATAATATTATAATGTAAATGGAAACAAACTATTAGGAAATTATTTTTACTTTTAACAGTATTAACCAAAACCATATGTTAGGGTAAAAAACCAAACTGAAAGTCCTACATAGAATGTTTCTAAGGCAGGAAACATTTGAATTTCCTGGTTAATATGACCACCCTGTCAAATTTAATGTTAAAGGGGATGTAGAAGTGTTTAGAGCCAGCAAATTTCAGACAAATATATATCAGTGCTCATGTCTAAGTTTTGGTTGTAGTAATCTAACAATGGAAGGGGATTAATATGATGTGATGTGATGTGAAATTGATTTAAAAGATAGAGATAAAAAGTGAGAGTGCTGGCAGAGAACTCTTCAGTATCATGAAAGAAATAATATGAGGAAATGTTTTGACAAAGCAAAAGAGTTCTATGTCACTCAAGTTAGCTTAACACCATTCAAAACCTAAAGTTTGAAAATTCATCAAGTGCTATAGTGGGAAAGTCATAAGACAGTAGAGAACCATAAACCAAGTCACACCCTTAAGCTGATAAAGATAGAAATGTATTTCAGTGCAATTTTAAATTGTCTCACAACAGTAAATTACATATTCTAAGGTGATATAAACCCCTTATTTTTGGCTGTGGACTTCTAATCATAGATCTTACATAATCAAATGTAGATTTTTGAGTGAGCAAAGCTGGCTGAGAAGATAATCATAAAAGGTTTATAAAAAGCTTTTTTGATAGCATCATACCTAATCTGCTCTTAAAACTGATGTGAGCAAGAAATGACATATACCATTTAGAAAGGTGATACTGTGATCCAAGTTATTCTGAGGTTTTTTTTCATTGTGCTGACAATTTTTCACTTTGATTTTGAACATGGTAATTAATTAACACTCCTCAATGCTATTTTCTGCCTATGTATAACAGGAATAGTGATAATTTGTTATGTCACAGGATTACTTGAAAGTTGAATTCTTTCAACATTAAACAGAATCAGTATAATTATTTACATTATTATGCTATGTTTAGTTATAAATAATGGCAACTAGAGTATAAAACATTTTTAATTTCTGAATTGATGCCTATAGTTACATTTCGTAGATTTCTAAATGCAAAAAATACCTACTTGTTTCTTTTTCTATTTTTGATGCCATTGAAGTCCATGAGAGTTTTCTAGCTATTTTAAGGAGCAGGCACGCTTAGGTCAGTGAATAACTTGCTGTTTGCAGGTTTTAACTTTGTAAAAATACAAAGATCAAAATGTCTTTGGCATTTCTACCACATGGACTGAACAATCCAAGGGATACATTAGCCATTCAGGAAAAGATTTTTCTCTTCTACTTGTCCTTTGTCTGATCAATGTTATTTTCTATGAAAAGCAGAGGATCTGGTTCAGGAAACAGAAATATGCAGTGTTTTTTGCTTTTGTTTTCTCATTAAAAGGAAAAGCAAAAGGAAAATGTGAAGTATTGTGAAATTAAAAGACAGTGCAAAAGACGATTAGAAGACTGTAAACAGACAAAGCCTTTACAGGGATATTATGTACTTACCAACATTTACATGTTAGATTCAAATGTATTTTGAAGATATAAATCACGAGCTTTGAAAGGTTGCCGTTTTCAGTTTTTTCTATGTTAAAATACCATGGCTAATATCCCAGTTGGAATGTTATAGAAACTTTATAGCATATTTGAATTTTGCTCAGTTATCACTGAATAGACTATATGCCCTTGGAGGATAAGGAAGAGATTGAAGGCTTGTTGGCCAATCTCAACACTCATAAGTCAATAGGACCTGATGGGATGCATCTGAGAGTGCTGAGGGAGCTGACTGATGTGATTGCTAAGCCTCTCTCCATCATTTTCGAACAATCATGGAGGACAGGCGAGGTGCCTGAGTACTGGAGAAAGATCATATGAAGGAAAAGATGGTTATCAGGGGGAGTCAAAATGGATTCACCAAGGAGAAATTCTGTTTGACCAACCTGACAGCCTTCTTTGAGAGCATAAACGGCTGTCTAGATGACGGGAGAGCAGCGGACGTCATCTACATTGACTTCAGAAAGGCTTTTGACACTGTCTCGCATAACATCCTCATCAGAAAGCTCAGGCAGTGTGGCTTGGATGAGTGGACAGTGAGGTGCATTGAGAGCTGGCTGAATGACAGATCCCAGAGGGTGGTGATCAATGGCACAGAATCAAGTTGGAGGCCTGTGGCCAGTGGAGTTCCACAGGGATCGGTTCTGGGGCCAGTCTTGTTCAACATCCTCATCGACAACCTGGATGAGGGGACAGAGTGTACCCTCAGCAATTTGGCTGATGATACCAAACTGGGAGGACTGGCTGATTCCCCAGAAGGCTGTGCTGCCATTCAGTGGGATCTCAACCGGCTTGAGAGTTGGAGAGGAACCTCATGAGGTTCAACAAGGACAAGTGCAGAGTCCTGCATCTGGGGAGGAACAACCCCATGCACCAGTGCAGGCTGGGTGTTGACCTGCTGGAGAGCAGCTCTGCAGAGAGAGACCTGGGAGTGTTGGTTGGTAATAAACTGAACATGAGCCAGCAACGTGCCCTCGTGACCAAGAAGGCCAATGGCATCCTGAGATGCATCAAGAAGAGTCGCCAGCAGGTCGAGGGAGGTTTTACTCCCCCTCTGTTCTGCCCTGGTGAGACCTCTTCTAGAGTCCTGTGTCCAGTTCTAGGCTCAAGAGGGACAGGGAACTTCTGGAGAGAGTCCAGTGCAGGGCCACCAAGACGATCAGGGGAATCGAGAATCTTCCTTTTGAAGAAAGGCTACAGGAACTGGGGTTGTTGACCTACTGTAGGTATTCCTGCTCTGTCAGAGGAGTTGGACTAGATCATCCTTCAAGGTCCCTTTCAGCCTTTGAGATTCTGTGATTCTGTGATCTCAATATTTACAAATATCGAAATGGTGGATGTCAGGAGGTTGGGGCATCCCTTTTTCCTGTTTTATCTAGTGACAGGACAAAGGGTAATGGGATGAAGCTGGAGCATAAAAAGTTCCATTTAAACATAAGAAAAAACTATTTTACTGTGAGGTTGACGAAGCACTGTCACAGGCTGCCCAGGGAGGTTGTGGAGTCTCCTTCCTTAGAGACTTCAAAGCCCATCTGGATGCGTTCCTGTGTGACCTGATCTAGGTGGATATGCTTCAGGAGGTGGTTTGGACTAGATGATTTCTAAAGGTCTCTTCCAACCCCTACCATTCTATGAAAAGCCAAGATGTATTAGGATGTCTCAAGTAACAATAGATAGATAACTGTGGGCAGCTGCTGAATTGAGCTCTCAATATCTGCCTTGAATTCAGATTTGAGGCACTTATTTTTCACACTGGCATTAAAAACATTTAGTCTTAAACTAGGCAACTGCACTAAATTGTGCTTTTGACCTCCAGCAGACACCGATGAGAGACCTCTTTGAAGGAAGAAAATCATGTTGCTTAACCAAATGGACTTCAATTTAATTTTTTAAAAAGCATTTCTTTTCTTAAAATAGAAGAACAAAGAGCATTGCTTTTAATTTCTACAAGAAATATTTTCAATTATGTCTGACTGCTCTGATTTTTGCTGATGTTCTGACTGCAGATACATTCATCAGTCTACCTCAAAATCAAAACTGAGATACAGACTTCTTCCATTGGCAGCATAACTAGTGGTACAACCTTTAATGTTTATTTGAATACTAATAATTTAGTGCTATTTCAGTGATGTTTGCAATGAGATGCTATAAATGTCCTTCTTCCAGTTTATAATTCTAAGATAAGTTGTAGGCTTCCCAAGCTTCCCCTGTCTTTACTGACACATCTCCAAACAGATTACTAAAGAAATAAGTACTGGTAGACCCAGAGACTTAGTTCCTATTTAATATTAATGCTAATTAGACAAGTCAATATTCAATACCGCTGACTGAAATCTTACCTGGCTTCTGGTATGTACAGAAATCATGAAGAGAGCTTCATTTTTTTATATTTTTAAAAGGATACATTGTGAGAAATAAGTATCAGAGATGTCAGCTTCTTTTGCTCCTTAGATACATTAACAGAGTGAGATTCTGGTAGAGATGACAGCTTCATTTTAACACAATAAACTCACAGCTGTTGTTTTGCTAATCTACTATAGTCTGTTGCAAGTACAGTCCTTGGACTCAGTATGATGATTCTCACAGGTGTCAAATATTTTCATAAGCCTAACTTGCAAATTACTTATGATGAAATTTTAATACAGAGGATCACTAGTGATAAAAATAGTCATCTTCTTTTCAATCCATATCCTCTTAAGTGAGCAGTTTTTTGCGGTCAGCAGGTGCATTATTATGTATTTACTTCCTTCAGTGTTTTAGTATTTTCAGCGTTTAGAATTGAGATTTACGAACTTGCACAACAGACTTACTAAACTGAAAAAAGTGGAAAGAGTTAATTAAATAAAAGTATTTAGTTATTTTAAATAATGTTTTGGTATGTTATGTAGTCATGTATATGTTTTTACACTAGACTAATTCCTTGTCTTGGTTAGGGAAATAAAAACCCTAAAGCCTTGGTCCCATGGAGTTTCTGACCACTATAATGGTGCACTGTAAAAAGTGCTGACACCACCTCTGTGAATCTTGAAGATCTTTTTTTACATGGATTCCTGAGTCACTGTCCGTTACAATCACAGCTAAATCAATGACCTTATTTTCTGCAGTACTTTAACAGAACACGAACATGCAGATGAGGAGATAATTCTGCCATTGCAGAATAGTGGTCTACCAGCTGAATAGTTAGTGATGAAACATTACCAGCATGAGCCACCTCTTTTCAGAAAATATTGAGATTTTAAAGAGTCATGACAGTATCTTCAATCTTTGTCATTATAGCTTGTAAGATGAGAATAACTTTTAACTCTATTTTTAAATATTTAAGCAAGAGTCTAAGAGTTAGCTGGCTGCTTCTCTGAATTGGTAGTGAAAAAAAAATGTATCCATATGCTTCTCCTTTTCTGGTTCAATAAATGCCCATTTAACGTCTTTGAGTTTGTTATTTAACTATGAAAATTCCGTACTTCAGTACTTCCAAAACTGACATAGTGGCATTTTGAACCTGCTGACATAAATTTCAAAGAATTCAGTTTTAAAAATCTCTTTAACATTGTTGCTTCTTAAAAGGAAGAAGAACTGAGACAAATAGATTTTTATCTTTTCCAGGCCAAGATATTCTCATGGCATAAATTTTTCCATGTTTATATGTGTTGTGGCAGACACATACAGTGCTCCCTAGAAGACTGGTGCAAACTGACTCAGCATGCAAGCTTTAAAATTTAAACTGTTGAAGAAATAAAGTTGTACAGAATTTTTCTCAGTGCTGAATATGGAGCCAAAAGAGTTCTGAGTTCAGTGAGAAATTCTAAGAAATTATGGCAAAATTTATTCATTCAAAAAAACAGCAACACAAGATTTCACGTACGTCAGACAAATGTTCACTGCAATCTGTGTTGTCGTTCCACATCTATGGCCACAGAATAATCTCTTCAAGTATTTCATTTTTTATTTTAGAAAGTAGTCTGCCTGTCATGTTTAACACTGTTTATCTGATGTAATTGTTGAAAAGAAGATCTGGAAATTACATCTCACCAGAGATTTAAGTTGCCGTGAATATCACTTTCTGCCTTCCATCCATGACCCTCAAAACCATGTACACTCATACAACGTAAGTGAATGAAAGGGATGCAAGTATGTGTGTATATGTGTACGTATATGAATTTATATATGTATGTTCCTTCATATATTAATATATGGTGTACAATGAAAGAATATATTTCTTACAAAAATTTAGACTTTTACAGTGCATTTTTATAGCATTTTTATAACTCTGTCAGGTGTTATGATCACAATGGTTAGCTAGATATGTTGCTCTTGGTTTATAAAAGCTCATCAAAATCAAGAATGGCACCTTTATCAAAACATCAGTGATTGCAAAGTAGATTAATGAAGCTGGTACAATTAAGCTTTCTATGAATCAGTGCATGTTACGATCTTCCTATAGGCATCTTGTTTCATTTTGTTGGTAAATATTCTGAAATACATTGTTGGGGGAAAAAATGGAAATAAATCAGTAAAAATTTAATTGTCAACTAAAGTGATGGGCTAAAAGAAACTTTGAGATTCTCCAGGTCCATTTTCAGTTACACTGTTGGAGACCATCAGCAGACTGCTCAGCAACGGGAGCAGTCATGACCCAGAATGATTGCACAGCTTTGGGAATCCAGCCCTAGACATGCTTGAAAAAGTTGTTGAACTCTCCTTTTGGCATCTCCGTTGCAGTGTTTAGAATGGGAAAGATATTATTAGATGTGAACTGCTGCTTCTTTATGGTAAATGAAAATCAGTACAGGACTGATTAGCAGTCTATCAATATTTCTAATCATTTTTTGTTCATCGTATGTTGACAGGCCATGTCAAGAAAAATCAGAATCACTATTCTGAGATTAATAGTCTTGCAATGAACAGGGCTGTTGGCTTTTTTTTACCTTTTCTCATGCTTTTTTTCTTGCAAGCATTAGAACTTATGGCAGTTACAGCTCTTTGTTTCATTTTTTGGCAAGCATTAGAAGAATTAACAGAGACATACTACTTTGTGTTTTCAGTATGTTGATTTTACCTGATTCTGTATCTTTAATGTACTTGACTTGGTGTATCAAATACCTGGTCCATTTTCTGAGTTTTCAACCATTAATGATAGCCAGCAAGTTAAGACTTAGCTAGTCCAAAGGAATTACAGATTCATGGTGGGAAAAGTGTGGTATTCAGTAAGAGAAACTTCTTACGCTTCCTCTTTCCTTCTTGTGTCTTTCTACAATCTGGGATCACAATGCATCTCTGTTTGCAGTGTGACAGTCAGGCTGCACCTGAATCTAGGCATATGCCTTACATAATAAGATTTTTCATTCTTGGATTTTGTTACTGTGATCCATATCTGCATCCCTTTCATCACCTAACAAAATTTGCACAGCACAAATGCTAGTCGAGTAAGCTGAGTGTGTCTTTCTCTGAAAGCCATATTCTCTGGTCTGTCTGGCCTTCCTGTGACTTCTTGAGTGGATTTTAACCTGGTACAATTCCATTAGATTTTAAGAATTTAATTCAGACAGGTCATCACTCACCACCTGAGAACCACTTACGTTAGAAAGCTTTCACTTTAGGGAGCTGGGAAAGATGACTGGACATCTTTTCTGGCACATCTGTTTGCTGGAATCAAGGAAAATGAAGAAATTTGTGGAGGTAAGAATCTGTTTAAGATTTTTATGAAGATGAGAGGGTTCTGGCTTGTTTTCAATCTATCTGTTGAACATTATATCTCTGTGTCAGGCATGCATTTGACTTTGCATATATCTAAATTATTTTTAAAAGAAAATGGAGGAGTAGAACTCAGAGATGGGAGAATACTGAGCTGGGAGAATACATCTCAGTGGTACAGTGAAATATTTTTAGTTGTGTGGGGTAAAGTTAGCAGAGGTGTCTGACACAAAGATCTATTAGGCTGTCAGACAGTCTCCCAAGAGAAATGGTGGAATCCCTACTACTGGCAATATTTAGAATTTTATTACAGAAAGCACTAGAATATGTGCTGAAAGGAGCAATCATATTTGACAGGAGTGCTTGTCAAGTAGATGATCTGTTCTTTTCCATCCCTGATTTCTCTAATTGCATGCTCGAACTTGAGGGAATAATAACTTAAAGACTGTCTCTGAGTATATCAATAAGTATTAACCCTTTTCTACTATTTCGCTCATTATTATATTCACAAATGAGAAGCTCTGGCATATTCAGCATTTACTTTCAATTGTGCCTGTCCTTTCTGCAATAATTCCTGTACAAGATTTTACTTCTTAAGTTGACTCTTCCTGTATGTCTTTAAAAACCGAGAAGAAAATTCTGCATTACCTCTAATTCTTGTGTCTTGTACATCATGCTAAACTGTTAGAAAATTAAATATTACAGTTAAGAAAATGTTGTGAGTCTTTTCTTTTTTAATCCTGTGCAATACATAGGAACAAGAGGAATTTCAAGGAACATTTTAGTTCTAACTTAATTAGCAGAAATGCAAACATTGCTGCATTCACTGTAAGCAGCACTTGTATAGTAAGGTTAATCATTGTCATAAGCAAAAAAGAAGTTAATCTTGTCCGTAACTGATATCGACTTTTGTCACAAAAATTTTTCTATATAATTTTATTATTTTTTATTATTATTATAATTTATTATTTATTTTCCTCTGTTTTGAGCTCTTTAAACTTTTTTTTTGGTAATTCCACCACTGAATTTTGTTACTGTTATGTATTACTGATTTATGGAATCCTTAAGATAAAAAAGGATCAAAACCAATGAGATTGCAAATATAAATAACCTATGTGTTTTATTTTATTTTCTTGACATAGAAAATACAAAGTTATTTTTGTGGAACTTTTTGTTTCAATGCTACAGTAAAATTGAACAGATGTTCTATCTGTTAATCATTATGGCTCCTACAAGTCTTTTCCTGAGGGAATTCTGTTAATTCAGAGACACAGACAATTTATAGAATTTAAGGATATATTTACTAGAGCCCATCGTCTTGCATTTGTCCAAGTTGTAATTAGTCTGCCTACTTGCAGCATTAATAATACATCAGAGTGAAATTTGATTTAAAATTAAATGCAATCCAAGGTCCTGTAAACCACTTATCAAAGCATTTCTGCTCTTTGCTTACACCTCAGCATTTACTTGCACACTTATAAGCTCTGGTCCAGTTTTCAAGGGTTAGAAAATACAAAGAGCTCCTTGGAATTACCAGCCATTCAAGATCTGAAAGTTTCATATTCTGGATTACTATAAAGCTTAAGGTTAAAATTATTTACTTTTAAGTCATTGTGTCTAAGAAGTCAAACATTGTAAAAATGCTTTAAACCGTCAATAAGTTGCTAAACTCAGGCAGAACAGTTGTCCGTCTTGCATAGATAATTGTAATGATGTTTGCATCTACAATGGAAGAAACCCTCGTGCTCTAGATGGACAGATTTCATGTCAGCTTTATCTATCGGTTATTCAGCTGGGGGAGCATCAGGATGCACAAGAAATTCACCATCTGCTTTATGTGAAATTTTGGAAAGAGAAATATTAGCTATGATAAAACCAACAATGGGTGTACTACAGCCCATCCTCCCTTGGCAGCCAAAGGTCGCTTTTTACTCTGTTCATTTCAGTTCACAGGAAAAGTCAATCCTTCATTTAAATGCCATTTGTGTGACACATTATCAGCCGTGTAACTTGTTATTATAATATATTATCACAGTGCAAGTCACCAGTAATGTCCTGGTTTCAGATGGAGTAGAGTTCGTTTTCTTCCTAGTAGCCGGTATTATTTTGGATTGAGGATGAGAACAATCTTGTTAACACACTGATGTGGTATGGTATTATTTTGGATTTAGGATGAGAACAATCTTGATAACACACTGATGTGGTATTTACTGCTGAGCAGTGCTTGCATTAAGTCAAGGACTTCTCAGCTTCTCAAGCTGCCCTGCCAGCAAGTAGGCTAGGGGTGGCATGAGAAAGTGGGAGGGAGCAAGGCCAGGACATGAACTAGACACAGGGCTATTCCATACTACAGGACACCATCCTTAGTTTATAAACTCAGATGCAAGCTGACTGGAGGGGTCACTGTTCAGGAACTGGCTGCACATCAGTCATATTTGGTGAGCAGAGGTTTTTCATTGGCATCACTTGTTTTTCTTGGGTTTTAGTTCTCTCTTTTTGTTATTTTTATTTTCACTATTGTTACTATTACTACTGTTTCATTAATATCATCATTATAATTGCTAATATTGTTATTATTACTATTCATTTATTAAAATTAAATTATTAAATTGTTCTTATCTCAATACATGAGGTTAATTACAATTATCTCCCACATCTCACTGCAAGGAGAGTGAGTAAGCAGTTGTGNGCAGTGCTTGCATTAAGTCAAGGACTTCTCAGCTTCTCAAGCTGCCCTGCCAGCAAGTAGGCTAGGGGTGGCATGAGAAAGTGGGAGGGAGCAAGGCCAGGACATGAACTAGACACAGGGCTATTCCATACTACAGGACACCATCCTTAGTTTATAAACTCAGATGCAAGCTGACTGGAGGGGTCACTGTTCAGGAACTGGCTGCACATCAGTCATATTTGGTGAGCAGAGGTTTTTCATTGGCATCACTTGTTTTTCTTGGGTTTTAGTTCTCTCTTTTTGTTATTTTTATTTTCACTATTGTTACTATTACTACTGTTTCATTAATATCATCATTATAATTGCTAATATTGTTATTATTACTATTCATTTATTAAAATTAAATTATTAAATTGTTCTTATCTCAATACATGAGGTTAATTACAATTATCTCCCACATCTCACTGCAAGGAGAGTGAGTAAGCAGTTGTGTGTTAGTTCCCAGCCAAGACTGAACCACAACAAGTGAAGATAACAAGAAAAATCCTTTCTTTGGGGTTCTCAGAATCATAGACAAATCCAAAAATGCAACCTATTGCAGATACACAAAGAAGATGCCTGGAATTATTGTTCATCTCCACTTCCTCCTTATTACTAAAATAAGTCATTTTATTGATGTTGAAAGAAAGAGATGTTGCTGCAAGGCTTTCCTGTGCGATAGAAGCTGAATAAAGGACTGACACTGAGGTTAAGATGTCATTCTATAAGGAGAGACAATGTGAAAAAGAAACCCAAACCACAGATAAAATGGGAGAAAAAATGATTTCAGTGTTGATGGTAACAAGGTTAGGAGACAGAGGAAGTGCAAGAACTGAAGTGAATGTAAGCAGCAGCTGATTGTACAGAGCTTTGACACATAAGTTAGAAGTTTTAATGGAACTTCATGAGCATAGGAGAGCTAACAGAGGGATTTGAAGAAATAATTAGTCAGGTTAATGTAGGCTTTAATCTTGCAGACATGGAAGGAGTGAGAAAATTCTCCTTTATATAATATTTTGTTTTTCGTTTTCATTCCATTCCTATTTTCGGTACTTTAAAATGTATTTTAAAGTGTTTACAAATTACAGAGANATCACTTGTTTTTCTTGGGTTTTAGTTCTCTCTTTTTGTTATTTTTATTTTCACTATTGTTACTATTACTACTGTTTCATTAATATCATCATTATAATTGCTAATATTGTTATTATTACTATTCATTTATTAAAATTAAATTATTAAATTGTTCTTATCTCAATACATGAGGTTAATTACAATTATCTCCCACATCTCACTGCAAGGAGAGTGAGTAAGCAGTTGTGTGTTAGTTCCCAGCCAAGACTGAACCACAACAAGTGAAGATAACAAGAAAAATCCTTTCTTTGGGGTTCTCAGAATCATAGACAAATCCAAAAATGCAACCTATTGCAGATACACAAAGAAGATGCCTGGAATTATTGTTCATCTCCACTTCCTCCTTATTACTAAAATAAGTCATTTTATTGATGTTGAAAGAAAGAGATGTTGCTGCAAGGCTTTCCTGTGCGATAGAAGCTGAATAAAGGACTGACACTGAGGTTAAGATGTCATTCTATAAGGAGAGACAATGTGAAAAAGAAACCCAAACCACAGATAAAATGGGAGAAAAAATGATTTCAGTGTTGATGGTAACAAGGTTAGGAGACAGAGGAAGTGCAAGAACTGAAGTGAATGTAAGCAGCAGCTGATTGTACAGAGCTTTGACACATAAGTTAGAAGTTTTAATGGAACTTCATGAGCATAGGAGAGCTAACAGAGGGATTTGAAGAAATAATTAGTCAGGTTAATGTAGGCTTTAATCTTGCAGACATGGAAGGAGTGAGAAAATTCTCCTTTATATAATATTTTGTTTTTCGTATTCATTCCATTCCTATTTTCGGTTCTTTAAAATGTATTTTAAAGTGTTTACAAATTACAGAGAAAAAAAATTCAATTATAAAATTTCAATTATAAAAATGTTCACCTCTGTATGTTTTACCACTCCATTATAAAGATGTTTCCTGTTGCTGGTATGTAAAGAATAAGATTGATTTCATTAGAGATTGAATGTGTTGAGATTGCTTCATTGCCTCTGGCAAGCACACCTACTCCAGGTTATTTCAGCACGGTAGACTCTATTTCTTATATTTCATTTATGAAGCCTGTAACATAGAGCTCAGATTTTTCAGTTGACTGATATTCCCATTTTAATTTAAGCATTATTTTTTATTATTATTACTACTATTTATCATTTTGATGGATATAGTACTCCTCTACTTGTCTTTGAGTTCATCTTCAAGGAGTTTGGTAGATCTCATTGGTGGGGAGGATATATATCGTTTTCCACAAATTGGCAATATCTAGTTTCTCTTTTTTCTGATCCTAGAGGTATAGCTGAAGAATCCAAGGACAGCTATGATAGTAGGCATATGTACTTAGGGAATAATTTAGTCAGGATTTCAGTTTTTAAGTATAGGTTACAATTCTGAGAATCCTTGCTCAGCAACAGACTTAACTTCCCAGGTACTTCAATGAGATTCATCCGCTCTGACAGCAGGTTTTTCAACACCAAACAATCCAAATCTAAAGTAATTACAGTTTTTAGCCCTCTTTGTAGTTAGTAGAGAGAAAGTTCCATTTGTCTAAGTTACATAAAATTGAGTTGTGTTCTCCTACATTTAATCAAAGCTGTCCCCACCTTAGAATGACTTGAGGACAGATCCAAACTCATGCATGTGACTGTCATGGAAGTCAAGTCTTCCCCCTTACAGCACTCTAGAGAGTCTCAGCCAGCTCTGCACTCACAGTGGAACAAGTAGAGAAAGAGATGATAGTATACAGATCCAATTGTAACTTTGGTTAAACTTTGCCATTTCTCTGTGACGTGATTTAATCACCTTTCTTTGCAGAAAAACAATCAAGATTCAGTATGTCAAAACAGCAGTATGACTAGCCAAGGGTTTAAGTCATATATCTGGAAGGAGAAAGCTTCCCAGATGTACTTCTCCATTTTCTCTCCAGTGTTTCATACACGGTAAAAGGAGTGGGATTTAAGATTTTCCATAGTTGGTAGCATTTCCTCACTTGTAAGAGTGTAGTTAGTTACATGCCAGACTGTCCAACCCAAGATCTCTGAACAAAGTGCTGTCTGTTTAAGATGCGATTCTTCCATGCCCACTCATCCCCATGCATCATTCACAGCATTCTGATTGCGTTCCAGGTTTCAGGTCACTTCAAAATTAAGCATAGCAGCACTGATTTTTATGAGCTCAGCTTTCTCTGAGCAATAAATTGCTACAAATGATAGACTAACATACCTGAAGGTTAGTTATCTAAATCTAACACACCCATCCTGGGCTCCCTTTATGGTAGTTGAAAAGAAAGTTCTCATTTAGAGAGCAGTTCAACTTGTCCTTAAATAGGTGTCAAAAGGATGTGGGATGAATTACCCCCTAAATTTCTTCTTTGTAGTTCTTACGGGAATCTATCCCTAGGTTAATGGTAGATGACTGGCTTTTTGCTTTCTACTTTAAGGCAATATGGATGTGTGAGAAAATATGCATCTGTCCAAGCCACAATAGAAAATAAAGTGAGATAGCAGTCATAAATTTATAGAAACAAGGAGAAGAAAACAGTGGAAACTATGCAAAGGCTCCTTTACTGGGAAACAACTGGTTTTACTTAAAGTTACAGTTAGAGGTGGATTTTTATACCCTCATCTTCTTGGAGGTACAGTATTCATTTTAGTGTACTGCTTGGTGCAGCTAATGAGAAGGGTTACCCTGGTCTCTGTCTGTAGACATTTTTCTTCTCAAGGTATTTGCCAACTAAAGTACAGACCTGCATAACTCACTTTGACTGATTGTTGTTTGTGGATTGTTTTTTTTTTAAAAAGTCTAGAAATTTTGCAATTTGCTACTTCAGAAAAAGTTGGACTATCTTCTGTTAAAAACTCTTTGACTTCCTTACAATGTCTTATTGTGTAATACCAGGACATACATAAAATATTGTAATGCAATTTTCATTAGAAGTATCAAAATTATTTTCCTTCTTGGTTTCCCAGAGCTGAAACCTACCATTTTGTGTGCATGCCGTGAAAATCCTATTTGCTAAAGGCTATTGAGAGGAAAGTTGATTTAAACTTGGTACATTTGAGTGTGGGCTGTTATTGTTTGAAATAGGATTTTAACATTAAGTAGGAAATTCATGTTTAAAGACATCAGATAACAGTAGATTATGGTGCCCTTGTTACTGATGATACTTATTTTGTTTGTATTTCTAATATTTGTTTCAGCATCTGAAACTTGGAGAGGATTTGAGTAAATCTAAATAAATAAAATAAATCTTTTGCAATGATATCTTGAGTGTTGAATCAAATTGATACTTAACTTTTTCTCAGGTAGCAGAATATAAGCCTTTTTTCCAATTACTTCCCTTTTTCCTCTGACTGTAATTTTCTTTTTCAGTGGCAGAGTAGTGCATATTTACTCCTGAAGCAAGTGTTCCCAATGCTAATATGCTCATTTTCAAATTATTCTTTTCTTGAATTGAGTTGTATTTCATTTTTTCCTTAATTCTTTTAATACTTTTTAGCTCCAAACCATAACAAAACTCCTCAAAATAATTCATAATTGTTTATAAACATTATTAGCCTCACTTCAGCTTGTATTTCTGTTGCTTTATCTCTAATTTAGCATGTATCACTATAAGGCCAAATCCTAGTCATTGAAAGACATGCTTTCCTTTTTCCTGACACAAGTTGTAGGTTCTTGGGATCGGAAGTTAAAGAGAAGATGAGCATTCAGTGAGTTTTAGGCACTTCAAGGATGTGAAAGGAGCTGTTTTGGATCTCAGATCTAGATGTCTAAAAGTTTTCTTTGGGATAAGGGTGTCTGGGTACAATACACCATAATAAACTTTGATAAAATGCTTGTGTGTACCTCATATAAATAGTTCACTTGTAGGATGAGAAGATCATTCTCATGCAGATTTAAGAGAACATGCAGAAAATATTTTTTTCTTTATTAAAGATACATTGTGCTTTTTTACTCTATTTTCCAACCATTCTGTTTGAATCATTTGCCCTGTATTGACCTGCTCTGAGCCTTTAGGGAGGCTGTTAAAACCTGTAACGTGAACCCACAGACGTGTCAGTTATTAACAAGTGTTCTCTGCCCTGCTGATGCTGAACATTAGTCCACCTCAGGCATCAAGAAACTGAGAGAGACAATTTATAATTGTTGCCTTTCCTGTTCTCTCATATGGTGGGTAAGCATGCTGAAATGTTTTTCCTCTAGCTATTCAACTTGATGTAGGAATGCGCCTCATCCTCATTTTCACAGTAGCCAGATCCTGCCCAGTAGCATACTAATCAATGTGACTAACAGCTGTCTGGTGTGGTTCACTGTTTCTCTCACCCTCTCCCCAGAAGCAAGATTGTGTATTTCGCTATATGTTGAATATATGTGTTTAACTGTACTTTTTGCTATAAGTTTATACTAATGAAGGCGAGTCAAACTGATACACTTGCAGCTGAAATGGAAGATGATTATGTTTGTGTGGACTTCGGATTCTGGGGGAGACCATTCCTCAGTCTCAAAATGTGATTTTTCCCTCTTGGCTATAAAAGCTTTCCCTTACTGCAAGCTGATGTGGGTGCCTCAGAAGTGGAATCACTATCTGAAGTCCTTTCCTTCCTTCATGCCACACAGGACCCCAGAGGTGTCACCCACCTGGAGTCCACATTCCCCCTCACTGCTGTGTAGGAGACCAGAAGAACAGACAAACTTGAAATGCTTGACCTAGGGAGACATACCTGAATGCTTCCTCCTTTGAATATTTTCTTTAAATCAAGAATACCAGTGACGTACCAGTTCAATACCATTATGGAGTTTAATTAGCAGAAATAATGAAGTATCAAACTAATGCTGTACATTGTATGGTTACAATAGTGTACCAGAGGGGTTGTTTATCGGATTGCTGTTATTTTGTAGCTGCCTCATGCTATGCCTTCTATCCTGACCTAACTAAACTTTTCATAGCTTGTGGCTGGGGAGGGGGGAGGATTTCCTTCTGCTGTAATTAATATTGGGTCGAATATTTTTAAGCCTCTTATTTCTTTTAGCACTTCCCATAACAAGAAGATTACTTGTGACTGCAAAATATTTGGTTTCTATTTAACTAAAACTATTTGCTATAAAAAATCATAGAATAAAAAAGTTTTCTGTACAGTATTTCTTACATACTCCATTGTCCTATCATATGAAAGGAGCATTTCCACTGGATTATCTCTTTATTCATTTATTAGCTGGTTTCTGAGCACTCTGTGATTCACAGGCAGGTATAATGCATCAGTTACTGATAGTTTTCTCGTTAAAAATTCAGGCATTAGATGAGCTGAACCACCTTCTGAAGTAATTTGTGTCTCTGTAGCTTAGACAGACTGAGAATTTGTCTGAGCCTTTTAGTTAGGACTCTTAAGATAGATGGGATAAACCTCTACGAAAGTGTTTATTAACTCATCACAGAAAAGCATGCCTTGAAAAAGAGTAGGATGCTCAATGAATAAAAAGGTTACTGTAAGTTATTTATAGACATGATAATCATTTACAGAATCACAGAATTGTTTAGGTTGGAAAAGACCTTTAAGATCATCAAGTCTGACTGCTAACCTGACACTGCCAAACCCATTACTAAACCATATTGATATCCCAACCTCATCTACACATCTTTTAAATACCTCGAGGGATGGTGACTCCACCATCTCCCTGGGCAGCCCTTTCCAATGCTTGACAACCCACTCAGTGAAGAATCTCTTCCTAATATCCAATCTAAACCTCCCCTGGTGCAACTTGTGGCCATTTCCTCTTGTCTTATTACTTGTAACTTGGGGGAAAAGACCTACCCCTACCTTGCTACAACTTCCTTTCAGGTAGTTGTAGAGAGTGATCTCCCCATCCTCCTTTTCTCCAGACTAAACAACCCCAGCGCTCTCAGCAGGTCCTCATAAGACTTGTTGTCTAGACCCTTCATCAGCTTTGTTGCTCTTCTTTGGACATGCTCCAGCACCTAAATATCCCTCTTGTAGTGAGGGGTCCAGAACTTAAGGTGTGTCCTGAACTTAAGGGGTCCAATACTTAAAGTATTCAAGGTGTGGCCTCATCAGTGCTTAGTACAGGGGGACAATCAATTCGCTGGTCCTCTGGCCACACTATTTCTGATACAAGCCATCATGCTACTGGCCTTCTTGGCCACCTAGGCACACTGCTGGATCATGTTCAGCCGGTTGTCGATTAACACTCCCAAGTCCTTTTCCCCCAGACATCTTTCTAGTCACTCTGCCCCACTCCTGTAGTCACTTTGCCCCACTTCTGTGGTTGTGGCCCAAGTGCAGGACTTAGCGTTGTTAAACCTCATACAATTGGCCTTAGCCCATCTGTCCAGCTTGTGTAGGTCCCTCTGAAGAGCCTTCCTGCCTTCAACCAGATCTACACTCCTGCCCAGCTTTGTTTCAACTGCAAATTTACTGAGGATGCATTCGATCCTCTCATCTAGATTATTGATAAAGATATTAAACAGAGCTGGCCCAAACACTTAGCCCTGGAAAACATCACTGGTGGCCAGCCACCAACTGGATTTAACTCCATTCACCACCACTCTCTGGGCCCGGCCATCCAGTTGTCCACCCAACAAAGTGTATGTCCATCCAAGCTGTGGGCAGCCAGTTTCTGCAGGAGTGTCATACAGGAAATGGTGTTAAAGGCTGTACTAAAGTCTGGGTAGCCAACATCCACATCCTTTCCCTCATCTACTAAGGGGGGTCACCTTGTCATAGAAGAAGATCAGGTTAGTCAATCAGAACATTCCTTCACAAACATATACTAGTGTTGTTTCTTGTTGGTTATTTTTTTATATAGATTATTATGATGATATAACGATAACTTTCTTAGTAGTGTTGTAGAATCAGTATCTTTATCCTGACATTTGTTCATTTTACCTATAGGTCTTTCTATAAACATGTCTATAACAAATTGATAGGATATTATTGTTTTCATTATCATTAAGATCCCACTTAAATACCATGGTTTGGACAATGTGCCAAAGTTTATCAATAAATAAGCTGCATTCTTACATGAGTAACTGATTTCTTTACCCTTGTAGCGTAGAAGTTGTTTTTCACAGTTCAGAGTTGTCATCAGTCAGCTGCACATTTTTCATAACACTGAGCAAACATGGCACCTATATGTTAGTGCAAGTTACTTTTGCAGCTTGATAATACGCTTTGCTTAATCACTCTTCTAAGCTGTGGTGGTCTATTTTTCTCTTAGGGATACGATGATGGATATGGAGGTGAATATGATGATCCAAGCTATGAGACATATGATAACAGTTATGCCACCCAAACACAAAGGTAAGCATTTTTACTTTTCTGTTAATTTTTCAAATAATACTTCTTTTCTCCTAGCTTTTCATGTAAATGTCGTGGTTTATTTTCCACATTCAATTCTACAAAATCTCAAAGTAGTTAAAAATATGTGAAAAGGTATTAATGGCAATCAGAGTTTATATACAGAGTAATTGAAATGAATAAAAAATGCAAGCAACTATACTTTTTAAATTGGTGCAAATTAAGTGTTGGGGTTTTTTTAAAAGGAAGCAAATAAATCATTTTCTTATTGGATATCAGTCAGAACTTGTTTGTGCAATTTCTTTTTCTTTACT
This sequence comes from Urocolius indicus, assembly GCA_013401255.1. NCBI lineage: Eukaryota > Metazoa > Chordata > Aves > Coliiformes > Coliidae > Urocolius > Urocolius indicus. The sequence continues at coordinate 378,513 of WBNH01010826.1, read as the reverse complement.
AGTGTGAAGATATCAAGGGCTTTTAACAATGTTTTGGGCAAAACCATAAATAAATAATAAAAAATAATTATGATGGTAAATACCTGCCACTGATTAGCATCCACCATAAAGGTAAACCACAGAAAGGAACTGCATGCCTGAAGTAAGGCTGAACTCCCTGTTTCCAGACAGTTACCTTTTCAGCAACTCTCACAAGTGATGAAAGCAACCAAGTTTGGAAATTTATTTCATGTTCTGATATGTCCAATAATGGGGATAATTACATTTTATGATTTATGTCACTAAAATGAGGCAACAAAAAAAGATCGTTTTTGTTTACTCATACACCACACACGCATATATTAATTCAACAGTTGGTCCATGCTTATTAAATAGGGAATATCATCTTTTTCACAGTTAAGGTGGAGGATAAAAAGGTGCTTCATTCAGAAAATGCTTTTATGGGTTGCTAAGAGTAAGATTGTGGAAAGAAAAATGCAATTTTAACAGAAGAGACATGAATTTGAACTTAATGTGATTCTCATTGGGCAAAACAGTGATGTATGCATACAGAATTCTGCACTCCAAAGACCAGAGGCCCTTAAGCTTTCTTTTTGTTTAACCATCTTCTTTCTTGAATGCTTTGCTGATTAAAAAATCTCATAAGAATTACATTCAGCTTCGGAATTGCTGTACAGAGTCTCACTTGAGCTGATAAAAAATATGTTGCAAGTATTTTCCTAACCAATGGAGTATATTTTAAAGGATTTGTCACACCTAAATGTGAACCCCATCAAGTGTACTTTAAGAGCACTCATAAGTAATTGTACATTACTGGCTACACCCATCATGTCATAGTATAGGTAGATATTCTTGTTGTCAAATGTACTCTGATTTTCTTGGAAAGAATTCAGCCTATCTTTTGTTACAATAGTGAATTGTCACAGGAGATTATTGCCTCTGGTGTAAAAATAATAATTAGCTGGAAATATCTCTGCAATGGCATTGCTTTATATCATCTGAATTAACCCATAATTTCATTGCAAGTTGATGTCCCAGGCAACTAAGTGACAAATATATCAAGTTTATGAAAAGTGTAGTATAATCCAGCTAGGACTAGCACGAATAATTGGACTCAAGACAGAAAACTTATAGTCACATAATTTTGTCAATTAAAAAACTACAGAGTTTAGTCATGAGATATGTTTTCTGGTAATGTGAGTTACCTTCAGCATATCAAAGCTACTTAAAAGCTGAAACCAAAACATTTCCTTTTGAAATATATGTCAGGACACACAGTCATACTTATCCATGTTGAATGTCGCCAAATGCCACAAGTAGTCTACTGATTTCAAGGAGAGCACTTTCAGATTAACATACTTCTAATTTCAAAGCTTTAAGAAACAAATGGATCATTAGATATGCAATTTGGATTTCTGTACCTTATTGGTCATCTAGCTTCACAGAAATGCCTCCCTGCTGTGCCAAATATAATACAATGAAATAGTATGACCAAAATATTTGGTTTGATGTATATATCAGAAAGTTTTATCCTAATTTCAGATCTTGGTTATTAGTATACTCCAGTCATACGAGGAAGATGTATCATGTACACAACTAAGGAAAACAAGCAATACTGTTTTAAAGTACTTAGTTGTCTCATCCAGTGTGTGCCTGCTTTAGCCGGGGAGTGGACTAGATGATCTCTAGCGGTCCCTTCCAAACACCACCATTCTGAGATCCTATTTGATTTACAAGAAAAAAAAAATCATCACAAACTTGTAAACAATGTCTGTGCTCAGAGAGAAAAACATCATTACTGCCCTCTGCAGGGACTGACAGGAATTATAAAGCGTGAGACAATTGTAGTTAGTGGCTTAATGCAGAGATTTGTGTTCATGTTAAGGGCAGAGTTTCCACTTGCTTTCTATGGCTCGTTACCTTGCTATGTTTGGGGAGACATATTAGGAAGGAGATAATTATGGGCTATGGTTAATACAATCTGTATTGCGTGAGGTATGTCTTTATTTAAGTAACAGCAGCTGTATTTCTAAAACCACCTTTTCACTCCTCATCTTCCTGTCCCATAATGACAATCCAGAACTCAGGAGGGAACCTCAGGAAAAGATTTAAATGAACAACTAGCTGCCTTTCCCAACTGTGTCTGTCACCATTATTTGCAATGGAGGACTAGAGATATAGCAAGGACATTTAGAAACCCTGCTTACTTTGGAAACTTGCACATATTGATGTCAAAATATAGTTTTTAAGGTAAATATAATTAAAGCTTTGTCTGATGCCAAAGAGAACAAGAAAATAACCATTTCAGTGGGCAGGGGAAGACATCAGATCTGACATACTTCCTGTGGGCAGTGTTGCACTGCCCTTTGAATTCCTCAGTGAAATCTCTTTTTCCTCTCTTTCTCTCCTTTCCATACAATGGGAAAATGACTTTCAGTGATAGGTACATCTGCCTGCCCAGATGTACTGAGAGATACTCAGTAGTTGTTAACTTCATACACTACTCTCTAGTCACTTGGAAGTCAGGCAGAGAAAAACTCTTTCTGCCAGCTAGATTTACCTCTTAGATCTCTAAATGTCCCTTCCAACCCCTACCATGCTATGATAAAAAAATCTCTAGTATGACAACTTCAGTTGAAAACATAAATCTTAGACATGCTATTTAGAAGTAAAAGTCACTTTCTGGATGTGACTGCCAATCCTGCTTGCCACCATTGCCCATTCACATTTGTCAAGGGTGAGGTGCAGAAGGGAGATAAGGGAAAGAATTAGCTTAATGTTCTCAAACATCAGCACCTCATCTCAGCAATCAGTTACTATCCATCTAAGTTTTCCACTCCCCTTACATTTGGTACTCAAAAATTCGAAGTAGTTATATTCTACTTGTCTAACAGAATTAAGGCTTAAAACCAAATTACTGTAACTGCACACATATTTAGCTAGATCCAGTCCTCACCTGTGAATCATTCTGTCAGATGTTGCTCAATTTCTATTATCAAGATAGACATCATTCCTTTGCAGGACTGAAATGTTATGCTTCTTACTCACATTTTGATTATTCTTAGTAGTTTAAGCACACTGATATTCCCAATGTCTTCTTACCCTCAAACCATGTTGGAATATGTGGTAGCAACCATTTCTCCTTTCCATTCCCACTCAGATATTGATTTAAAGAAATAAATATGGCTTTTTACAGGGTAAAAAGCAATTTCGTAACTCCATACATGGTAGAACATAACTCAAAAATGGTAGAATCAGCAATTTTCAACTTCTCTGTAACACAGAAGATGTAGGAGAATCCTATTAGTTTTCAGAATAGAATACACTTTTATTTTCTTAGCAGGAACTTTTAAGTCTGTTGAACCCCTACCACTGTCCAGGATTCTTGGTCTGAGAACACTAAATCATGGGGAGAAAAGGATGAAAAGTTTTGTGAGAGGATCCACGAGATCTGCCTCTAGTTACTCAAAGGTTGCTAGGGCATCAGACTGTAAAGCATGACCAAACTCCTCAGCCAAGACCAAAGGAAAAGATTTTATAAAGTGGATCAGTTGCTGTGATATGCTGAGAACTGTGATGGCCATCAGAGCCACCTTCAGCTCTGCTGCCACATGTGTAGTCATCTCCACTGACCTTTCTGTCTCTGCCAGCGGCATCAGTTTCATTTCAAAGGTGCCATCTCACAGCCAAAAGGGATACTAAGGAAATATGAGACTGACGGTCCGGTCACAGGATGAGCCAAGAAAGATATGTTCTGTTGAATCCGCTTGTGCATAACTTATTCAACTGTATGTAGTATGAATAATGAGGCTTGACAGGTAAAAGCAAAGGAAGTCACTAGTGACAGTAACCCAATTTTAGGGCTTTGAAATAATTCTTGGCAAAAGTTACAGTTAATCTTGCAAGTATTTTATGTAATGCTACAGGCAACAGTCCTCTGGATCTGCATTCCAGGCTGGTATATAGGTCATTTTTGGACAACGGCTTCTTTTTAGTCTGTCCAGCGCATACTGCAAACCCAGCCTGCATCTGCTAAGCAAACAACCAAACTTCTGTTTCTTATTCAAAAATGCAGGTTATAGGCCATGTCATCTCTGAACTTCCTCTCTAAAAGTTTAATAGTAGTACATAATCCAGACTGTAACATAAAGAAAGGTGGTGTTAGCATGTGTGAAATAAGTTTTTCCATGATCTGAAGACCTACATATATTGTGTTAAGTAACTACCAAAATTAATTTATCTTAGAGGAATGAAGAAGAGAGAAAGGAAAGGTGCAGTATCAGAGAATTTCTAGTTGAGTGGCATAGCTTTAATCTACTTGAATTATATTTAACTTAGAAGATACAATTATCTGTAGTTTGTATCTGTAGCTATGCTATCATGTGCAAAGTCCCACTGGGCTCCTATTCCTCAGCACTAGTAACAACAGCATAATGAGAAAAACAAGTTTCAGGGCATATATGCTGCCTGCGTCCACTTTCCTGCTGTGGTCAATAGTTGCTATGACTGTATAAATGTAGTAGTACCCCAGTAACTATATGCCCGTAGGAATGCCTGTCAATTCAAGCTGTAATGGGCTCTGAAATTCTAACTCATGTTTTTGTAATGACTCGAACCCAATGAAAATTTCAAGAGCGTATTCAACCATTGAGGCTGAATACATGACAAGTTATTGCCTTTGAAAAGGAACTTTGTTTTCCTAAATTGTTATTGTTTCTGTTGTTAAGTTCATCCTATCTACTGTAGAGCTTGTGTTTACAGCTCCTTTTTTTCTGCAATATGGGTTGCTTGTACAGGGGATTCAGGATACAGATAGATATAGGAGATTACTTATTTCTGATCTGATATGCAGGACTATAACATGGACCACAGTTAAGCCCGTGTCATTTATGTGGCTTACAGTACAATGATTTCGGTGCAGAGACATGCTGCAAAATGATTTAGTAAGTAAAGCAAAGAATGTTTTATCCTATTGAATCTTCGGGAGTTATTTGCATCAGCATTGTATATTTGCCTGAGTTTCAGTTCATCCTGGTTACCCTTACTTGACCTCCAGATATCAAGACTTCATGTGTACATCTGTTTCCAAAGATGAGTTCTTCACAAACAATACTGCAAGTTAAATAACAGACTAGTACACTTATAAAGACACTAGTGTAGAGTTCTGCTGGGCAAATATGTTCTTTGATGGACCCTACTCAAAGCTCCCTTTGGATTCAGCAAAAACTGATGGCCCTATGTTTCGGTAACAGAAAATTAGTATTAAATTTAAGAGGGAATGAAAAATAGCAACACAAGACTAGAATGCTTGGTAATCTCCATTACTGTTGGTTTTAAAACCACATTAGACAAATTCCAGTAAAGAATCGTGTAAACAAATTTGTGTGCTTATATGTAGATGAAATGATCAGTGTGAGAAAGCTAATGAAATTCAGCAAGTGTAGAGTCTTTCATCTCGGAAAGAATAACCCCAAGTAAGAGTACAGGTTGGGAAATGAACTGTTAGAGAGCAGTTTAGGTGAAAGGGATCTGGGGGTCTTAGTGGACAGCAGGATAAGCATGAGCCAGCAAGGTACCCTCATGGCCAAGAAGGCCAATGGCATTCTGGAGTGTATTAGAAGGGCTACAGGCAGTAGGTTGAGAGAGGTTCTCCTCCCTCTCTACTCTGCACTTGTGAGACTACATCTGCAATGTCCAGTTCTGGGCCCCTCAGATCAAGGACAGGGAGCTGCTGGAAAGAGTTCAGTGCAGGGCCACCAAGATGATGAAAGGAGTGGAGCATCTCCCCTATGATGAAGAGCTGAGGGAGCTCAGCCTGGAGAAGAAGAGATTGAAGGGTGATCTTGTTAATGTTTTCAAATACATAAAGGGTGAGTGTCAGGAGGATGGAGCCAGGCTGTTCTGAGTGATGTCCAGTGATAGAACAAGGGACAGTGGGTGTAAGCTGGATCATAAGAGGTTCCAAAGAAATACAAGGAATAATTTCTTCACTGTGAGCATGATGGAGCACTGGCACAAGCTGCCCAGATGGGTTGTGGAGTCTCCTTCTCTGGAGACATTCAAAACCCACCTGTACGGGTTACTGTGTGACCTGAGTTCCTAGATGGCCTTGCTGTGGCAGGGGAGCTGGACTAGAAGATCTCTCAAGGTCCCTTCCAATCCTTAAGATTGTGTGATTCATGTATGATATCTTAAGGTCTCTTCTAGTTCTGTTTTCTGTTACATTTTCCCCTTTTTTTATTCATGCATGACCAGGCTTACTGCAGATAACAACACAGCATAATCTAACTGGACTAAGTAAGCTGTTACAAATAAAATAAATCTCATTTTCAAATTCCGTTTTGATTTGAGGGCTTTTTATGGCTATTGGAAATCCTTTTATGAACAATTCAAGTAAACTTGATGTTTCAAGCACTACAAATGTAAATGTATTTTTAACAGTAAGATAGTGACTTTCATATGTTTTTTTATGTTATGTTCTATTACAGTAAATAATTCTAGCCTGTTCCTCCAGGATGATCTCTTAATAAAGATATCAGATCTTATTTTTTCACAGGTAGCATTTTCATCTAAATACACAAATATACACAAACCAAAAGCTATAATGCACCTCATAGTACAGGACAGTGCAACACTGCATTAACTTCCTATTTTAGACTGTCTCTTATGCTGAGTAGGGGCAAAATTCATTAGGGGAAAAAAAAAAGTCAGATACAAAAGTATCAAGAGATTGAAGGTTTATGTTACTTCTATTTACCATTACAAAGAAAATTAATGTTGTGACCAGGGTCAAGTATTGGTGTAGGCTTCATACAAGAGTGCCAGAGTACACATAACAATAGTGTAAATTACAACATAAAACCTGGTTTGTCGGTCTTCTTACTGACATCTGTGGTCATTAGAAGAGTAAGCCTGTCACCGTTCTTCAAGAATGAACTGCTACAGCCCTTGTGCTGTGCATCTAAGGGACAGATAGCAGCAGTATTCAGATTGCTCATAGCTTTTACTGATGTGATAGCTGTCTTGGAACCAACAGTATAGAGACCACTTTTTTTTGTCCTTGTAGGTGATGTGTCAGCATTGATTCATTAGCATGACTGTAAAGTCAAGAAATCTAAGTAGGTGATTAGCACGTTACTGTGCTGCATGTATATCTGAAAAGTTTATGCATTCTTCAAAGATCTTTGAGTCAAAATTCTTGAAAAGCTTGACAGAAATGGCCTCATATTCCATTTTGTGCAGAACCTTTTCAGAAAAAATTTTGAAGGAGAACTTCATTTGATAACTTCATTTGAAAACTTCTCAAAATCTGATTAGAACAGTTACTTGAGAAAACCATTGCTAGTAACAAACAGCTGCTGTACAGCATATAAGTTCTGGTCTCATTTCTGGATTCAGTCTTCAGATGACAGCTATCAGTTTTCTTACGTACTGAGAAGCATTTGGGGAAGGGGGAGAAACCTTACAGACTTCTAGTAAGTTCCTGTGTCTTGCCAACATCTCTGGTGTGTTCGTAGCTACCATTTGTAGTGTAGTTCAGTGTTCCCTGCAGTGTCCAAATACCTGCCCTCCCTCCACTTAAATCCCCAGCTAAAGTGCTGTGAAGGAATTTACAAGAAAATTATGGCAGAAATGCTTGGGGCTAAAATAAGATCTTTGGCTGTTTAATTAAAGACCAAAGAACTAGGGAGCAAATGAACAGTCTTTAGATAAAGACTTAGAGTTGCTGTTGGGAAACTCACAATAGTATTCACATATTCTCTTTCTTATTGTCTTTCTGAAGAGCTTTAGTAAATGGCATTTCTGAGATTGATATGTTCCAATGCATTCAGAAGGAAAACACTGAGATCAGTGACCTTCCTTGAATGTAGAATGAGTCTAATAAGTGCTTAAAGCAATAATTCAATACCTTTATTTCATCAATCAGTCCACCTATTTTTGACTACTTGGTTTGTAAAAAGTTCCTGCAGACTATTCATGGAGGGAACTATCCATAGTTAAATGAAACAATTTTGTTAGTTTAAAAGTTATGGCTAGACAGGACTGTGAAAAATCATTAATTTCTTTAATATATCATCACATGATTAAATCTTTTGGTCATATGATTGGAGGTTTACTCAGTTCTCTCTCACTATCAAAACATTACTATATATTACAATACACATACACATAAATATAATCCAACCAACAATAGGTAGAGCTGTTACACTGGTTCTTTTTTAAATGAGATATGTGTTGTTATTTTCTCTACTGTGCACTCTCTCGCTTTTTAACCGGTATGCATTGTATTTATACTTTGTCATATTTCATTTTGGCTTTGTGCTTAAATCCACCTGTTCATAAATAAAGATTTCCCTGTATTTTATTTTCAAACTGTTGAAATCAATCAAGCCAGGAAGCCTAGAATATGACATTTTATGTATCTTCACAGCAATCCACTTAGGGCATTCATCATCAGAAACTGTTTTCAAATGCCACTTCTCATTTATTTGATTCAATGAGCAAAATGGAATAAAATTTCATTGCTCTGAAGTAAAGTTTTTCCTCTAAAACTTAGTAGGATTCCTAAAATTCTGCATCATTCCCTTTGCAAAAGCTATGTCTGCAGGCGTTTTTTATTATATTCTGAAATACTCAGTCTAAATACTGTGTCTGTGACAAAAGTACAACAGAATGAAGACTATTTGAATAGAAATCTCTAGGTGTCTGTGGTTGTAGCAAAGAATTGGCAGGTTGGTTTCCATTTCAGATTTTGCAAAAAGTTCAGAACTCTAAGTCATCTTGCAGTTATGATGTCTCTCTACGTCTATGCTTGTAGTACTTTACTGGCTTCATTTTTTTTTTTTTTTTTTAATTCAGGTTTTCAGTAATTCAGGTTTTAGATTTCTAGGAGGATTATTTCTTTATTCTCACATTTCCACTCTGAAGTGTAATTTAATAAAAATTCCATGTATTGCAACTCATGTGAATGAAAGTCCTGCTCATCTGTCTTCCAAGAAGAAGCGTACTGCTTTGTGTAAACATGTTTTCCTTCATGGCCAGCTATGTGTTAAATCCTGCTCGCTCCCTCCCTTGTGTAGGAGGGAGAAGCATTATAAGTGCAGTCTTACATAAAATGACTGCAGCAGTGTTAGACAGGATCCTGTTACCATAGAAGCTGAGTATTTGCGTGTATCAATTATCAGTGTTGAAAGTTGTAAACTCCAAGGAATACTCAACAGAAATAATATTGAGAAAAAGGGAAATAACAGGAAATAGGAAACCAAGACCTCAAAGGATCCATTTGAAGAAGTGAAAAAGAATGAGTTGTCTAAAATATTCAATTTGACCTCTAGGAATCCCTGTAAATTACACTGGCTGGTAGGTTGACTCAAGAATCTGTTGCCTGCAGCTGACTCAACCTGGGATAGAACTAGAAGTAGTGCTAAAGTTTAATTTATCTGTGGCTTTCTAAAATATAGATGCTGATTGCAAGCTGTCAAAGACCAGGGAAACCCTCTTCAAAGAGTGGCAATCTTAAAACACAATATTGGTTTACTCTCACATTGTTGAGTATCACAAAAAAAAGGCCTGAATCTCTAGTTTGGATCCATTCAAGCATTTCACAAAAGCAGTCTGATTATTATCTTAGAGCTGAATTACAACTCCAGATTGATTTTTCCTAAATTGATTAGCTCTTTCCCAAACATTTCCTAATGAGATTCTCATAATATTCTAGAATCATAGAATCGTAGGGTTGGAAGGGACCTTTAGTCCAACCCCCTTGCAGAGTATTCTCTACCAGATTAAAAGTCCAACTATTAAGAAAAAAAAAATATGTCTTTAGAGAAAAAAAAAAAAAACACCAAAAAAATCCAAACAAAACCCAACCTGTTAAATCTAGATCAGCAGGTCTTAGTCAAAGGCTTTTGGCTTCTTGCTGTCTCTCAGGATAGACTGCAGAATACACTTCACTTACACAGATTCACAGTGTTTTAAGACAGTGAACCCTTTCTTGTACCTTTCAGCTTTGGCTTTAGCTGACCCATTGTACATCTGCAACCACATTTTTTGCTGCACAATTGGAGAATAAAAAGTTAAATAAATAAAATAATAAAAAGTGAAAGCTAGGAACAGCCAGAGAGATAGGAAGGACAAAAGAAAAAAACAAACGACAAAACCAATAAAATGTGATGAAGCAAGAAGTACTCAAATTCTTGCAACATTTTGCTGCCTTGTATTGCAGAAACTGTAAGAACAATTGGTTATGTTGCTAACTCTGTCTCTTGCCAGCAACCTTCTGCAGGTGGAGGAAGAGATGAGTCAAAGGCTACTGCAGTCTATTCGTTAATATCATGATTTCCTGAACTTAAGGACATTGATCTCTGAGTGGTGAACACCACCCATCTCCCTCAGGGCTGTTGACCCCAGTGTCAGGATTTGGTGGCTTCAATCTTAACCCTTTTGTTTGCAGTTCTCTGCTTAAACCATCTTAAAGACCCGTTTTCTATAGCCACTTGGGTAACAAATTATATGGCTTCCTATGGGTGTTGACACAGTCAAAATGGAATTCATTTTTGCTTAGCTACTGTCAATTTGAAAAAGTCACAGTTACTAAGAGGTTAAAAGCCTCTATTGGCGTTTAGATTTGAGAAGGTACCTCAGTGGGCCTTTATCTGTTAAATAGGGAACATCTTTTATGTTCGTATTTTTGGAACTGATATGGTTTTATCTGCATGAAAAGAAGACAGCAGAAGCTTATGAAACCTTTGATTCTAAATCTTTCTAAGTACCAGGTTTAAAAGCACTAAAAAAAGTTAATTATAAAATAAGCATAAATATGTTATGGTTATGCAAGTAACAATAAATATACATTATAAGTCTTCTCATCCAAAGATTGAGGGCAGAATCATACATCTTTTTTGCAGATGTTTCATCGGGATAGAGAAAAAATACATCAGGGCTTCTCAGATTGCAAGCCATTTCAGATAGATACAAAAATAACTACTTGTAGGATTCATAGCCTCATATATATCAGTTCTACCATGAATGGCACATGTAGAAGGTTACTAAAGTCTCTGAATTTCAGGAGTCTGATGTTATAGTACAATGCCTTAAAAACTTACCAGTAAAAGCTGAGAAGTTGGTAATGAGTTAATCTCATCTGCTTTATAAAATGGATTGCCTCCTGCTTTCAGGTGGGTGCATGTACTTAAGTAAATTACACTTCATGTTTCTTCAAAGTAATGAATGCTAATGACAGATAATGGTGTCTTGTTTCCAATTAGCAGTGCCAAGAGAGCCTGAGGTTTCTAGAGCTCATGATCACTATATTTTCCAGGAACAGTCTAAGAACTTTAAAATTATATAAACAAGTTTTATTTATGCTGAGTGCATTCGCTGATCATTTCCTTCCACAGCTGGGCATAATGTGAAGAAACTACATCTCTGTGTAGTTCAATAATTAAAAAAAAAGATTGTGTGTAAGTAAAGCCATATTCTATCATCCATTTTTTATAAACATCATGCATTGTTCACTTTGCTAAAAAACAAGAGGAAAATGTTTACAACTGAATGCATGCAATAGATTATGGTGAATATTCAAAAAGGTTTAAAATAGAGCAGACTATTGGATACGTAGTCTGACATAAAATGAATATTATTTCGTACTAAGAGATAAATTTACTTCACTTACGTGTTGTTGAAAACACTTTCTAATATGAGTTGACATGGGATTTGAAATTCCATTTTGGCTCAAACCTGTGAAAAATGTGTATTATCCAGGGAAATAAAGTTGCAGAACTTAGATCACATATATTGTGCTATGAATTATGTGTTTTCAGAAATGTGTTAAGTATTGTGCTCAGAGACATCAACTATACAGTGTATAACAAATCACTTCCTTTCTACAGTTACAGTACAACTTGTTTCTTATTTTAATGGATTATGTATTAACTTTGCATACTGTTGATAATGTTCATGTTTGTAATGTTCAGAGTGTTTAGCGGGCAGGATTTTTATCTCGGCACCTTATTGTTTGTATGATTGTGTGGTTTATCTCTAACAAAAACATACAACCACAATATCGTAGCAAAAGATTTTTTACATACTCGTGCATTACTTGTGCTTTGCTGGATGGTGTATTTATGGTAATAGCTCAAGGTCCTGCTCAGGGACCACTGAAAGCAGGACTGCTGTTAATAACTTATTGGCCTTTGGATTCAGTCCCAAATGCACTCCTTTTAAAGCTGAACTTTGGATGCAGATGCTTTGTTTTGTAACATATATCAGGAAGAAGTATTAGCATTTCATTTTCTGACAGAAGATGAGAGTTTGGGGTTTCCTTCTCCTGTACCTCCCCTCCCTAGTCCAACACTCTGCTGAGAAAAGCAAGGACTATGCCAAAGTGCTGTATTACTTGAGAATTTTCATACATCTGTCTGACAGATCTGAGTGGTATGTCATCTGTCTGTTTTGAACATTTCAGCTAATTTCTTAGGCCTAAACCATGAGTTCTGTAGATATGACTAGATACGTGATTTAACCCTGACGTTGCCCGTGCTCCAATTCACCTTACATAATCCTGCAACTTTATTTAATTGGCTACTAGAATCATTGCATAATTTTACAGAATGCTTAGTATGTTCAACAAATAAAAGTGGTATGCTTGCTGTTTGCTTCTTGCCTTACTTCAGTAAGAGAAGGTATATATATTTAGATAATTCATTTTCAAACAGCTGGATGGTTCCCATTATCCTGGAAGGTAATGATCTGCAGTGATTATGTCCTACAGAGCTCAGCTGGCATTGGGAAAAGTCTTTAGAAGTATTATCTTCATTTGCATTTTTGTCACTCGTGTGTCCACTTTCTGCAAGTACTTTAGCAATTGAATTTCATTTGTCTGAGATACTGACGTCAGTGAACTAGCCACTCACATCAATGACTTCTGGCTAAATTACTGAATTAATGCACAATGATTATAGTTGCATTTTCGGTTTAAAAAAACCCCAACAGACATTTGTAGCTGAAAACTGACTACGAGAGCTGTGCCTAGCCAGTAAGGGGTTGAGGTGTCCCAAATCAAAACAGCTTGACTGTCAGTTATCAGATACATGCTGCCAGTGCTCTAAAGTGAGATACAACACAGGATTTTTTCTCAGAAATTATTCTAAGAGTAGTTATGGATAGCTATTAAGTTTGAGAAATTAAAAATCTGATTACAGGCAGTTGGTCAATAAAGAAGTCAAAATTAGTTGAAGAAAATAATTGTTACAGATTGATTGTTTACTGCATTTGTGAAATATTTTTACTTACACTCCATTGTCAACTAAGCTTTTCTTTCAAGTGTAAAGTAATATTTTGAAAATTATAATGAAATATGGAAAATTGCCTGAGCAATAATGTTGCAAATAATACAACACTGAGCTGATCACACAATTCTGTTCATTTTGCCAAGGGTCTTTCTTACACCGTGTCCAAGGAAAACAAAACAACAGTGACAAGAAAAAATGAACAACGGGGAAAGTGTTACATTTTCTGTTTGATTCACTGCAGATGGAAGAAATACAATATAGTAGAATTGATAGAGTTTGTAAGTTTTTCTTGGCACAGATTGATTCTTGTTATTTCTACCTGGTACCTAATAACAGTAGTAGCCTGATCTTGAATTTGGTACCAGATAACAAAAACACAGTGCAACCTGTAAATAATAACAGTAATCAAGCAAAAGCACAAATAATTCTGTTTGTATTTCATTATGTCTTAGAGGTCAAAATTTCTGAGTGTGTGTGCCAGGTAATAGCTAGGGATTGCTAATTATCAGGATGTAACTGAAATATTTGATAACGTGTTAGTATGACTGTACATAACTTTTGTTAATTAATAGAAAGCAGTGAAAGTGTATTTGAGACTCTTAAGTCAGATTCTCCACTCCTTGACCCTTTCAATATGCATTTTATTGATTACTGTATAAAACTTTCCATGGATGCATAAGATGCAACTGGATGAGAAAAGTGGCTGTGGAGAATTGGATTTCTCTCTACAAGCAATGGAAACATACTTTCCTCTTCAGGATGAAAGCTGAAAACCTGTCGGGGTTTTTGGTAAAGATGAGTAGTTTACAGATTCTACAAGATACAATACAGTCAGCTTTGAGGAAAACTAACTATGCTGTGTCTTTACCTCATAAATATTTGGAATTACTGATAAATGAGATTACCACCTCTTTTGGTAGTTTAATAGGATGAATAATAAAGTGAATAGGGTTTTTCTCAGGCCTTGTTTTCGCAAATAGAACTTCTGTGAGTTTGTCACATCTCCTAGATTTATGGATTAGGAACAAATTTGGGTTTTGCTCAGTAGATAAGAAATGTGATATGCTGTGTAAATGGCGTTGTTACTGATATATTTTTTTCTACATGTTTTTAAAAACTGAAACTAACTGGACTATGCTATCATATAAAAGTGTTAAAGTACACTTTATATTCTGTATTCTGGTTTTGAGTTAGTTACTTATGATAACAGTGACATGGCTATCTGAATCTGTTACAGTGTGCCTGAATATTATGACTATGGTCACGGAACAAGTGAAGAGGCTTACGACAGCTACGGTAAGCTCGATTCTATCTTTAGCAAAAGTGTGACATCAAAAGAAAAAAAAATGTTATTGAAAACTCAGAAATTGCTTCCACATATTTTTCTTTCTTTCTCTGCTTTTACAGAGACCAAACAAAATGAATTTGTGTAACTTTAGGGTGAGATTTGACTTATTGAAGTAGGGCCAGAAAAATTGGACGGATCAATTTTGATCAAAATTACAAAGCCAGTTAATCACAGTCACAGATATGATTAGTTTCTGATTAGTGCCTGAATATATTTCACACTGTTAAGTTTCAGTTTGCTTGCTGTGCCATCAATACTATGTCTCTGCTACTGTCATATGCATAACTTCAACCAGCAAGTTTTGTGAGATTTTGAAATACAGACCTCATCAAGTAGGAAGGAGAGGGTGCTGTACCACTATGGGAACCCCTGCTGCACGAAGGTAAAGGAGTATCTCATGCCCCACAGGGCATTAGGAGTAGAGAGAGCACAGTAATCTTTGCACCTCCCCACCAGGTCTGCGTCTGGCTCGAATAGTCACACTTCATGGGAACCAAGGGCATGAGGTGAAAAGAAAGTGTTGCTCCAATGTGTGCAGCCCGTTTTCTAAGTCTGTTGTTTGTTATTAGTGATATGTTTCAAAAACTAATTAGAATCTAGTCTGTCTTTGCCTATCAATGTTTTTGCAGTACATTATACCACCCGATGGCACAGTGAATCTCACTGACATTTGCACTGAAACAGCAGAGCAAAGCTGACGATTGTCAGCTTAAAGACTGACCCTAGTGTATGCAGCAAAGATGTCATGCTTGATTTACTACTACTAATAAAGCATCATAAGTTTATATGTCAACTTCCAAAGCTGCTGAAAATTACACTGAAATTAAAAGTAATACTAAGGGGATACATGAGGATTGCTGCTTGAAAGGAATAGTTTTCTTCATGCAGCTATGAAACAAATGTCTCTGTAATGCCAAGTTGCAGTTTCCTTTGTGTTTGTACAGAACTCATGAGATATTACTGAAACATTGTCAAAATGGTTGCATTGCATAATCAGAAATGATTTTTAGTCTAGTCAGTACTCACAATACCTTTGGATAATACAATGAGCAGTCAAGCACATTTTCAATGCTAAAGTGATAATATAATGATTCATCTATATGAATGTTATTCTGTTACCTTTTTTTTCTTTTTTTCCATTTTGTATATACATTTTTAATACCTTCAGTGAAACACTTTTCCTCCCCTCTACAGTTCTCTCCACCTCTCCTCTCAAATGCATTGTTAGGTTTTGGGTGATGCATAAAAGTGTATTCTGAGTTTAGCAATAAGAATTACCCAGTGTTTAATTTCAACTAGACTCCTCCATGCTGAATCTGTGTGTTTGGGCAAGACGTTTAAAGAAATGTCACTCCTCTTCCAGTCTCTCATTTGTAAAACTAGAAGAATATTAATTGTTTATCCCAGCAAGGGTTTTGAAAGGACTAATTAACTAAGGCTCACAAAGTGTTCAGAGAGTGGGATCATGACTAAAATTATGCTCTGCATAAAGCTACTTTTTTTTTTTTCTTTCATTCAACAATGGAAAGAAGCTCAAAATGCCCAAGTTTGCTTTGCTAGATTTGTCTTAAAATACATTGATGATAACTGCGGACATTTTCTGAGCTGGCATGTAAATACAAATGTCTGGAATTGTTTTACCAGTAACCTGGAGTAATCTAAAAATGGAATAATACTTTAAATTACAATTTTTCTCATTTCTGAAATCAGACACATTTATTTACGAGTGCCTGTGCCCCTCTTGTTTCACTTACTTTAGCAGATTAGTAAATATGATCATTCTGTGCTCTGAAAACCTATGTGTGAGCTTTCTTTATCCCAAAGTCACTGCCATTCATCTGAAGAGGTAATGAGTGTATGCAGATATAGACTATATAGTTAATTTCTCATTTCAGAATTCTTATTACATATGCTGATTTTCTCTCCATGCCGGACTTTTTCAGTGCCTCCTACTCAGCCAGTAAGCCATCTATGCCAGCCCTTCTCATCCTCATGTAGTTTTTACTCTAATTCTCTGTTCCCAGAGAACTATTCAAATTTTTCTACTTCTTTTTCAGGATGTTTTGCAGTTCATTTCATTGTGAGTCTTCAGACTCTATCTCACTGTCTAAAAACATCTGACCCATCATTTTTTATCATCCTGCAGAAATCAACAAAATCTTTCACCCCAGTTCAGTTTCACACCTTGTTTTCCCATCTACAACAAGATAATTCTTTCTGGCATAATAATTTCCAAATTCTGAACAAGACCACACACAAATCAAGCCTGAACACAGAACTAGTGTCTCCCTATTGTTATCTATTAGACATTTTGCTTAATGACTTGTTTTTTCACCCATATCCCTTCCAATAACAGTATCTGAATTATCAAAAATTTATCAGCTTGGTATTTCTTTATTTCCTCCTATACATCCTCTCGCTTACAGCTTACCTTTAGGGAAGACAGTTCTCAATCCCAATGAGGTTTTCTTTTATATTTTTTTCCATAAAGTAGATTCAAACAAATAACAAAGCTATATTTCTATCTGGACTCCTGAAAAGTAGATGGTTTTTGTCTCATGGATTCTTCTGCACTGCTTTTAAAAATGCTTGTGGAGAAGTCTGATTGGGGGCATTGTTTCCTCAGAAGTTCTTAGGATGTACATGTTTACAAATTGTTCACAGTAGGGTTGCAAAAGTCACAGGGATGTTTCAGAGCAGAGCCCACCTGAACACCATGTCATTCTCAGGAAGTTCGTATCTCTTCTGAGTAGATAGAAGTACTAAACAAAAAGAGGCCTAAGTCACATCTCTGAGGCTGAGTAAGATAAATTCTTACACACTATTCACCACTTTAAAATCCACAATTTGAGTTTTCTGCCTTGTGTCCTTGTTCAGTTCTTTTGTGAAGAATTTGAGAATTTGATCCCCTCCAAATCCAACCAAGACATCTCCCAAGAAAATGGCAAAGTCAGCTGAGAGGGCTATATGTAAAATCCCACTATTTCCCATGACTTAGGGATGTTTCATGAATGAAAATTCATAGCACAGAACCCTGTCATGCAGTTAGACACTTCAATTCTGTTGTGATTTGATGTGCTTGCCTCCCAGTCTCTCAGAAGTATCAAAGTAGAGAAACTTCAAAGAGTTCCCTGTTAGCAGCCTCTGGGCACCTGGAAGTATTCTACCAAGGAATTATGAGATTCCTACAAATTTTTGATAGCATGAGGACTATGCAGCTATAGCTAGAGAATTTTGAAGGTCATTATTCTAGGATGATGAATATAAATTTGAAAAGTATCCCTGAAAATCTTGTGGGTGTAGCCCTTACAGTCTTCCCCATATAAGTGATGAATATCTGTCACACTTAAAAATTAGAAAGCCAGTCAAAGTACTGTACATTTTTCAAAAATTTAAAGCTTCCTCACTTCTAACCACACTCAGTAAACGTTTCTCATATGTTATTGAAGGTCTTGAGATCTATAGAAATGAATTTAAATCTAGGAGTCTAAACTAAGATGACAGTGCCATTTTAACTTGATGATGCTGCTAATGTTTTAACAGAAGCATAAAATTGGATTATATGCAATTTATATTGGTTATAGCCGTTGCTCTCATTACACCTTAATAATATTGTGGTTTCCCTTCTGGCACTGTTGGTATTTAGTGAATCAGTGAAAACATGAATTTTATTATTTGCTTTATAAATTGATTAGTATAAAATGTACAGCTAAAAATTAGTAACTAAGAACATCTCCTGCCCATATGTAATGTCATACCCAAGCCCAAAAAACACCTCCAACTGGACAGGGCCACTGTAAAGGAAAAGCCTGTTGTTAACAGCTAACATTCCCCTTTCTTCCTCCTTTTGCCTGTTTTTTTACAGGAACCACATTCTCAGTGCGAGTGTTATGTAGATTTAGGCCACTTTAGATAGGTAACAGAGATAGTATGACTTGTTCACCAGGCAGATCCAATACCTTATGATCTCCGTTAATTATAACTGACCTGCTTCACAGTTGTTTCATCTGAATCCTTTTTATTCCCTTGTGCTAATCAGATCGCTCGAGGTTTTATTTATCAGATACTATTTCTGTCTTAGTACTCACAAAGGCTAGGGACTGCAGCAGACAAGCTCTGCCAGTTTCTGCTGCAGAAAGCTGAAGAGGCTCCTGCCTCTGCTTGCGAAGTTTCAACCTTCCAAGGGTTGAAACTACCACAAGGATGGAGGAATATAAGAGTGTGCCTGTTGTCAGATGCTGTAGTTTGCAGCCAAGTGCATACATTGCTTTATGTGTTACCTGAAAATGATGGTGACGTGCTTTTATGCCAGATCATGAAGTGAAATATCTGAGAGGTCAGTACACATGGACTTCTGTTGCTACTACCAAAAAACCAAAGTAAGTAGGTAGGTAGTGAAAGGAGAGGGTTAAATTCTATAACATCCTAAACTACCACAATTAAATTAGAATAACACCATCTGCCAGAGGCCTTAGGCAAGAGTTACGGAGGTTAATCCCTATCTTCCCCACTACACAAAGAGGGAAGACCTAAATGAACTCCACTCACATTCCTGCTGCTATTCAGGAAAAGCTTGCAAGGGTGTTTACTTCATGGGCTACCATTACAGCAAGGAAACATTAGTTAAATGTGTTCTGCCTTCACCAGAAATTTTCAAATGTTCACTTTTTCCCCAGTTACCACATTTTGTAGTGCATATTCTACTCTAGTTTAGCATTAAGTGCTCACTTGTAAACCACTGGTATTTGGTTTTAGGATAATTCCATCTTTAATTAAAATTGGAGAATGTAACTGTTTGGTATAATTCCTTTTAATATAAAACATCATGTAAGTTGTAAAATGTTGTCATAATGATTTAACTGACTATTTTGCAAATAATTCTCTGCCAGTCACTCAATATGAGAGCTTTGCAGTTGTGATGACAATTAGTTTGCTAACAAATGCTCTACACTGACAGCACTTCATAAACAAATTCTTTATAGGGCTTATAACTAAAAATGGACAGCAATGTTCCACTACTTTTTTATTATCGTGTTTATATTTTATTTGTTTATACTTTCTGAGGAGTATTTTATCTAATTTTTTTAAGATAGTTTCTGACAAAGTAGGAGTTAAAATGAACATTTAACTTTCCTTTTGAGGGAAAGAGTGTATGGAGGTCTAAACCAGGAGTTTTGTTAACTAGGTTGATTGAGGAGATATTACCTTTTGAGACATAAATTCTCATACTTCATTATGAGACGTAAGCACAGTCATTTCATGGAGAAACTCAAGTAACTACCATCCCAGTGTGAAATAAAGCCTATATTGATTATTCTGTGGCAGTGGCAAAGCAAAATGAAACCATGCTGCGAAATATATAGGAAAGTATTTGAAAATTTTGAAAAAGCACTCCTTAGCAATTGCTCTGCAGGTGAAGAGGTTTGTTCAGCCATCAAATCCATCTTCCTTCCTCATTTTTAATGATAACTGTGGTATTGTAGGCCATTGTTCCTAATATTAATTTTGCTCAGGGTGCTAAGGGTTTCTTATCCTATTTTTTCTAGCCTAGTCCCATTTACATCTTAAAATTTGGGGAATCAAGTGCTAAAACAAAGTAGTGACTGATACGGAAAGGAGACATAGATCTGATTCTCTTCATTATGATGTTTGAATTCACATAGCTTGAATTCACAGGCAAGATCTCTATGAAAAATAATTAATAAAACTTTACTGAAGCGCACTGATTGTTCATTTATATCATCTGAGCACATACTTTTGGTATCTGATAGAAAGTATTAATGGCAAAATACCAAAGAAAACCTTTCTTTGGTTTCCAGATCTTAGAATGTCTTAGCATTGATTAGGCATCTCAGAGGCAACAGGACACAGATTGTACCAATGCGGTGTGTCTGCTCTGTCTCAACAGAGTACTTGGCATGCAGGTTAGCAAATGCTGGGTGCCTCTATGCTAGCGTAGGACCAGAAGTGCTCTTTTGAAGCAGATTTCCCAGTTGTCTTTACTTATCACTCTTCTATTTGCATCACTGAGTGGGCTCAAAGTACATGACTTTTAATTTGAAACAAGGGTCAATCTGAAACACACAAAAAAAAAAATCTAGAAGCCATATAGGGTGAACATCAGATCCTCAGCATCAACTGTTAAATGCTGCAGATCATTCCTGTTTGTATACACTGTGTGTTAACCTGAGAGCACTGTGTACGCCAGAGTCCTGATGCCTCCTCAGCTATCCAGGCTAACAACCTTGCTACATGTGCCACAGTTCTGTCTCAAAAGATGCTGCAGTGTACCATGGGCCTGCATGACCGCCTTTACTTTGGGGTGATTAGAGGCATCTGGAGTCTCCCTGACTTATGAGGCAGGTGCACATCCAATCCTTGCAATTCATAAGTGTTTCTGAGTCTTCCTGTACAATGTTCTGTTTTTTTTTTCCCCACCAGAAACAGTAGTCATTGAAGACTTACACTACATGTGAACAGAATATATACCAAATAAATTGCCTTTCTTTAATCTTCTGTTTCAGTCATTCCTTTACTTACTAGGGTATCTGAGATGTAGTTTCTACTCCGTGGGACAGGATGAATTGTCAAAAGCATTCCCTTGACTTTCTGCAAAATTTTTACCATTTCTTTTACTGGAGGAATCACTTTAGCTGTCTCACACGTGGTATTCATTCCCTCAGAAGAGATTTATGATTTTCATAAGAGCATGATTCCAAAAGTCTGCAGGAAATGGAGCACATTTTGAATTCAGCTATGACAGCTACTGTGGGGATATTAGTAAAATTATTGCTGTTTTGTCAAATCAGTGTTTTAATTAGGCTATAATTCTTTAGAAAGTTCCGTATTTAAACCTTTCATGTTCTTCTGAACTGACTATATATCCTAAAACTTTTGTACTTCAGTTAGTATGCTACAATGCTGAAAAAAAATCTGACTGTAACATGAGCAAAGAGAATGCTTTAAATTTATAGCAACTTGTTGTGCTTCCTCTGTTGCTCCTGAACTTACTTATAATTTTCTATGCAAGAATAATTTGATCTTGCAAAACTTTCCTATGTAGTATTTCCAGTGGTAATTTCACTACTTTTGACTGTGGGAGATGTAGAATCGCAGAATCTACGATAAAACTCCCGTAATGTTGATATGTATGTAGCATTGACCATCTCTGTAGTTCTAGACACAGTATATCACTGCACACTTTATGCTGTATTACCATAAAGTAATAGAAAATTCATTTTTACTGAAAAGAAGAGAAAAAGAAAGCTTCTTCCACACTGTCACATTCACATTCACCTCACAGCAACACTGTCTCTTGGCTGTGTTGCAGATTCCCAAACTAATTACCTGTCTACTCAGATGCCACTCCATTCCTGCCTGAGCCAGATGCTCACGGCAAAAGTGGCTGAAGCCTTGTAAGAAGCTGTTTTGTCCAGTAGTCACTACTGCTCCTCTTGCTGGCATTACTTAACCCACAGGGAGAATTGGCAGAGTGAAGTGCCAGAGCACTCCTCCTATGCTTCAGTGCTAAGTCAGTTGAGGATTTTTGTAATTCTCTAGAACCAGTTTAAGTCAAGGTGTCTCACAATAGTAAAATAGATTTGAAGTGCCCATGCAGTCTAATTTTTTAGCCCTCCTGAAGAGAAGTTACTATCAAGCATGAGGACAGTAGTTTTTTAAAACAGTTACATCTGTATTCAAAAAACAGACTATTATACTACAAGGTTTTCCTAGCATTTCTAGCTTTTAAGCCATATATATTGTGTTTGCAGTAGGTTGAGTAAAATAAAGGGTATTTAGCAAAGTATGAGTAAGCCTTGTAGTTTGAGCCTGTATTTTGAAAACATTTTTGTCTTTTGGCAAGATTACACATTTCGAATGAGAAAAGTACTGTTTGTAATTTGAAAGACAGCCACTTCTGTTCTTCTCAAAAAATTATAAAATGCATCAATATAAATTTTAAAGTTCAACGTCTGGTTTCTGTTTGGTCTTAGCACATCTACAGCACTTTTCTGTTACTGTTCAGCAACTAATTACATCTCAGACCAGCCCACAAAGGGAGATATTCCTGTCTCATTCTACAGTTAGGAAGTCATTCCACAAAATATTAAACGATTATCCAAGGTCACTGAGCAAACAAGGACTAGAGTTAGTAATCATAATACCTGCATTCCACTTCTGTTCCATCTCTGTTGCAGTGTGCTTTCCAAATGTATGCTGTATAATGACCTTGCAAAGAAGGCAGAGAATTTTTTTTCCTTATAGGAAAGAAAACTGTTTTATTCTGAATTATAAGCAGCTTCTATGTTTCTAATAGCACTGAAAGCTAAATGGCAAATCAAATTAAACCATTATCTTAATTGCTATTACGTGCATCTTAGCTATTTAAATGGAATAGCTCTTTTTATAACTTCCTGTGCACGTGTCCCAAAGTAATTGACCAGAGATTAATAAAATCGTGCTCAAAAATTTTGAGTAATAATCGAATGTTAAAATAAGTGACCTGGAAGAAGAAGGAATTAGCTCTTTCTTATCACACGAAATAAGCAATGAATATGAATATAAAATTATTAAATAACATATTTGCATACAAATTCCATGCTTTTAGTTGTTTTTTTTCTTTTTAGGCTTATGATAATATGATCTGCCATTTAATTACTTGTGTTGTTGCCCTCTTTGTATTCGTGAATTTTATTTAATGCTGGAAAATTCCATGACAGGGCAGCAGCATGCAAAAAAAAAAGTGCTTTGAATATGTGCTTCTCTTGAATCTTGTACTAGAAGGCATTTCAGTATGTGATGATAGCCACTGCTTAGGGTAGGATTTTGAGGTAGGTAGTAGTTAATTTTTATGTGCTTTCAGTACTACAGAGGTAAAATAGTAAGACAGAAACAACTTCAATGTGGATCTCTGTTACAAATAATACTGCAAACTGACCCCATATCTAAAGGAATTTCAAAGGTTGAAAATAATATGACCTTTTTCTGGTTCTCCAGTAAGAAAAAGATATAACTTAAATTTTGTTTTTAAACAGTAGATCAGAGCTACTGGGTATACTGGCAGTTGATCAAACAATAATCTTTGAAGATAGTCTCACCCAATGTAGCCACAATGTCTGTAACAGATACTGGAAGTATTTATATAACTTAACAAAAACAACAACTACGAGTCAATCTGAATTGTAAATCCAGTGCAAAAATACTAACATATAATTTCAATCAATTATAAGCCAAATGTGCCAATTGCCCATGATAATAGCAATTAATTATATATCCTAAAGGTGAGCTTCAAGTATCGATTCATAGCGAACATACAGAAAATTGAAAGAAGTATCCAGCATAATTAAAGGGCTGTGCCCATGACATTTCTTATCAAAGTAACCACAAAATTATTCACTGACGCTTGTTACCACATCCAAAGCAATCCTTATGCCCAAGGACACCAAGATCCCTCAGCTATAAACTCTTATGTTTCTATCATGCTGCCATAACTAACACTTTCAGTTTCTGAAAGCATAACATACAATATTTCTTCTTAGCTGAGAATGGCAACATCTGAGAGATGTTGCAAGCTGTCAGTAACACCAAATTCCTGAAACTCTGGACCCTTGGCCCCCAGTTATTAAGCTGCCTCAGTGGACTTTTCAATCACAATCTTTGACAGCTGATAGCTAGAAGTGAAAAGGACAGGGAGTGAGAGGAGCCCACTAGAGTTGAAGGACTACATGGCAAGCTGAACATCACTGAGGGAGTGAGGAGGCCAGACTCCACAGGGCTTCTTTGCACGGGAGTCAGAAGGAAGAAAAGGAGTCAGTGTTTAAACATGATGACAACCCTGCACATGCTTTCAGCTTCTGGGCACACTGATTCCCAGACTGGCTAGCAGTCCTCCCTGTTATCTTTCTCTCTCCAGAGCTATAGCTCTTAACCTGCTGTTCTCATGAAATCCCTCTCAGTTCCCACTTCATTAACACATCACTTTACTAAGACAAAATATGTCCAGACTCTCTTTCCATTTTGGAACCATCGCTTAGAGAAAGATCAGTCTCCACTGCCCTTATATGTTCGAAATGCAATGAAATTTGGTTTGGGAATCAAAAAGGTTGAAGAGTCTTTTAACTACTATCCAATGAGCTACCCAAGTCCCTGTGTGATTACTGAGGTAGTCTATATTGTTTTGATCCTTTTAAGACTATTCTTGAAGAAAGAGCTTTCCATTCTCGGTAACTCTACCTTGATACTGAAAGAAAAAAAGTTACCTTGGATTACTGTAACTGAGATATGAAAGAGCAACCTTGCACATCAAGGAACCTGTAATTATTAGCATTCAGATATATTGTTTATTGTTTAAATCCTTGTAGGGGAAAAAAATTATAATCACCTGATTTCTTTTTTTTATATGGCTGCATCTTGTAATTTGTTGGCATTGTGTGGCTCAGAGATTCTTTATACTGTTGATCCATATCATCTTTCTTTCTCCAGAATAAATATATAATCCTTTACTTCTCTATGAGTGATAGAGGCCATTGTTTTCTTAGTTGATGGCTACAGTCCCAAAACTTTCAGCTATGTTTTGGCTACAAACTCACCTGTTAATGCAGTAAACTCTACCGTGCAATATCAACATAAGCTGTCAAGCTGTCAACCATCCTCTCATATTTTGATGATGGTATTACCAAATAGATATAATTCAATTGTTAACATCATTCTTCCTTGTTAAAGTTTGAAATCAAACAAGTATGTCTACCATGTTACTAGAAAAAGGAACATAAGAGACTTGTACCAAAAATTATATTTCTGTTCTCGTTCTGTATCAGAAGCTAGTACAACCATAGCAGCAAGTTACTTCGAGAATGCTGTTAGTCAAGGAACAACAGCTTCTTCAAATAGGTAATATAAAGTCAGTTTTTGCTATATAAGTACTGCCAAAAAGACTGTACATTTCACCATTATATGAGAGTGTTTCAGTCCAGAGATGGGTGAAGGGACTCAAAGGGAGCAAGAAATTTTCTTGTCTTTGTGTTGAATATTTAGTGAGGATTTTTACAACTAAAGTCATTTTCATTTATAAAAATAAAGCTTCTCCTTCTTTATCTAAATCTTACATCTCCCCAAGGCCTTTCTACAAATGCAGTGACACTTCAGCAAAGGATAATTGAAGCTGCAGCACATTTGCAGCAAAGTGCCATTTTTAAAGTGCATAATGGAACATATACTACAGAGGCTGGATTTTTAATTCACTATATGAAAACCGATTCCCTGTAAGAATGAGAGACCTGAGGATTTAGGATTATTGGTTTCCACTCCTGCAGCCCTCTAGGCGATAGCTTCCCACAGTGTATTTTGTTTTCAGGTGACTTTAAAACCCGAGATATTCAACAAGAGAACATCTTGAGCAGCTCAAATAAGAAAGAAAATAAATAGAATGCACAAAAAATCACAAGGGGAATGTTTTTTATTCCATAGAAAGATCAACTGCTACCAAATCTTCTCCAGAGATGTACACTCCAAATATATGCTAATCTGAGCCTCACTTTAGCTCTGCATCTGATATTCCCCCTCCCCAAGCTTTCCCGTCACATCCCAAGGCAACGAGATAATGAGACGTAGTTGCAGAGAAGACATCTTGCAGAGAAGAAACAGCTTTCAGAATTTTAACAAGCTTTTTATGTTCTGTATTTTAATTTTTGTGTTTCATAGAGCATTATCTTTTTACAAAAGCACTCTTTAATACCTATTTTAACTGTTCAGTATTTTAGTCTAGACTCAGCTAATTATTTTCTTACTGGCCACAAAAGTCAGCAACATTTACCAAAAACAAGATACCAGCAATAAAATAGTGCCCATTAAAAAACAACAGGCTCATTAACTAAAATGTTTCAGTTCAGTCAAATTTTTTTCCGTTATCTCTGATCACTCCTGGAGGCTTTGGAATATAGGTCATTTCTTTGCAGTCATAGTTCTATAATAATATTAGATCCTTCAATTAGGCAAAAATGCCAGATATTCTGATTTTTGAAGGAGGCTATTGTGGTTTTGTCCTACTAAATGAAAATGCATATATTATGAATTTCATTTATTTAAGGAGAATATTTTCGATCTTAAAATTCTTTAGATGTTACTTTTAAAGAAAAGAAGAATAGGTAGTGGTGAAATTTAAACTTCAAAGATAAATGGCTAGAATGAATAAACCTTTCTTAACATCAACTGTGTTTTTATTCCTTTTAAAAATAAAGTTTGGACAATATGGAGATCAGCAGATATATAAAACATTTACACTAGAAAAATAGCCAGTATGTTGACCAAGAGTTCACCAAAACTGGAAAGAAATCTGCATCACAAAACTTTAAACACTCTATGGCAGTTATGATGTGATTGGAGGGGCAAAATCACCCTGTAGTTTTTGGAAACAGTTGATTTCAGTGAAGCAGTACCTGCTTCTGACACAACAAAGTGTCTCCCTTAGTGACTACCAGAGTAAAACATTTGCTGGAGTTTGTATTATTCCGTAAGCTCTCGGGCTGTGGTTACTGCTTCTCAGCTAAAACATGATGTCTGACCCTGAGCACTGTTTAAAATCCATGTGATTTACTTTGCATTAAAAAATAGACTATTTGCACTAATGTGGTCACTGATCATGTCTCAACTAAAAAGGCATTTTTATGAATCCACCTCTTAACTGTAACCAAAGATGTGATTACTCTTAGTTTCAGTTCAAGGTGGTACATTAATTTACCTTCAGTATTGATTTGAACTAACCCATTTTGATTTGTACTGAAGTGAAGGGAATCCAAGATGTTACCACCTTTCCTCTCATGGTGTAGCTTCAACTGCGAAGCTTCTCAACTATTCTGCAAGAGCAGAGCTTCTCTGTACTACACATCAATGTCTTCCACCCATGTAGCATTTAAAGAATGTTCAGACATGACCCAGGAGGACTTCCTGACATATCAGAGAAATAAATTGTGAATTGCAAAGTTTCTGCTAATAAGATGAGTTTTCAAACTTATTTATTCACATAGTTCCTTTGTTAGGGCTAAAACTGTGTGACCAACAGTGTAATATGTTGCATTATAAAGATTTAGGAAATAGTAAACCAAAAATGTAACATCAGTACACCATTCTATACCTGGAGTTAATATATCACCAGATTGCTCAAAAATTCATTTGGAACTTGAATTTTAACACATGCATATAAAAAGAAATATCCAAACAATTTTTTCAGGGCTCAAAATAGGCGACAATATCACTATCTTTTTTCTGGAAATCTATATTATCAATAGACACATTCATCAAGATCCAGAAGAGAAATAAAGGCTTCTGCATGTGTTATTTTCATTGAGGAGTCTTGTCATTTTAAGCTCATCATAACCAAATTGTAGGAATAAACTATTTAAAGAGAAGCAATGAAGACTGAACTGATAGAAAGCTCTAGTCTCTTAAAGTCATTCTGATAAAAAACTTAAACTAAATTCTTCAATGGTTTGAGTGAATTGCAACAGACACACTATTTTCGAAAAGTTAGGAATCTGTCAGTGCTTTCTGTCAATGACCTGCCACTTGAAAGCCCAGTTTCTCTTCCCAGTAGTGAGAATGGAATACAGAAAAAAAGGAAACTTAACTGAGGTTAGATTTATCTACAGATACAGGAGGAATCAGATCAAAGTCAAGAACATCTCTGCTTGGCTTATTAGAAAGTGAATGAGAAAGTTGCATGTAACACGAAAATTGTACTAAAAATATGTTCCTCTTTGCTATGAGCAATGAATATTTTTGCCACTGCCTCACCATAGCTGATATGTTCCATGTTGGCTCACATCTTATGCCCTTATACCTGGGAGTTCAGCAAGTTTTACATTTATATTCCCTACAGATTAATGTTATTGACCAGACTGAGTCAGGAGTACTCATTTCAATACTTGGTGTCTGAGCAGGGTAGCTGAAGTCTAAAACAGGACTTTAGCAAGGAAGATATGTTCTGAAATGTTAATTTCTCCAACAGGCATTTAACTTTTTTTCTACAGACTGAAGCATAAAAATTGTGTACCTGAACTGAACTTTAAATTTATGGGGCAAGGACTTCAAATGTTTCAAATCTTCAGCATAGTTGAAGATTGGATTGTTCTGCCTATTACTTTGTTTTCATTTATAAATGAAATAAAGTATCCCCACTTTATACTTAGAAAAAAGGATCCGTTGTAATATACCAAGTGGTTAGTTTTGATAGCAACAGCAAGTATCCTGTTTCATTATCAATTTAAGTCTTCCTTTTCCTTTAACACTGGCTTCAAGTTCACTCTTACTTTTGTATTTTATAAACATTATTATTCTACCTATAATAAAAACATACTGATCACCTGTAAAATAAAACAATATGGAATGTAAGTAACATTTGCCACATTTATTTCTAAATAGCTTCTGTATTTTATTACAAAGAAATTGAAAATCATACAACTTTTGGTGTATATATAGAGATTTTGAAACTTCCTCATGAACATGTGTGTGCCAGATGTATTCTGTGACTGTTGTACCAGACGTAATATTGCACTTTGATACAATATGATAGATTAAATACTATAAACTCTGCATTTCCATTTTAATCACTCTGTGTATGATTGGTGGAAGGCAAAAGTAGAAACCATTTGATGATCCATTAGCTGATTTAGGAGAGAGTTCAAGTTTAGGATGCAACTCCTAGACCACAACTGTAGGTAGCATCTTGAGTGCTTCTTTGGAAGACTTCACTTCCAGAAAGCCCTCGTTTATGGGGGAAAATAAATAAATAACTAGTCAGAGAAATAAATCAATAACTAGATAGACAGATTAATTTGTAGGGGCTTTTTAAAAATTGAACTAGACTTACAGTTTTTAACTTCTTCCTGAGCATATTTGATTTTGACAAATTTTGAAAGTATTCTAAAGATAATGGAAAGTAGAAACTATTTGGCAAAATTATTTTGCTTACTATAGCAGCTTCATATCTACACATTATTTATTTTCCATTATCTTCTTTCTTTTGGTCTCGAAAGTAAAAATCAAATGTATTTCTGCTATCTTTTCATTATTCTTATTAATCTACTAACTGCCATGGACGTTATTCACATTGATGCTTTAAGTTAAATGCTAGAAACTCAAAACATCGAATAAATTCTGAGCTGGCAGACTAGTGGAGTGTTTTTTCCAGAGCTGACTGTACTGTCACCGAAGCAGGTATTCATTCTCTGATGAAAGTGAAAAAGTAAGGCTTTTTCCATCCTGAGATAGACAGGTTGGCTATGTAGAGATGTAGAAGTTTAGTAACATAACTTTTTGTGAGAGGATAAAGATATGGATCGTAACACCACCCCCCTTTTTTTTCATAAAGCTTTCAGCCAAAACCTTTGAGAATTTTGACAGCCATTAGCAGTGGCATCACTTTAACCTTTCAAGTTTAGACATTTACAAAACATGTTTTCTCTCTTCTGTTTTTAGCACAAGAAGAATGGGCCACAACCCGTTCCAGCCTAAAGGCACCACCTCCAAGGTCAGCCAGAGGAGGTTACAGGGAACACCCCTATGGTAGATATTGAAGGTCCTCCTCATCTGTGACCTCGTCTCAAAGACAATTAATAGCCTGTGGTCTCCACGTAAACAGCAACAAGACAAGTAATAGTCCATTTCTTTTCTATCCTAGGGATTACTGCTCATTATTATCCTATGTACAACTTGTATTTCCTATAGCATTGGAGTGACATTTGCATTAGTATTATTTTATAACACGGACTTAAAAAGCAGAAACAAAAACCTTTGGCAAGCATTGTCTATAAACCATTCAAAGATGATGTTCTGTTGGCTGTATTCATTGCTGTGTGTAACTTAAAAAGCATGACACTGTTGCAGATCTTGAGTCTCTCTACATACTAGCTAAGGCTGAGTTTTTGTTTAGGGTTGCTGAAAGACTGTAATATGATTCTTTTTTTTCTTCTTTTTTTTTCTTCTTTTTGAACCAGATAATAATCAAGTTGTAGATAAGATGTTTTAACCTGTCTTTTTTAATATATGTTAGTTTAGATTAAGATGTTCGATATTAAGTTTGTAAATTTAATTTTAAATGCTGTTTTAATGGGGTTGAAAACAAGCAGCTACTGTATGTATGTAGCTAACTGAATTTGTTCAGTGTTTTAACCTGTATTTGTTAAAAATAATCACATAAAGTTCAATGTGTAAGCTTCTCTAAATAGGAAACCATAATTTTGTCAAATATGTTTGCCATAATTTGTCAATAAAGCTGAAACCTTTTGTAACAAACTAAATTTGGAATTACTTGTTTTCTAGCTTTAAATGCCTGCTTTATTTCTTTTTCAAGAGATGCCTAAAATGTTTTTTATATAAAAATTACAAAAATGAACCCAAGCCTGTTTTAAGATTTTTTGTGTAAGACTTTAAAAGTTGTATTAATAACTTCTGGTTGTTAAATAATTTAAAAGTTAACAAACTAAACTGTTACATGAATCATGGTTAGTATCCACTAATGTATAACATGTTAATGGAAAAAAATGCTTTAGAACAATAAATGGATTTTAAACTATCCTCTAAGCTTGATCTTGCTAAACACAAACTCTGATTGACTTGTTTGTATTAGCATGTCTCTCGTGAGAATGTAATGGAGTTTAAAGAGGTAAGATTACCACTTACCACTGTTAGACTGTCTAAATGCTAGTTCTTCAACCTTTGAGTTTCCCCGCACATTAAATATCCCATTCAACATGTAAGCATTGCATAGATTCACCTATTTGTTTTCACTCAGAAGAGTGCGTTGACTGCATTTTTCGTAGTATATAACAATTTGTCTTGCTAAACAAATCATCAGTGTCACTGCCCAGTTGTTGGTACTCAACTTCAAAAACTTTATTTGTAATTTTCAGTGCTAAATATCACCGCCCTTGAAGGCAGTTTAGAGGGCTGATATTTCTTTTGAGACTATCAGACTTGATGGCTGATGATTATTAAGGAAATATGTCGCAGGACTCAAAGGATGACTAAACGTTAAACAGGTAACACTAATAGTAACTCTGTAATTTTGAGTATGCAACAGTAATGTTAAATATTCTCAGTTATTAAGTTACTGATAGTTAAAAAAGTAAACCTACCAAAAGATAACAAATAGGTATATAGGTTATTAAAACAACTAATTAACATTAACTAGTGACAACAAAATTATTCTACAATATATAACCCTCAAGGTAATAAACAGAACTAAAATTAACAATAATAGTAATGCAACTCTTGCTAACAACAAATATATAACCTAAATTTTGATGAAAAAAAAAAAAAACAACCAACCAAAAAAAGAAGACTTGATGGTAGGGATGCCAAAACTGTTAATCCTCTCAATACACTCTTTTTGTTTACAGTGGCTTTTTGTCAATGTGATTGGTTTACTTTTTTGATGAGAATAAAGTACAGGCCTATTGTTGTTCAGTTTGTGAACAAAATCTCTTGCAGCTGGAGTTGCATGCTAACTTTTTAATAGTTTATGAAGCATCTGTTTTGTCGTTTGAAGTGTTAAAGTGAATTTAGTAGGCTACATGATGGTTATATTGACTTTATTGTGTCTCACTATTTCAGGGACTCACAAGCACTGGAAAACTAAGCAGCAGATCTGCTAAGAAGTGGCCAGGTAAGCTCTGCCACATCCCAGGGGTTTTTCCTATTTGCTGTTTTATCTGTGCATTTGTTTTTACTAACACCTAGGAAACCAGAGTTTTAAAATATCTTTCCAGCAATATTTCTCTGCATAGCAGCATAGTGATTATGGCATAATGGCAATCAAAACATTTGCTTTCATATGATATGATACTTTTCATTTAAATAAAAGAGGTCTTATAATCTAGCTTTTTAATGGTAAATAATAAGATAGTATCCTTTGTAACTATTTCTACTGAAAAGTGATGTTTATTAAAAGGAGCTGGTGTTTCTTAAAATTATGCCAACATTTTTGAAAACAATCACAAGACATAGAAAAAATATAATACGGGTTTGTATACCTTTGTTTCTCAAATATTTAGCATTTCTTCCTATAAAAAAAGTAACTAAAAAGAGACAGGACAGTTTTTATTTGTTCTTTTCCTTGGTAAGTTTTTCGTTTTCATGCTTTAGTGAGAAATTAAGAAGAGACATTAAGGAAATTATCAAGCAATGGCATGGATAAAGGCATAACTTTCTATATTTCTCTGTTCAGTTCATGTAAATGAAAAATTGTATCTTGGATAACCATCTTATATAGACTTCAGATTTTATATGGAATTTGTTATTAAAGACAAATGTAATTTCTGGAAACAAAAAAAATATCAGCTAAGATACGGCTTCATCTGCTCACTCACAGGCATCAACCTAATCACTACACAAAAACTACGTATTCTCTTCCTCTCTCATGATTGTTAAACTAGAAAAGAGTTAATAAACCACACTAATGATGTTGTGCACCAAGTACATGATCCCAGAAACATATATTACTCTGACATCTTTTCCCATGATTGTGGTCTGGATGATTCAGTGTTTTCCAGATATCGGTGTATTCAATGGTTACTTACAAACCACAAGTTGTGTTGTATAACAAGATATAAAGGGCTTAATTTTCCTCTCCAAAGAGTTGCCTCCAGATCTTTATAAATTGATTTCATTTATGTGCTACAACCACTCATCAGGCTCAGGTGATACAACACAGCCTCAAGATCTATCTATTACAGTCACATCATTGTGAGCATACCATTATAGTAAAATGCTTCCATATACCTATTTTGCATATAGTTATACAAATGTGCTTCATTCAATATATATTTTATCTATATAGACATGAAAAATGCATTCCACTGCTATAAATAGTACTGATATAACTGTGGTTATAGATTATCATATGTTATAGCTTTTTCTATGCATTTTTCTATAGCATTTTCTATGCATATGAGCATTTTCAGGAAATGCTCATATGCCTTACTGAAATGATTAATTACACAAAACTGTGAGCAGATCATACCCGATGTAAGTGAGATCCAGGGCAAAATACATAAAATTAATTTCTAACTTGTGCATCAGATTTTTATGTGAGGGTAACTAGCGTGAACTCCTTGAGGATGGACTCCAATAAATACAGCTTTATAGCAGAGCAGTGTCCTTTAATATTATTGATTCTAAGTCCACTTCACAGCCTTTATTTGTGTAGATTAAAAAAAAAGTACAGAATAAATCAGTAAAATGATGCATTCTTATGCAATGATTACTTAGAAAAAGTAGGTTAATAAATCAGTGCAAGCAACTGTTTATGCAAACATTTGTGTTATTTATTTTTAGGAAAGTAGTACAAAAAAATTACCCATACTTGCACATGCTGTTGTACTGTGATAACTTCAAAGTATATTTCTTATCAATTTCCAGGGAAAAATTACAGTTAATCAGCTAAGTCTTAATGAAAAAATCCACCATCTTTATTTGTGAAAGAGTAACAAGAGAGTTTGGTTATTTTAATTAGCAGTCAGTTTAGGTCTTCCATGAAAAACTGTGATGTATTCCATACATTCACGAATCAGCTCAGACATAATTCTGCAGTCTTGAAAACTTACATGCATCATCAGAAAGCTCAGAACTTCACTTGTGTTACAAATGATTCCAAGACATCAGTCACTAACCAAACATTTTCTTTGGATGAATTCACATACCAAAGTAAGGTTTTTTTGCGAGGGGTAGAAAAACTGGTATTAAATATAAAACAATGAGTGAAATACACTGGAAGAAAAAGAACCAGAATTAGAAAAGCAAATTTTCTTTTAAAAGATTTCTTAAGATATTTTTTATTGATGTTGTTCAGATTGGCCTCATTTCTGTAACAATTTGGTCTTTAAAAGAAAGTGGTACATTATAATTTTCAGTACTTAAAACAGAAAAATACATTATTTTACAGAATTGCACTAAACTGTTCTTAATCGTACTTCTGCAACATCAAGCTAAATATTCTTTTTCTTGTTTTCTGTTTGAAATGGAGATGAGATGTCTACCTTTGAAAAATTCTTTGCTTTCATGAGACACTAGATAATATATGCACTCCATGGTGAAAATCCTTAGTACCCTGTCTAGGTAGGTTATTGCATTATAAATGCAAACAATGCACATTCCAAAGAGTATTTGCTATGAATGAAATCAATGAGCCAGTTTCAAAACTGATGATTTCTGGAGACAGGTTATGTAACATTTGACAGTGAACATTGTTGAAAAGGTGATTGGATCGTGAAGTGGATGGCAGAGTGATAGAATCTGTAGCTTCATATGTCATACTGACACAGATCCACTAGCTTAAAATTTAGTCTGAGAGGAGAAGCAATTTTCAAGTCCAGCTAGAAGCACGATAGGAAGTAAGTGCCAAGGGACTGAGAGCATTCTCACCTGCTGGAGCAGAACCAGCAGAGCTGCACCACCAGGGACAAGCTCCTGGAAAAGTAAGATTCCACTACTAGACCATTTTGTTTAGCAGACTTGTTGCATTTATTGAGGAGCCCTTCTAAGTGAATAAATTAGGTATCCCTAGAGTAGCAACCTTGATCAGAAAATGAAGTAGCACCACATAACTATTTCTCTTCTACACAGCTTATCTTACACCATTTAAACAAGACTGTAAATCTTTATATGAATAAAGAAAGAACATTTGGAACATTCTGTGTCTCCCTATTGTTACAGAGCTGTCAGACCACAGCCAGGACCGAGGTACTTAACTGAATGTCTGGAATTTAGCAAAGGAACCAAGTTACCATTAAGATCAGAATAATGAACATATAGATAAAGGCTTAACATTTCATCATGACAGTTTTGTGAGAGTCAAATAATGCAGTAACAAAATTTTAAGTGATGGCAAAGAAGAGTCATAGAATAAGGTAATCAGAGAGAAGTCTCATTAAGGAAGGGAACTCCTTGAAAGTTTTCATATAGTATTGTACTAACTTGCAGAAGCAAGTTAGGTCAAGATTGTATAAAGGCTAAATACGTACACTGGGTATCAGTGTTCTTTGTACAACCTACTTAGAGACACTTCCCATTCCATAAACTGGTACACTTCCTTTCCTTTAATGGAAACAAACTAATTAAAATTAAAAGATAACTAAGAAACTCTGCCTGAATTTCTTAAGCAGTACATATTTTGACAGGTTCTTTTTCTTTAATATAGTGAAATACCAAATCTAAACAAAATTAGATTCTTCCTACAGAATCTATTTACTAACAACTTTCCAGCAAAATATGAAATAAAATTTTATTGATTTTTCATATGTATTACTTGAATTATTTAATAATGCTGTAGAACTTCAGTAAATTACTCAAGACTGCAAGAAGATGAAGTAGTGGGGGAGAAATGTTCATAATTTATCAGAACAGAGATATATATTTTTAGGGTTCAGGAGGACAGTGTTCATTCATGGATGCTTTTTAACAAGGTAGGGATAACAAAACTTTACTAGGATATTACAAAGTTTTTACCAAAACCACTCCAAACAGTAGTTAAAATATGTCAAAAGAGCAAAGACTGTATATATTACTGTTTCAAGTCATTTGTTGTCCACAGATTAATCAAAATACAAAACCAACCCTAATTAAGTAAAATTACAAGAAAACATACAAAATATTTGAATACTGAATAGAGAAGCAAGCCTAATGTCTTCTGAAGTTTTTTGTTCTCCATTAAAAAAACTTATTCAGTGACCTCTACTAGTTATTACAACCCCAGAGACATCAAAAAAAAAGCATCAAATGTCTGTCCATTTTACTGTAATGGTCCATGGAGATAGGATAGGCAGACACGTAACTTTCTCAGACCATCTTCAACTTTGTCATTTTAAAGTTACGTTTCTCTAGTTATGATTGCTCATTGGGACCTGACTGAAACTTTGAAATCATTAAGACTTTCCTTTTTCTTCAATTTGTTTTGTTTCTGGTCCTGTAGGTTAGATGCTAACACTCATTTGGAGACATTAAGGAAGATGATTCCCTCTGAAAGATTTGCTGATCTGCATTCTTATGAGATAAATTATGAGTTTTGCTCACGAATATGCTGATATCTGTAGTGAAGACATGCTGCATACAGTGTTTATTTTCTAAAACAGTGGAACCTGAAGTTAAACCGCGGGTCCCAGTATGAGTGTATGAGTGTAGGAAAGATTTTCTGTCCTTTCATGATCTCTGATTGACCAAGTAATTTATAATATAACTCAGCAGAACATTTTTAAATTGTTGAAATACATCTGTAAATCATGCATATCTGGAACAAAGTTTTCGTTCTCAAACAGCAGCCTGTAATCTTATGCATAAGAAATGCAGATTTCTAAACTTCGACTAAAAACACGTTATTGTTTTAAAGGATTTTTTTCCTTATAGAAATCCTGATTCAAGACTTCATTTAGTACTTCTTAAATGACATAAATGCCTTCTTTCCTAAAATAATTGAATTCTTTTTGAAATCTATGATATTTTAACCGAGAATACTAAGATTGACTGTGAAAGCAATTTCAGGCTTTCGTATTTCAAACCTGTAAATCAGAAGAAATGTCATCATTCACATATTAAAAGGAAAAAAATAAATAAAAGACTGTGTAGTTGCTTTTGAAAATCCTGTACATTCCCAAAATAATTTTTCAAGATGCTATATAGAAATGATCAGAACTTTCTTGTGTCTTTTTGAAACATTTGGATGTACAAGTAGGATAGTGGAAATGCTTGAGTGCCTTCATAAGAGCAGAATTAATTCTGAAAAATATGTTTCTTGTTTCTTCATATTGCTACTGTACCCTGTTGATTTAAATGAGGTACAGTTTCTTATTATATATGGTGTTATTATAAAGTGTGAGAGTCCCTGTTCATATCATGTCTGGCACTGTTCTTGACATTCTGGATGCATTAGCTGATGATGGATGGCTTACTCACAGGAAGACAGCGAATACCTTTGTTATATGCCCTTGCAATACAGGACCTTCACACTGTGTTACCACTAACAAGACAGAAGTGCAAACTGCTGAGCTTCTCATTTATGGCTCCTTAGCATTCTGAATGTTTTTTTATTCTTCTGCACAGTAAACAGAACAAAATGTGTGGATATTTTATACTGTGATTTACTATGTTCACTATGACTCCATGTTCATTGCTCAGCTAATAACTCATTATATTTCTTTTTGAACTTTGTAACAGTCCTGTGCAACCATTAGCAAAATTCAGTGGAAAGCTCTTGCCCATGCAGCTTCTTTCTTTTTCTTTGTTTTCCTCCCAGAGGAACATAATTGTTCATATACCTACTTTAGCTGAAAAGATCATCAAGGTCATTCAAGATGCTGCTGTTCTCTGGTAATATACAACTTTGTTTAAAATTGATAGTTTTCTTTTTTCTTATTCTATATGGTATTTTGAGCGTTATATACCAATTTAATATCTGTATTAGAAACCATGATATACAAACAACTGACAGGAATGCACCTGGACAAGTTCCTGTGTGACCTACTCTAGGTGGTCTTGCTCTGGCAAGGCGATTGGAGTAGATATCTTTCAAGGTCCTTTCCAATCTTTTTCTGTTTCTGTTAATACAATGTAATATTTGATTCCAGTTTAGCAAAGTGGCTTTTTGATGGAGAAGTCAGTCTTGCAGGTCTTACTCTGGTTTCATGCACCAAAAATCCATGTTGTCATAAACAAACAAATAGGGAATATGAAATTCTGAATTTGATGTGGAGTATTTTTATAATTTTACTAAATTTAAACAGAACTCATATCTGTTCAAGACTGTATTGTGTCATTTCAAACCAATGCCCTGTTTAGCAGACAGTTTAAAATAACCAGGAACAGTACATCAGTGGCAATGGCAACATCAAGATTGTACTCTTTATGTCATCAGAGCTGATTTTTTCATGTGCAAGAAAAATACTTAGTTGAAGGTACTTGCTTGGGACCGTCACTCACTCTAAATCTCAAATTAGCAACCAAGTTCATCCATTCAATTGCAGTCACCACTTTGTTTTCATGGAGTGAGAACTAACAACTTTCTGAAGGAGGCACAATACTTTACATAGTCATTAATGACAGTATTACTGAACTTTTTTTGCATATCTGAGAGAAAGATAGTCTGCCCACTAGACTGTGAAGGCTGCTGAGATATGTGTCTCAAGGAATCTAGAGCTCATTTGAAAGAAAGGAAGACAGCTACCTGTTATTGTAACACCAAGAGTACTGCAACATTCTTATAGCTTGAATAGTGCCTACAGAACTTACAAAATATGCTGCATGGTACTCAGAATGCTTACTGAAGGAAGCAGGTATTTTAATCTCTGCCTTGTAACAGAGAATTAGAAAAACAGTGGGGCTGAATGATTTGGCTAAGGTCACTCAACAGGCCAAAGAGATCTAATAAAGTGCAATTAGCAAAACAGCAGGCAAGGATAAGGGCTTGAGACTCCTGATAATATACAATGCCTTCCCTGTAGTACTGACCACAAAAGTATTGGACCCTAAAACCTGCATATTGTTAAATTTTGTAGTGCTGATAATTCTAGAAATAACAGAAGTTCTATTTTAGACCATTTTACATAATTTTGCATCATTTTAGTCTCAGAGTTGTTAAGAGTTTTTCCTTCTTGGGAGTCTACTTACCTAGATTAATGGAAATAAGACACCTGGCTTTGTAATACATAATCAACTAACCCTAAAAGTGTATTTAAGGATCTAGAAAACAGCTTGGGATTTTTAATATAAAATCATTTTTGTACCAGGTTCTTCATCTCGACTTACTTGGATGACTCATTCTCATTCACAGCTCCAACAGATAAAACATAGAACTCTGAAATAAGCTATACAACTTTAATCTGTCGTGCCTCCATTTGTCTCATTTATTTTTTAAAGGCACTATTTTCAGGGCTGGTAATACTGTCTGCCATTAAGATCACCAGTACTTTCTATAAATGCAACTGTATCTGCTTCACATTAAAGTTCCCATGATGGATGTACCTGCTCAATCCAAGGATTTTGGCCAAAATGCCAAACATTTCAGAAAAATACAAGGTTTTGGTCATTTACAAAATAATAAAAGTTCCTCTGTTATCAGAAAATGTCTTTTATGTTACAAAACATCTATTATGTCACAAAATATGTGTCTCGGTAGACTCTAGTTCTGGTTTCTCATGGATGAGAGTGCAAGAACTGCCTTCCTTTGTCAGACCACACATCCATTCTGACCAGTATCTTTTTTTCTATCTAATCCAGAAATGGATGTTTGTAGTGCATGATGGAGAGCTCAGAAGAATTATATAGAATAAGTAGAAGCTCTATTTGTATTAGTAAATTAAGCAACACCAGATGATCTTATCTCACAGTGCCCATATATTTAACTCTACTATCTTGACTGATGTACAAACAGACAGCTGTGGTAATGTATAAAGGTAGTTTGCCCAAATAGGGTCCTATCTGTAGAACATACCCAGGAGTTAGGATCTGTGCAGTGATCTGGATTGGAAGAAAAGTAGAGGGAGTTTCATCACCGAACAACTGAATTTGACTGAAACAAAGGAATGGATTATATTCTTCATCAGCATCTCTAGCAGCAGAGTTTTGTGTGAGAGTAGGCAAATTGTGCAAAGTAAAAGCCCACTAATGATGTATTTCTTGTTGTCTTAAGGTCTTACAGAAAATCCTTGGATCAGATTTTCATCAGAATTGCAAGTGGCATTGTAAGGAGTTGTGCCTGACTAAACAAAGTGTTGTTTAAGGTTAGGTATTTAAAAAGTCAAGCATTGGGTTTTCCAGATTATGTAACAGGGACAAATGACTTTAACTCAGAAATATGATAAGAAAAATTGGTCTCACTGATAATGCATTCACAAACTGTAGCCAGAAATGTCACAGAAAACCAACCACAAAATTCATAATTTTGTCAAGAAAAACTGAGGATTTGAGTAAGGCAAATTACTAAAGGAGCAACATGTTGAATAATGAGGATAAAAGAAATAACAAATAGGTGTTCTTTCAGTGCCTTTTCTTATGCATGAAATCAAGCTGAAAATATCCCAAAATACTCAACCAGTGCAAAGGCTACATCAAATGTATAAATGAAAAGAGCTGAACGGGGGTTTCACTGGCCATTAATTTATATTTCTCTAACTTCACAGTGCTTGTCTAACTATTTCTTTTGCAAGTCTGACATTTATACTTACCTAATACTTTCCATAATAGAAAAATGAGTCCAAGTTTATGGAAGGGTATACACTGTTTGCAAATTTAGGATTCCTGCAATTTGTAATGAGAATTTCAATTTGGTAGGGGGAATTCTCCTGAGGGTCTCGGAGGTTATTTTTTTACGCTTTGTTTGTTTTGAAGAATATCATTTCACATCCAAAAAGTTGTCTTTTTCCAACTTAGTAAACTTGATAGAAGCTATAAAAAAATGTCTATATTCCCCCACCCCACTGATGAGAATTGTTTTTTCTTTTACAGGAAGTTACTTAGTGTGGCATTCAGGTGAAAGATTGAACATGTTATTACCTAGGTTCAGATACCTAACTTTTGCCACTAAAGCTACCAAGGGTACCAATATATTCAGTGAAGTTGAGGAGACTAAGTAACATGTTTAAAAAAAAATATCTCCCTCTTCAGCCTGAATCTTCAAATTATTTTCTGATTCCTTGATTTTAATAAGAACTGATTTTAATTAGTCTCTCCTTGACCTGATTATGTTAATATTATAAAGAAATGAACATAACTCCAACCCAGTCCGTTCTCATAAGTTCCCATTTTCATCTATACCAGCGCTCAGAAGTAATTTGCTTAAGGTGAATATAATTAA
Organism: Urocolius indicus; assembly: GCA_013401255.1. Lineage (NCBI taxonomy): Eukaryota > Metazoa > Chordata > Aves > Coliiformes > Coliidae > Urocolius > Urocolius indicus. The sequence goes on along the minus strand of WBNH01010826.1, from coordinate 337,040 downwards.
TCTGCTGCATTATCAGCATAACGAGTGTTGGTGTTCATCAAATTCATTGCCACAAACCTCTTTTTCTATTATATTGATGAAAGTATACTGATATTACTGTGCATGGACCATGAGCCTTGATCTCAAGTGAATGACTGGAGGTAGAGAAAAGATATTGAAGGCATCACTTCATAAATTTGTAGCATTATAAAAAGTGTGAAGTTAAATGAGAAAGCTGAGCTCAAATGATATCATTGAAGTTTCATGAAGTAAATTTACAAAAAAAGAGGGTTTAAAAAAAATAAAAACTAGAAATGCCAATATTTCGGTTTTTTTTTTTTTTTTTTCCACATTTCGTCTCTGTTGTGAACATTTGTTATTTTAGAGACCCTAAGTACCTGATCCCATGCTCTTACATTCAACTTCTGTTTCTTGCAGGTCACAGGGATGTGTCAGAAATGTGTAACAAATTCTGTTGTTATTTTTTGTAACTGCTTTATTTCATAGCTTGTAGAATTTGGAAGGTACTGTCTTCCAAGAGATTTTGTCATCCAGTTAACCCTGTGTCACAGAGATTCTATGTGAATCTACATAAGTCATTTAAGCTAAAATATTAATGTCAGAACTAATTTTGTGTTCTTCATTGAATATGTCTGCCCAACTTTGTCTTGATTTTCAGATTTTTGGAGCCCTTAGGGAAGTACTGTACCTTTTGAACAGTGTTCAGGGAATTGAGAGCACTCAACATCATTTGCAATAAATCAGTGGATTCTAAAGGACCAAGCATCAGGTTGTTACTCTCTGCAGCCCTGGATTCTGGAGCTGCCAGCACCACACTCTCTAGGACATGCTGGAACTCAGACTTACAGTGATCTTCCAGTCTATCAGGTGAGCTGTGGTGTTCTTCTATACATTTTTACTTAATGTCAAGTGGGAGATAATTCATGTTACCTCAGTCTGCAAAAAATAGGATTATCTTAAACTAGTTCACCTTATGTTTGCTATAGGACGAGAGCTCCTGCAGATACCTGTGATGCACATTACTTGGAGACAGGATGGTTTGATAATGTGTTTTAAGTTCTTATGTTCTCTTTCTGTGCTAAAGAAACATAATATTTAATCACCTATCTCCCAGAAGTAACGTAAAAATATTCAAACTATATTTGCACACCATGTTGAACATAGAAATTTCTTAAAATTCCACAAATCTGGAGAAATCATTTCACGTTGGGATGAGTTAAGTTAATGAGATGGTCATGTTAAAACCAAATTTTGCAGATTCCAGGGTTTTTTACTCTGTTCTCCACTTGTTCATCTAGAAAAATCTTGCTGTCTTCATGAGCTCTTGTGAACATACATTTAGTAATGTTTATAAGTTACTATAGCATAGTTGGTTACAACCTATGGATAATACAAATCTGTAAGAAGGTAAATAAATCTATACCAGCAGATATTTTAATCGAAAGCAATAAATAAAGAGTGTTTAAGATAGTTACAAACATTTAAATCAATCTCATGTCCAGAATGAATTAGGTCTTGTAGAGGGTAGTAAGAGGTCGTTGAAGGCTGTCCTCTTGTATATATTAAAGAACATCATCTAATTACATCATAAAGTATAAATCTAACATTTCCTAAATCTTGCAAACTAAATACGTATGCAGAAGTTGTATTCTTCTGTAATAAGCATATTTATGTGTCATATAAAATGCAGTCATGCCTTTAGTTGTTAGAAATGAGTTTGTTTCTTGAGCAATAAGCATGTGAAACAAAAGACCATTGGCAGTCTTTGTTCATGATTGTGTCCAGATGGTTTCAGACAACTAAAGTAGTATCAGTAACTACTGTGGAATTAATCTGTGGCTGCTCTGGCAGATTATATATATCGGCAACAGAAATGCTCAGCCCAGTGCTATACACACCATCACTTCCCATGCTCCTGTGCACTGTCTTTCCCTTTGCTCCTTCTAACTCTATACCAGAAAATAGACCTGAAGCTTAGTCTCCTGCTCTGTAGAGCAGCATGAAATCCTCTTACAAGGCTCCATTCCTTATCATGTTCTGAATGTAATGACACTTTTTTGAACATGCTCTTTTTTTACTCACTCTCTGCAAATGGCAATAAAAATTTGATGTGTGTCTTGCTTTAGATTTAGATTTTTCTCTACAGAGAAAAAGCTAAAAGAAAGTGTCCAAAAGCTATTTAAACCTAACACATCTCTAGACTTGAGAAAAAAAGTACAGTGTGTTTTTTCAAGATTTCTCTTCCTAGCTAGAGCTGGAAATAAACCCTAGGTCACAATACTCACATTCCATTTTTAAGTGGGCTGTATTGAGACAAAGAAAGGAGTGAAAAAAATGCAGCTTTCTTAAGGGTTTACTTAGATTATAAAGTACGTTAATATTCTGTAAACAGTAATCTAGGGCTTTTAGAATTTTTTTTTCACATTATAGCAATGTGGAATAAGAGGATTGATGCCTCTGCATCATATTATTTGTTCTTTGCACATAGCAAATGGAAAGAGAAGGGGTAATCTGTTTGCTTTGTAACACACAAAATTATATTCATCATAACTAATATACTTTTACTTACAGATTATTTTTACTTGATATCTTCGGGTTTTAATAAGTGAAAGGGTGTTTCAGGAGGGTGGAAGACCCTGCTTATATTTCTAGGCAATGAACAGAAATCTGGAGGAATAAAATTCTGATTTTTCCCCATTCTGAGCAAGACAGAACTTTCTAATACAAAGCAAGGTTCATCTTCTTCCATGACTTCCTTTGCATTTTATGACTCGATTTTCAGCCATAGATATATATGTGTATATATACTCAAGTCCAAAGGGTGATTTAGACCCTTTTCAGGTCAAAACCAAGTGTGATAAAATGCGCTTTACTGTTTAGAAAAGGGGACCAGATGCCTAGCATAGACTACATACTTCTGGGTAGTTGGAGCTGGGTGAAATGAATTCCAACTCTAGTAACCAAACTTCTAGGGGACAGAATTTTAAATATCAGTTGTGTGAGATGCCTATGTTAAAAGCTACAGATTGTGTGTTATATCCTTAATTAAACTGTGTAGACATGAAGGAGCAAAAGGCTTGACACATACTCTTATTCTTGGAGTCTGAGCTAAGCCTATTCGGTGCCCAGTGCTCTGCTGTGAAGCTCGAGATTGAAAAATGGGCATAGAGAAGCACGGTCTGATGCACAAGAGCTTTGCTTTAATAGAACTGGTCATTCAAGGCCTTAACTTTGTGCCTTGATGTTGGGAAATGTGCAGAATTCACCTCATGGAAACTTGTTTATAAAGTTTCCCAGAGGTTCATTTTTGGTACTTCTATGAAAACTAGAAATGCCAGTATTTAGTTTGTTCTTTTTCCTCATTTTGGTTCTGTTGTGCACATTAAGCAGCTAATCCCATGCTCTTGCATTCTACTTGTTTTTCTTGCAGGGCACAGGAATGTTTCAGAACCATGTAGCAAATTATGTTGTTCTAAGATCTTTACTAATCTTAGTGGCTTTACTATTAAATTTCTTCTATATTAAAGAAATGGATTATGCTTAGGAGAAAGGTCTGCTGTTGGTAACCCTCAACATTTTCAAAAGATAGATCAGAAACTTCCATCTGTATTTGAGCACCAAAGACACAAATTTGGTTTCAAAAGTGCTGAAAGCCTGCAGGTTTCACTAGCCTCAACTTCAGCTTCTACATATCCTCACCCAAAACACTGTTTTTAACTTCTTGTCTTGCATCTTTATACAGATACTGTGGGAATTAATGTTAAATGTTTTGAGACAGTCAGCTGGTATTAGTCAAAGACAGAGAAGGGCTGAAGATGCATACATTACACTAATATTTCACTAATAGCTTGAAATACAGCTGAAGTGGGCCTACTTAATTTTTCTAAAAGTATCCCTAGTGACTGATATGTTGCTGTACTGCTGCAATATAGTGATGGTCTAAGAAAACAGGTAAGCAAATAAGAAGATAAATTATATAAGTACCTGCATTTTTCTAAAGGTAGGAAGTATTAAATGTTGGAGAATAATCATCCTGAAGCTAATAGATCTAAGACACTGTGGACCATACTAGTAATAAATGCATTAAGCTTTTTGTTAGTCCTAAATCTTACTGGTGAGTTCTGTAGCTACATCTGTAACCACTCTGCAGCATGTAGTTTTAGGTGACTAAGCACGCCTTGTATCACTGATACAGAGATAAATGTTTAGCTGTGGCTGAGTCTAGCCTTTAGGCAGTGTCTTGAACTCTCTTTTCTCTCAAAGTCAAAGATATTTTTAGCTTTTATTGACCTGACCAGCTGACTCCACTCAGCATTATATTCCGGTCAAGTGCACTTCTCCCTCTCTGTGTCTAAACTGATTGAACAAAGAAGTTGTGTTCTTCAGACATGAAATGGATTTTTATTACTGAGGTCCATGGTGCAGATCACTGGAAGTTATGTAATGATGTGAAAGGACATATAATTGAAAGGCTGTCAGAAGATAAAAGTGTATCAAACTTCCCAGAGCATTCCCATTGCAACTCATGAAGTTGGATGACATTGAAAGGGGAATTCAGTGTTTAATGCATGCACCTCTGGTGACTGTGCTCTTCCACAGCACTAGCTGTTGAAGTATCAATCACAACACTCTGTAGCATAGAATTCAACAGAAGAGTTTTCCATTAAAGAAGTTAGCTGTTGCAGTTCACAGAAACTTTCTTTCTAGCTCAACTTACATGCTCAGGACACAGTCCTTTGGCCTTGAGTAAGCAGGATTGTTTCATCTTATTTTGCCCATAGGGGCAGAGAGGAAGTAGAGTGTGAGTACACATGGAGCAATGCAGAAGTAACTGCAACACAGGCATATATTATTATTGGATTTTTTTTAATGTCAAGAAATAACACATGAGAAATAAAACTAGATGCCTAAATGTCCTGAAATTGTCCTAAATGCATAGTAACACCATAAAAGATGCCTGTATTTACTACAAATAATGAAATTGTAGCATTACACTAATCCAATTCAAATCAGTTCAACTGCATAATTTTCAGTTAAGAGTGCTTATGGAACACAAAATGAACTCCAGAATGGAAGGTTCATTGCTTCCTAATCAAAAGCAGCCAGCTTTAAACACCAGCCAGTCAGGTGATAAGTTTGTCATTTCTCAGCTGTGCTTTTGGAGAAAAGTTGCCAAGAACGCTTGACAGCCTTTAAACTTCACAGAGAATTTTTTGCCTGCTTCTGAACATCATGTTGATCTACAAAAACTCCTGGGAGGCTGGGAGGAGAGGCAGAGTAACAGCAGTTCTATTAAAATATATTTACAGCAATAACTGTCAAGTAGGGTTTATGGTGTGAAAAAATGTGTAGTTCCTGAGAAGAAATTTTCACCACCCTTCAGGTCTGTTTCTTTCTTGTCTAATTGTGTCCAGCTACTTTGGGAGACTAAGGAGTGTCAATGATTAATTGCCTAGGTGTCACAGAAGTACAGGCTTGTAATGCATCATTAAAAGCCAGCAATCAGGGTTTCTGGATTAAAATGGGAAGTGATGAATGAATATATTTCTGCTATATAGAATTACCAGCACAAACCAAAAATCATTTACCTTCATAATTTAGAACAATGGCACTTCTCCAGTGAAAACATATTTACAGTAGTTTTACATCACTTTCCACAGGCTTAGTACAAACGGGAGAGACAAAAATTAGTATGTACAAAGGCGCTAACAGAGAAACTGCCTTTGAACCGTTCTTTCTTTTAAATCAGCATGAGCTCTGCCAAATAGAGGAAAGAATTATGAATGGGTGGACAGCATCTAGGTTACTAAGAGCAAATCACTCTCAGGGGAATAACTTTCCAATCTGAGCAAGAGAGTGACCTTTACGTGACTTCAGATGAACAGGCCTCCTCCTTACCAGCAAGAACAGCAATTGCAAGGCAGCCAGTCTGAAGCCACTCAAATGTCTTTCTCTACCTGAAGGTCTGATTTCCCCTCCTCTGGCAATCATACCATTGTCCTGAGTGAATTCTGTAACGCTGACTAGTGTCTTTTATTTCACATACTCAAGTGTGGGACATTATATGTATTTAAGGAATTTTTTGTTATTGGTTGAAGTTCCATTGAGCTTTTGAGGTTCTGAAATTCCATCTTGAAGTTTTTTGTATTGCAACTTAGCTTATAAAAGTAGGACCATAAACATTAATTGAACAGCCATCATGCAGTATGGCTGTTTGTTTTGGGTTGATAGAGAACATAAAGCTTCGTACCCTGTGGTGGAAAACAATTAGATCTGATGATGAACATGCTATTAAATATACCATTACCAGACTTCTATCAGTTTAACTTTAGAAAATAGCAACCAGCTGTAGCCAAAGCATGCAGAAGTGATAGAAAGTCATATTTTAATTGTCATGTCATAGCCTGTTATAAATATTGTCATTTCTAATGTTTTATGCTAATGACAGTGACTAATGGTAGTCATTACCTCCATTCATTCTCATAAAAAATTTCCTCAAGAGAGGATGTTCGCAACTAGCATGCTGTTTAAAATTAAACTGTGTTTTTCTAAAACAGAGAACATAAAAAGCATTTAAATACCAAGAGGTTGGCTAGCTAATTTATTTTGGTTTGAGTGTGTTTGACAACTACAGCTGTTGTTAATTGTGCCATGAGTTGAACGAATATTCCTTTTAGAAGTGTTTTTGGCATACTAACACGTATGTGTCATGTCTTTGGTCTCTGCAGAGCTGGGTAAAAGGTGAACCTCAGAGCAGAATACCTGTGGCTGGAAAAAAAGTCGTATGCTGCCGCTGTAGAGCCTTAATATTAAGAACATTGAATTTCCTCATCCATTTCTTATTTCAGTTATGAATTCTGCTTACTTGACAGGTACAGAGTACTTCATTATGTGCACGAACAGAAATGCTTAAATGGATGAAGCAGCTATTTACGTCTGATAGGAGCTAAGTGGGACATTAAATTAATGCCAAACAAGTGAGCGCTCATTTTAGCTTCATTATAAATGGCTGCAGCACAGCAGTAATGTGTTGACTCTCATGTGCTGACAAGTTCTATATTTCTTACAAACTTCCCTTAGAGCTCGATATGGAAAGGCAAATTCACTCTGCATGATGAAATTAGCAGCAGATGCATTGATAATTGAATAAGTATCTCTGGAGACACACCATAGTTCAGCAGGAGAGTTGGTGACTGGTTTTAACTAGGGGCTCCTGAGATGTTTATGTATATAAATATGTATGTAAAAAAAAAATAGGCCCTTACATAAGCCTCAAGTTAAGAGCCACTGCCTGTACGTAGCCTTCAGTATCAAAGCCACTTCCTGCTTTTAGACAACCTCTGCAGGTCTCCAAGACCTGCAAGACCATTCATCTGAGAAATGTGTGGCCTTGTTTGTCCCTCCTTCATCTGTGACTGCTCTGAAACCTACAGTCAAATTCAACACAATGTCTTCTGAATTTATCTCCAGAATATGAGTGGAGTGTGAATGACTAAAAGATTTTCACTATATGCAAGACTGGCCATAGGCCTTCATGTCTAGAGTTCCTAGAGTTTCTATAGAATTGAAAAAGCACTTAGATACCGTACTGCTATCATCTTTTCCATCTCTGTATGCAAAGTTGATGTCCTTTGATTCAACCACATGCGTTGCAGATTCCCAGGTTTAGGAAAGGAAGCAGCTTGTGTCTTTTGGCCAGTAGCAAAGAAAACAAGAGGATTCCTAGAAAAACACTCTGCTTTTTAAAGATAACAACGAGACAGCAGGATGAGCATGAGCCAGCAATGTGCCCTCGTGGCCAAGAAGGCCAATGGCATCCTGGAGTGTATTAGAAGGGCTGTGGGCAGTAGGTCAAGAGAGGTTCTCCTCCTCATCTACTCTGCCTTCGTGAGACCACATCTGGAATATTGTGTCCAGTTCTGGGCCCCTCAGTTCAAGAAGGACAGGGAGCTGCTGGAAAGAGCTCAGCGCAGGGCCACAAAGATGATGGAGTGGAGCATCTCCCTTCTGATGAAAGGCTGAGGGAGCTGGGGCTCTTTAGCTTGGAAGAGACTGAGGAGGGACTTCATTAATGTTTACAAATATGTAAAGGGCAGGTGTCAAGAGGATGGAGCCAGGCTCTTACCAATGATGTCCAATGATCAGAAATGATCAGGACAAGGGGCAATGAGTATAACCTGGAACATAAGAGGTTCCAAAGAAATATAAGGAAGAATTTCTTCACTGTGAGGATGAGAGAGCTCTGGAACAGGCTGCCCAGCTGGGTTGTGGAGTCTCCTTCTCTGGAGACATTCCAAACCTGCCTGGATGAGTTCATGTGTGACCTACTCTAGGTGGTCCTGCTTTGGCAGGGAGCTTGGACTAGGTGATCTTTCGAGGTCCCTTCCAGCCCTTGTGATTCTGTTGAACCCCTGATGCAGTTTCTAATACTAAAATTATGATTATTCCTCACACCCATATTATGCTCAGAATACATTTAGAAAAAAAATGTGACATCTCTTAGACTGCAATACTACGGGGGTAAATTCTCATGAGTTTAAATTCAGCACTTCATTGCACTAATGCCAAGACAGTGATAGCAATTTGATTAATCTGATAATTTTTTCCCAGTTAGAAGAAGAGCGGCGAAATTCGGCACACTATTACTAGATTAACATAGTTAATGTCCACATAGTTGTCAGTTGTACTAACTGTCCATGCAGACTTCAGCCACTGGTTTTCAGTTGCACAGGTTGAACTGACTTCTGTGTTGTGTTTTCCTCTAGTTACAGATTATTTTATAAACCTCAGAATCTGGAAGACAGAAAAATTTAACTTCAAAATATCTATTGGTTTCTTTTCTGGAGTTTCATCAGTTGATGTAAAGCTAATTCTAATCTTAGGTTTTTAAATATATTGCAATATTTTGAATAATCTGTGAAATGATTTAGTAAAGTAATACTATCTTTAAAACAATACTCATTAAGTATGAAGTGCAATTCCTGTTCTTTAGATATGCAACTCTTTTTAGTCACTAACAGTGGAGATGCTGTTTATTCAGTAAGAGTTGGTCCAGTTGTAACATTGGATTTGAGATCTTTTTAGTAAAAGAAACATTTAAATGGTTTCTGTTGTCACTTGAAATAGCAGATAAGTCACAGAGATTTATATTTGTATAGCAAAATAGTGTCTCAATCTACTAGACACCCTGAAATATCCTCAAGCAACTCAGCTGAGGAAAGGAAGTAACATTTTGCTTTGTGATGTTGGACCACAATGCAGATGTTAGGAATCAGAGAATATCAGATGAAAATGTAAACACGCTAAAAGGGTAACCTGGTTTCAACTTTACATCTTTTGAATATCTGGGGAAAAAGTGTAGCTGTTAAGTTGGATTTACATACACATTTTTACTGGACAGAAGTAACACTTCAGAATAATATTTTTCATTTGATTTACACATGTATAATACATTTCATTGTCATTTTTAAAAAGTAGTTTTACCATAATCTGAATTTTCAAGGAGGAGACTAAACGCTTAAATGAGGGCATGTTCTTCTGGATGGGAAGAATATACGTGAATTACATAGACCAAAAATCAATAAAGGAGCTGGGGATGGGGAAAGAGATCACGAGTCATTAACTGTGGCTTTCTGCTTCACATCTCTGTGCAGTGGGTTTAATCCTATTAACTGCTTTCTATTCATTCTGTTATTTCCATAGAATAGGATTCTAAGTCTGCTTCAGGTTAGCCATGAATGTTATGCAATCCAGTAAGTTTTGTATCTTTTGTTAGCATATCCAAGGTTCATGAGAGGTGCCACTGTTTAGTCTTAACATTTCAAGTAATCACCAAATTTCACAACTCTGGGCAGTTATCACTCCTGTAGAAGTCAAGAGGTGTTTCTAAAGCCTTGTAGTGAATGAATAAACCAATGGCTTTTATCCAGGTTTTGCAGGTCACTGGACGTTCAAAACAGCAAAGCAAATTAAAACAATTCTTTCTCTTCTACTGTCACAATAATTTTGTAGTTGAGTATATGAGGATTTGCTAATATAAAATCTATTGAGGAAGATGAGATTTTTTTTCTATCACTGCCTTGAAAAGTACCAATAAATGTTGCATTTAAAATTATAGCTTTCCTTGAAATGTGACTTCATTTTTTTAAAAAAAAAAAAAACACCTTGAACACCAGGTTTTTATCCTTGGTGACTTCCAAAGAGAAATAATCCACTTAGAAGTGAAAAGATAATTCTTAATTGCCAGTCCAGTAACTTGAAGATCAAGTGGCTGCTTTTTGGTTTATGTCTTATCACTATTGTTAGTGCTTCTGGAGGCCAGATTTTTTTTTTCCCTTGTGCATTCACAGCTTTCTAGTCTTCATACATTTCCTCAGTTGCCTCTTTCTCTCATTATGTATTTTTTGAATCATTGCTCGTCATCATTGTTTAGATGTACTGTTGGAATAAGTTGGCAAGTCTGTTGGTAGTTTATGTGTATATTTGTTCTTTTGTATAGATTTCCCAGATGAATAAGTTGTACCTTAGACTCAGGGTGTGAAATGTGGGGGAAAAAACAATAACCTTTTTACTTTTTTTTTTTCTGAACTTGAATGTCGTTATGAAGAAACTTGTAAATGCTGCACCCTCCATTAGCTCTTAGCTGAGCACTAGCTCTAGGAATGGCCAACAGAGCTGAAACACAGCAAGACACTGCAGGGCAAAGTACTGCTGCTAGAAGCTGGAGAGAATGAGTTCTTTCTTTGAAAGCCCTTGGGATGATAGACTAAGTATGGCCATTGTTTATAAAAAGACCTATTCTACTGTATTCAAGCAAGGTGAATACATATAAATAGGGTCATTGTGTATATCCAAATTATCATCTGAGGGCTGCAATAGCTGTACTGAGCTGACAGTGCTCAAAGTTCAACACAGCCCTAACAGAATATATATGATTTCTTTCTAGCCCAACCTAAGAATAGCAAGGACAAGTGTTTCCATATATTCTCTGTAAACCTTCTTTGAATTTAACAAATTAGATGAGATGCCAATTACACGGAGTAGCCAAGCTTTTGCATAACATACTACTTTGTTCATCCCAGAAGGTAATGCCATAGTTCTACTTTTTCTTCTTCTGCTATTTGAGGAAGTATGGCCCATTTTTTCAATGTCCTATATAAGAAGTGCAGCTATTTCTAATCAAAGAAAAAAGACGTGTATTTTTTCCAGCTTTTCCCTTTTAGTGAGGTCGATCTCACAAGCAGTGAATGGAAGAACTTATTCATCGAGAAGATTATTAAGCATTGGAACAGGCTACTCAGGGCAGTGATGGAGTCACCATCCCTTGAGATATTCAAAAGATGCATAGATGAGGTGCTGAGGGATATAATTTAGTTCAGTTATGGGCTTGGCAGTGTGAAGTTAGTGATTGGACTTGATGGTCTTTGCCAATCATAATGATCAGAATCATAATGATTCTATGATTCTGTAATTCTCTAGTGGCTTTGGTGAATCAAACAATTACACTGATAAATGGAGCATCTCTTCCTGATGACCCACTGGATAACCAGTGCCCAAACCTGAGCTGGATGAAAACTTAAGAATATCAGACATTTGTAAAACACTGTCCCTGTAGCAATGAATTTCCCAAGAGGAATAACTGCCAACAGAGGAAGTTCCTCCCCAGTCTCAGGAATTTGATGGCACATATCTTCCTTATGAGGAAAGCCTGTGGGAACTGGGGCTGTTTAGTCTAGAGAAGAGGAGACGGAGAGGTATCATTAATATTTACATATATCTAAAGGGTGGGTGTCAGGAGGTTAGGGCATCCCTTTTGTTTGTTGTAGCTACAGGACAGCAGCAGGACAAGGGGTAATGGGATGAAGCTGGAACACAAAAAGTTCCACTTAAATATAAGAAAAAACTATTTCACTGTTCAGGTGAGGGAGCCCTGACACATGCTGCCCAGGGAGGTTGTGGAATCTCCTTCCTTGGAGGTCTTCAGAACCTGCCTGGACATGTTCCTATGCGATCTGATCTATGTGGGCCTGCTTCTGCAGGGTGGTTGGACTAGATGATCTCTAAAGGTCCCTTCTAACCCTACCATTCTATGATTCGCTATTTTGCTTTAAGGATAAGGATTTACATTCTGGTTTTGGTTTGCATTTTTTTTTTTTTAGAATAAAATGCCACATCATTTCAGAATTTTTCTCTGTGTTAAATATATGAAAGAGAGTTCAACTCCAGAGTTCGTCCAGAAGACTGAAATGGGTTTTGGTGTGTTCATTCTTTTTCAGGAGACTGGGAGATGTGCTATCACCAGAATTATGGCTGTTGCCCATGAACACGTGTATGTTGTATATTTGAAGAGTTTTAGTTCAGTGCCTACTGATAATTTGGCTTAGTGACGTCATAGAATCATAGACTTGCTCACGTTCATTTTACTTTTTTTTTCATTGTTTTTCTCTGAACTCTTCTAATTTTACTTGTTTATACATTAAATAGAGTAATAAGGTTTTCGTCAATATGCAACATTAACATTTAAGCCACTACATTTTTTCAAGTATTCTAGATGCAGATGTTTTTGGACTACAAAATAATCTACGATTGTAATTGCACTTCACATTCAACTATTTGCTGTTTCTTGGACATCTGATATGCATTGAGGAACTGTTTCAATTGGGATAGATGCAACTTCAATATTTTTTCTATGAGTCAAATTACTTTAGAATCAAGGAATATGTATTAGTGTCCAGCATTTGAAGTACATCATTCTGCAATTTGTCAAAATGCATGTTGGCACACCAGTGTTTTTCTCTGCTTTAATATCATCTTTGAAATTTCTTAACTGTCTTTTCAGATCTATCCTACTTAAATTTTTATTCCACTATTAGCTATATTCTTATATTTTAATGGAAGTGTATTCAGCATCAGTCTTTACATGAATACCAAGGTGTCACAATATTGGTCTTATAATATGGCTTTCCAATCATTCCTATTGCTCTTTATCAGTATCTTATCCAGCTACTTATCATCTCACGATAGATCTTTGTTCAGAGAGATTTTTAAGGTGTGAAAATACTGAAATAGTATAGAAAACAGGATGTTTTTTAAAGACCAGTTGTTTAATCGGTAGTTGAGTGGAAAGCATTCTCAGTATTTAGGTACTGTAATCTTTGTGTATAATATCAGAAAGAATTATATCCATGCACAGCACCACAGAACATAGTACATGGAGTGTGAGACTTTTGCAGCCTTTTCTGATTCATCATATCTGAACTAGATAGAAAACTGTTGTCTATGTCTGCTGTTCTTGGTGTACACCATAAATATTTTCTGTAATACTGTAATATGTTTAACATTCTAACATTCTCATAATTTTTTTAATAGAAAAAAAGTTATTTTGTCAATTTGTGACTTGCAGATGAGCATTCAGCTCATGCTATTATCTATGGACTCAACTGGCAGAATGAGCTAAGAGTAACAATAATTGTGGCAAATAATTCACTTAATATACTGTATATGCTTCAGAAGTACACATACATCAGTAGAATACTGCATATACCCATCCTGTTAACAAAAGGACAGGTATTTCCATCACATGAAAATGGATTGGCACAACTACTTCTCTGTTGGAATATGGAAAAGAGACAACAAAACTTTTTTTCAAGGGCAAAAAGAGAGTAGAGGGCAACACAAAGGTAAACAATGACATATTTAGACAAATACTTCAGCTGAGTTGTATAACCTCAAAAAATAAATATGAAAACTCATTGAAGCTTTTTACCAAAACTGCAAAGGCTTGATTGTATCATAAGCTATTAAAGATACCTTTAAGTCATCAGCCTTTACAACTAAGTGGCTGTTGTGGTTTCTGAGATGCTCTTTTCTCTCCCAGTTCTCTGAGTTGTTACCTGTAAGGAAATCCCAGTACCACACTGACAATGTAAAAAAAATGTTAAAAGTCACATCTTGCAGTCATGAGGCATCCTGTTCATCTCAGTGAGTCTAATCATAGGTGCATAGGTTGTAAGATCAGTCTTTAAAGTTATACTGTGCTAAATATAAGATTACAGAAGGCAGTTTACTAAATGGGCTACGAGTCAGTTCAATGATGTTCTGTGGACTGTAGTGCTGTTTACCACACTCTGCATGATTTTTATTAATTCTATTCAAGTAGCACGCTACCTCCAAATATTTATAGAGATCAAGCAGACTATCTTTAGGATGAGCCCTTCATATGTACCAGAGGTACCATTTCCTGAAATGTAAACAATTGGTGTCTGCTGAGCCATAATCCCTAAATCTGAAACACAAATGTTTGTATCAACAAAACATGGAAACCCTCATTCCTTGTTGTTGACCTCCAAATACATTTTTTTTTCACTTTCAATGTTAATGTGCATGACTAGCATTCTTTATCCAGAACTGGAAATTCAGTGACTTTTTGCCATAGTGACCACAAAAGACAACAGTGATCGAGCTCAAGCCTATTCAGACTCTCACTTGAAGCTCACTGGTTTCAGGACATTTGAAATCAATCTTTCAATTCAATGCTACACATACGATGCTGTATGAAGCAAACCAGATTTTATATTCTTAAGAATCTGAGAATCAGAAGGATATTTATTTTACCCCTTTACAGGACTAGATGGATTTGATGCAGGAAACAGTTGAAATACAAAGTATAAGCCCATCTGTACTGTCATTGAAATTTGCTTGATTTTTATATACATACAGTTTTAGCATTCCACTGCACCAGTGGTTAAGTGTTTAGTAACTGCTAAGTGTTTTAGCACAGACTTGGAACTGCTGTCTGCCATATTTGCAGTGCATATGCATGGAGTACAGTATGCAGGTACACACAATAATCCACTGTACAAACTAAAACAATAACAATTAACAAAATGCTTAAACTCTAATGCTGAGGAAACTAAATTTGAAAACCTTTTCCAGAGCAATTTGTTTTTTGAAAGATCTTTTTTCTCGAAGTGATTAAATACAGAGCTAGTGGAGAGTACTGAGAAGTTACAGTAAGGAACGTGTTGTCTGGATTGCAAGTGTTGGTACTTACAACCTCAGTCACAAGCAGTGATCTTGAAAGTCCTGCCCTTCTTAGTTTGTGCTGTGGCCTTTACCGTATGGATCCCAGTAAGACAACCCATAATCAATTTGCTGGGGTTTCAGGGCTTCCAGTCTTCTTTCCAAGCCATGCTCCAGCCACTGCTCTTAGCATTGTGCCAGGGGGCTCTGAAAGCTCCTACAGCTCCATAGCAGGAGAACGAAGAAACAGTTACTTCAGGTTAACCTGCTCAGTGAGGGAGCTTCCTGCTGTCTCTGCTCATAAAAGTAATGGGTTGGTAACTGCAAATAAGAGCCAGCAGTGACCTCTCTGAACTTGCAGTTCTTTGGAGCCTGAGGTGGTCACCAAGTATTGCCTTTGGCACGATGACAGGAAAATGGTCATGTTTCCACTGGGAAGTAAAAAGGTTTTGCTTTGAAAATGCTACAAAACAATGAAAACTAAAATTGGTAAAATACACCTAACTGCAATTTTAATTGTTGTCGTAAGTCTTTGTCCTGCTTTTGGCTGGGATAAAGTTCATTTTCTTCCTAGTAGCTGCTACAGGGCTACATTATATATTTGTACTCAAAGTAGTGTTGATAACAAAGGAGTGTTCTGATTTTTGCTGAGCATGCTTGCACAGCATTAAGGCCTTTTCTGATTCTCACTCTGCCCTGCCAGCAGATAGGCAGTGGAGGCACAAGAAGTTGTGAGGGAGCATGGCCAGGACAGCTGACCCAAGCTAGCCACAGGGCTGTTCCATACCATAGAGTGTCATGCCCAGTACAGAAAATGAGGGGAGTTTGCTGTCAGTGGATGGTGAGCAATTACACTGGGCATCACTTGCTTTTCTTGGGTTTTGTTTCCCTCTTTTTTTTTTATATATTCCTTTCCATTACAATCATTTTTTCTATGATTATTAATGTTATTATATTTTATTTCAATTATAACATTGATCTTATCTCAACCCGTGAGCTGTGTTTTCTTTTCCTATTCATTTTCCCATCTCACAGGAGGAGGAGGGGGGAAGGAGTGAGTGAGCATCCGTGTGGTGCTTAGTTGCTCACTGGGATTAAACTGTGACAGTCCTTCTCATGCTCTGTTTTCATGTTCTATTAATTTCTGGATATATTAGATTTCATTATACTCTGTAAGAAGAAAGAAAGTTTTTCAAATTTATTGTTAGTTAAATTTTAGATATATTAAATTTGCAGTCTTTGCATTAGAATTTCCATACGACTTCAAAATTATCAAAATAATTACTTTTGGTGTATGCAAATATGCAGGTTTTGCTTTCATTCCTATCCTGTCATAAGAAATCCGAAATTCTAAGCAGTCTAAAGAATGCTTCCTGAATCCTAGTGTCAATATTCACCTATTTCCCTTTTCAAAATAGAGTGTAATTTTACCAGACATTGCTTTAACCCTGAGGTAAAGGAAAATAGTTCTTGCCATGTTAAATAATAAGCTGTGTAAATTTCAGCTGTTGGGGACCTATTCTGTGCCTCCAAGAAGAGAAAAAGCTATTTCTAGTGGTTATGACTTTTAATATTTATAATTTGAAATAACATATTTACTGATATAATTCAGGAGAAATCTAGTTTTTCTGCACCTTTACTCATACCAAAAAATTATTTGAAAATATTATAAAGTCATATTATATTATGGACACTGCCTTGACGCTAGAAGTGACATAGTACAGTGCATTTGTATTTATAGTTTGTACAGGAGTACATTTGATTCTTGATTTTATTTTTCTCCTGTCATGTCTGTCCAGATTTTATCACACTGTAGTTACTTATTCACCAGGAGCAAGACCAGGAAAATAAGACCTGAATCTCTTTAATCATAGCCATGAAACTAATGCTACTCTGGCTATGGGTGTCTGTGTGTACATGTCCATATGCCAGGCACTGGACTGTGACAGACAAGTAGGACACATACGTGGATGAAACAAATACCTTGGATTTAAATCTGAGAGATTCTCTATGCTAGCCATAATACTGACAAAAAGCATCCCAATCCTTGAGTTTATCTCTATTGTAGAACATTATTTGTGCTTCTTGCACAGAAAGAGGAATTTCTTCCTAATTTCTCCACATGCAAAATATAGATGATTACAGCCACCATTAATAGGACCTGCTCTGGGTTTTTTACCTTTTTTTATTGTTTATATTTTAATTTGTAAATATTAAAACCACTATATTTTTTGTGAAAAACCTGTGAAGAATATGCTTAGAATGGCAAATTTATGTGGGCATTTTAAATAATTTCTGGTTTTAAGTAACCAAGTTTAGTTTATCATTGCTGTAATGCCCTTTTATTCAAAATGAGTGATTTTGAAATCTACTGCATTTCTTACAAAAAAAATAAAGGAAATCTGCATGACATCAAAGTAAATACAAGGATCTAATACAAGGATCTAAACAAGCATAAAGTGGTATTTGGAGAACTGAGGCTGAAGAAGCTTGCTTGACATTTAATTTCATGCAAAAGTTTATCATGGAAAAGCCTTTCCGCTGCCAGAAAATCTGTTCAACTTCCAGGGAAGCTGATTTGCGTTGGATACCCATATAGCTCATCTTAACAGAAGAGACTGAGCTACCTAATTCTTTGAGAAAATTGCGTGACTGTTCTAAAGGGAAAAAAAAAAATTAAATGGAGGAAAGGAAAGTAAGATGGGGAAAAAAAGGAAGAAAGATCTTAACATTAAAATCCACTGACAAAATTAAAGTCATTTCCTTGGGTTTGGCTTACTGGCAAAATTTTAGGAAGCACACAAAAATGTTTCATAAACACAATGAGATCTCCTGTCAAGTAAAATCAATGTCCTTTCTTCAATGGCCTGGCAAGAAAACTGAGTTTTCTACCTAAAATGAATTTTTCTAACTAAAAGCCAGAACGCTCTGAAGAGTTAAGCTGTCACTATTTAACACTGTCAAAATAACATCTCAACTCGTGCTTGTTTAATTGGACTTCAGTCTTTCTTCTCTCTTGTTTTGAATGGTATTTGCACCTTTTTTATTCTCTAGACTGTTTTTTCACAGTCCCTGTGAAAAATGAAAGCACTCAGTCCTGCTGCAGATAACATGCTTTTGTGAAGTTCTCCGTGTAGCACTAAAGTAGAGTAAGTGACAGCAATCTCATTCTGAGAAGAGGAAGAGCCATAGGCTGCATTTTATGGGCAGCTGGTTTTATAATAGTTCAAAACAAAACATTCATGATCGTTAAACAGATTCCGATTAGTCATGTAAATGGGCAAAGAAGGCATACACAATGTCCTGGAGTCTTTGCCATGTACTGCCTTGTTAGGATACCAGGGACTGTGGTTTATCAAGAAAGAGGATAAATGTTTCCACCAAGGAATCTATAGATTCAGCAGGAGGTTCTTGTGGTTTGCGTGGTTACCTGAGGTCAGACTACAGCAATTACCTCATACCTGTATTCTTTAGTGTCTAAGGAAGCATGTTATACACAGAACTTTAAGTTACTGCTCTTCTTGATGATACTAATATGTTTTCTTACAGAGAATGATGTCAATTTTTACTTGTCCTTGCATCCTCATGTTCACCTCTTAATACAAACCACTGAAAAGAAATTCACTTCCCAGACTAGGTGGTTTCCCCTCTTACACCAATATATTTGTTTTATTGTGTCTTTTGGGTTGATAAGTGTTAATGCACAGATTCTTACCCAGTGCTTTTAAAATGCTTAGTAATCTACGGAGACAGAAAAAGTAAACAATAGTTTAAAAATTACTGTGATAAATAGCGCAGAACCTCAGGAGGCATTCCTAATATCCACACCAATGTTGAGTTTTTCCCTCTCAGGAGCACCATTAACAGTCATCACCACCAGGTGTGTATGTAAATCTCTAACACCAGTCCCAATACTGGGCAGTTGTCCCAGTTAGAGGTTAACAATAGGCAACACAAACTCACTATTAAATTGAAAGTGGAAACCATCTTGAAGTGTTAAAATTCCAGTTTAAAATCCAATTAATACAGGCATTTACAGATAGCAGAACCAAACTGCAAAATTTACAAAAGGACAGCACATATCTTTTTTAAATTATTAATAGTTTATTTCAGTTTTCGTGTGGTTTAATTCTGTATTAGCCAGAATTTTGAGAAGGACATAGTGTCACTATAGATAATAAGTTGGATATGCTGAAAATCAAAAGACATACAGAATCTATTAATTCAGTCAAAAGGAGACTGAGATGTAGCTCAGCTACAGCCTTCAGGTACCTACGGGCAAAAAAGGACAATTAAAAGCTTTCTAATTTAGGAGGAAGGAATGTATAATTATCTGGAATCAAGAATTACATTTTTCCCCCTCCACCAAATTAACAATGGGAGCTTTCAAGCATTGCTACATCCCTTAGAGAAGCTACAGAGGCTGACAGAGGAAATGTTGCAACTACACAGAACGTTAGACTAGACAATAATGTACAATTTCTTCTGCCCTTAATATCTATTTCTGAATTTAAGAATCTGTAAATCAATAAAGGTGATTAAAGATTATCAGAATCTGGCCCTCAATCATATGCATTTTGTCATTTAATTGCATTTCCATTTGAAGATTATAATTTGGTTACAATTTAATCTCTGAAACTTTTCTACAGATCCCAGAAATAGTTTTTCTTATTCTAATAATTAAACTTTGAAGCAAATACTAGATCTTCTGCTCAAGACTCTGAATTGTCATGCAGAAAATTTGAATAAACATCACTTTAGATTCTTTGTTACGAGAGAACATAGCAATGGTCCAGCACAAAAAGTGTTAATGTCTGTTGTAGCCCTTGAGCTATACAAATGTGTTCTGATCATGCTTGATGTGCCATGTCTTGACTGGATCTTATTCCATTCTGTTTCCACAGGTTAGTGAGACTTTAATCAAGAAAAAAAAAATAATCTAATGAACAGAAGCTTGAAACACAGCATTTGGAAAGGTCAAAATGGTACATTACATCCTTATTATCCAAAAGAACAGATGAGTTTAATATCCTGGCAGCATTTTCCTGTGAAGAAGATATTAAACAGGAGCTGAAAATGGCACAGGGTTCTCTCTTCCTGTCTTGTGACAAAGATTGTAACAAGATGATGAAACTGTACTGAATAAATCTCTTTCTACTTTAATGTTCAGGCTGTGGATTGTGCCTAGATTTCAAAAACCTAAGCTAACCAAAGAGACACCACTACACATGCTATTTGTTTCTGGTCCTTTAAAACACATTTTCCTGCTTATATGACCCGATTTCCATTAATATTTTCTAGTCTTAAAGATGGGAAGACATGTTAACAGAAGGTACATGATGCAAAGAGTTTTGTCAAATGCTATATTGAACTGCAACAAATAATGCACTGCATCAGCCCGGCTTAAAGTGTAGATCTTTCAGCTTCTGTTTGAATAGATGTAAGAACAGAGATAATGTATTCCAACACAAAATACATGGAGAATCGCTGAAGGTATTGGTACCCTTTAGAGGCAAAGGAATTTGTAGCATATCCTGTAGGCTGTTAACAGTTTGACTAATATAAGGAACAGTCAAAATTGGCTTCCTTAAATCAATACCTCCATGAAGCGTCTTCCTTTTACTGTATGGGTCTAAGGGGTGAAAAAAACATTCTGGAACTTGATGTTGTACTTTAACACACCACCATTCAGTATATTTTAATACACCATCAGGGTCCTCATGTTAACTTTCATGACAACTAAAAAAATTACTAAAATCAAAGAATGAGTAAATGGCATGCACCTGTATTAGTTACTTGCATTCATATTGAAGTCTGCTGTTACATAGCATTGTAACAAGTTATATATTAAAGGTATCCATAATAATTCAAGAAGACGCTTTATATTATTCCAAAATATGTATATGTCTTGAAGTACTGAAGTAGACCTACACAGATTTCCACCAGCTCACAAGTGGAAAGCATATCTAACCTTTTTTTTCGACACATCTAGGGAATGTATTTGAAAAAAAAACTTCTCCATGGCACATTACATGCAGCATCTTGCTGAGAAAGGCCATTCTGCTTTGTTCAAGAGAGATAAAATGAACATACCCAAAATATGTTTCAGTGTCTCGGGTGAATATATCTATCTATCTATCTATATATATATATATCTGTATTGGGGGGGGGGGGGGTGTTTACACACACATTTTTGGTCTTTGGTGATTTTATGTTCAATTGGAGATTGTAAATGTATTTTTCATACTTTGTTTTGTGGTAAAAAGTACAATAGTTTTTTTTTCAATTCATTGGCAATGTACAACTTATTTTGAAACTTCAAAGATTTTGCAGAACTATGGACAAAAATTTCATAAGTGCCCACAGAAATTACTGTTTTCCATGTGTCTAGAAAAATTCCACTAGATATAAGTTTCTGTCAGTTTCCTTGTGATTTAGCTTAGTCCTTGAAACTGAAATTACTACAAATAGCTCCTTTCTGCTTCCCAGCCAGATATATCAGCCATTGAGTATGCAGCCTACAGCAAATAGCAAACAAAACTTTTTTTATTTTGTTATTATTATTCACGATAGAATAATTTAATTACTAAAATTGTTTTTAATTACTAGTAATTCTGACCATATATACTTTTGTCATGAAAAAAAAATCAAGTATATGCTATTGTGTCTGTTTTTCAAAAGATCATGGTTCGGGAATGACTGAGTAGAGAATCCAAGATATTGAAGGGGAGACTCATTGTGTTGTCACACAGACAACTCCAGGATTTCTTGAAGTGTGAGTCCAATATGTCAGATGAAGACAATGGGGTTCTTTACACTCTTTTCAGTTCACTCACTCTTTGGCAAAATGCCATTACTACATCACAAACTAGTTAACACAGGGAACACTTTAAACACTTTACCCAGCCTTATTTATATATGTCATGAAATGTATTTTTTGCACTGGGAGATCACAATCATTCTTTTTTGAAAAAATTACTAAAATAATCAAGTACATCTTACGAACTAAGACTCCAGTTTGAAGTGCAACTTTAAGTCACATCATTTCACCATTTATCTTCAATAAATAATGTGGCAGTTAGGCATTTCAGTGAAGTCTTTCTTTAATGAGGAAGGTGAAGAGCAAATGTTGAATGTAAAATGTTGGACTTGTGAATTCGTGAGAACACCTCAAAGCAAAGGATCATGTAATCCTCTGTGAAGTATAGTCATTGAATTAACAGCATATGAAAAAAAGGATGTGGCTGATGGGAAAGGTGTATTATTGAAGGAAGATCACAAAAGAGAGACATCAAAACACAACAGACTAAGTGCAGTACACACATTCCTACACGTGTGATTTTTGCACCGGGGGGTTCATTGTAATCCTGGTAAGAAAAGCACTCAGACTCTATGAAGTATTGCTTAAAATACCATTTATTGCAGATAACACTATAAAGAAAAAGAGATTAACACAGGTACTCTTATGTCCCTTCAGATGCTAGAAACCCCAAGTGAACCAATACATTGTATTCAAATCTGCACATATTAAAAATCTGTACATGTCTATTGCAAATGCTCCTTTGTACAGGTCTCTGTGTACATCAAGCTGGAATTGTACAGGAAGTCAAATAGCTTTGTAATTACACAGTTCATACCTCCAAGCACTGTTAAAAAGCTATGTAAGTTCATTTTTGCAAGTGTGCTTTTTGTACCTGCAGCTAAAAATCTGGTTATACGTGCATGTGAATTTGTTTTGTGTTGTCATACAACGTTAGTTGATATTACATGAATAAATAACCATAAGCTAGAACACACTTTAAAATCAAAGGCAAAAAAGTCAGTTGTATTATTAGAGATTAAAATAATATGACATGAAAGGCATTTTAGAGATGGTATAGCCTCTCTGATTTACTGATGTGCACAGAAGCTAATACATCATTCAGCCCTGCTACCACCTGACAGCTGTTCAGCATCTAATGGGAAATGTGGTGGTGGTCACAGTCCAGTTCATGGCAGACAGGTGTCGGCATCATAAAAATCATCATCACGGCTGGCACTAGTTGGCATCTTTGTTCATAGTCTCAGCAAAGAAACCAGTGACAGAACTGGCATGGAGGCTGCCTTGCAGGCTCTGCTGGTGTGGGAATCTGAGCTCAGCTCTTCCTTCACTGAAACCATCCTTAGCTTTGCAAATATTTCAAAGGTGCACAGTCAGGTCGTGACACACATTATTTGCCTGTAAATTCTGTGAGCATGTGCACAGCTGTAGAATAGCTCTGGAAATGATGCCTCTGTACAGAGGGTTAGACACATCTCCATCATGGAATGGAATGGAATGGAATGGAATGGAATGGAATGGAATGGAATGGAATAGAATAGAATAGAATAGAATAGAATAGAATAGAATAGAATAGAATAGAATAGAATAGAATAGAAT